>JAVJGI010000060.1:56904493-56960221 GCA_035590275.1 Ibycter americanus | reverse complement strand
GCAGCAGAGGCAAGAAGCAGGGTGGACTGGCCTGAAGAGGATGAAGAAACAGCACGGACAGTAGATGAACTTCTGGAGACTTGTGTGGGAAAGCCTTGTTGCAGCCGGCTAGTTTTGTAGTGCTGCAACACAAATCCAATAATATTTCTCATTTGTTAGAACAGGCTTGCTTAGTTTCATTTTGTATTGCTAGCCCACAGAAGGCTTACAGGAAATTTCAGCTGGTAAAATGTAAACTTACCGTAATTGTGTAGTAGCACCAGATGCAGCTGACCACAAGATACACCCTCTAGAAAAAACAATAAGTGTTCGTACTAGCAGGGCAATAAATGACAGGAAACAAACCTGCCTGATGCTACCACAGGTTTTTAAGCCTGGGACTCTCAAGAAAAATGTGTACTCTACCTCCAAAGAACACCATGCATTCTAATGAAATTCTCACAAGGAAAAAGACGTATGGTAGGAAAAGTTAAACTGCAGGGGAAAATGATTTTGTTACTTTATAGTATACTGCTCTGAGGGCTTGTGGAATATAGTACGGGCATACAAAACAAAAAGCCAAGCTAGGGGCACCCCTTCCCCTCCAGCAGGGTGAAGAGATTCTCTTCCCCACAAGCCTCATGCAAAAACAACAAGCTGAGCCCAAAACAAACACATATTTTCTAACTTTGGTCTGTGACGCCAAAACTGTGTGCAAACGTTACACAGAGCTCCTCTTTGCTCTTTGGGAAAGGCATAAGCTTTGAGCACCCCAGGTTCACATTGCTCAGTTGTGGAAACACTCTTCTGCTGGTGCCATGGCTGTGCTGCTCTCCTCCTCACCCGCGAGTGGCAGTGGACAAGCAGCACTGTCAAGTCATCATGCTTCTTCTTTCACAGATCCCCTCTTTTAGCCTTAATTATGCCACCCTTGGCCACTCTGATGTTTTTGTGTGTTGCCTCTTTTCTCTCATATTATCTTCTAAGTCTAACATGGCTTGTCTTCATATGTGCCAAGTGCTCAGTATGCTCCCATATGTTCCTCAGATTAATTTCTTTCCTTATTTTTTTGTCTCTGGCCTCTCTCTAGACACATGCTGTTCCCAGCCCCTGCGATAACGTGGGTGTTTTATTACAGGCTGATCAGTAGTCGCTCCGTAACTACTCTCCACCTTTCCTGCCTGATCATGTCTCTCTCTTCAAGCTCACCCATCCCTTACCCCCTTCTCACCCCTCCCTCACTTGTGTCACAGTGTGCTCATGCTGTGTCCCTACCAGCATAGGAAGCCCACAGTGAGCAAAGTCCATTTGCACACCAGCCAGGTGACTCCTGGGACCTTCTACATGCTACGATGAAGGAACTCTGTGAGACTAATTTAACGGGAAATCAGCTCGCGTTAACTCTAAGTGCTTCTTTGTTTGTGAGACACAAACACTGTAACATCCCACTTGCATATATGTAATCAAAGATAATTCCTATGCAATTGTCAGTGCTTCAGGTCATGTTGTCCGTATGTGCCTATTTTCCTCTTTGGTCATATCCACCCTCATGTGTTTTTCCCAATGTTATGCTAAGGGAAAGCCTTTGGGGCAGAGAGTTTCTCTTACTGTTTTGGCGTGATGGCTTTGGCTATTTGAATAATGCGATTTGCTGATAGAGCAGGGAAAGGGAGGGAGGCAGACCAGATATGTACAGACAGTTTCTCTAATCTCACAAACTGTACAGGGTTCTTGAAGACCTGATCCTGAGTTAGAAAAGCCATGTGTGCTTGTGAAGCTGAGCCTCAGAGCTATAACCAGCCTGCAAAGTGAAAAATACACGCTAAGTGCCCTGAGCACATGGTCTCCTAATGGAAAAATCTGGGAGGAGTGACGTGCAAAACCAAATTGCCTATTACTTATCCTTAAAAATCGCTGGCATGCTTACTTCTCCAGTGATGGCCTTTGAAAGCTGTGTAAATAATATTTTGGGATTTCGTGATGAGAATATTTATGAAAGCAAGGATTATTAATTCAGTTTGCAATGTAAAAAAAACCCGAACCAAGCAAAAAACCAGTTAACAATGTTAGAGAAAAAGCTTAAGTTACCCCCGAATAAAATTGGTACTAGATGCTGCAAGACAGACCTGGGCAGCTGCCTTCGAGAACCACCTTGTCCCTGCCTTTCTACACTCATCTTTGAAGAGGTAGGAATTTGGGTGCCTAAATGCACAAGGAGAAGACCGGGAAATTCAGGCACTGCTGTGCAGGATAGGACTCCCCCCAGATGACTTCCAAGCTCATGGTAGAGGGAAGGGATGTGAAAGGTTTCACCTCAGACTCTGTCAGCCAGGACATCTGACCCGACCGCATGGCACCAGCAAGTATGGAGCTGAGGAATTTTGGAAAGAACGACCATGTCTTCAGTCTTCAGCCAAAGGCGACCGCAAGGTATCAGCAGCTGCCTCATGAAACCTTTGTGGACTATGGGAATCCAAACTCTCAGCGCCCCCCCAGCTGCTTTTTTTGGTTACTCATAATGTACCAGTAATCCATTCCATTGCCTTCTATGGAAAATAGGATTTCTTGACAGTTATATCTCCACCTTTCCAAGTGGAATCCAGTTCACCTGACTGAGCTCTTTTCTGAAGCATTTTTCCGCTGTCCCTGTGGAAAGCATAGCCTTAATGAGCTGAGGAACAGCAGAGGCCTGACCTTGGCAAAACACGAAGATAAATGATATGATGGCATTAAGGACCTGACGTATGATTAGCTGAGCAAGCATATGGTGCATATGACAGACTGAGATGTATAGGACCTGCAGGAGGTCAGAACGCACTAGACAAGTGTGTGCCATGCAAAGGTAGGTGCCAATTTTTCTAGCTGGGTAAGACTGCTCAATTCAACGATACTCCTCAGGAAAACATTAAAAAAATGGTATAAATGTGAGATTAACCACAGCTACCACTTGATCACAAGAACAGGCTTTTCCAGCCAAAAGGGATGAGAAATGCTAAGGGTGACTTTTTCTAAAATGGTCATGTCCTTGGGCATCTTCCTTGATCATTTACAATTTTCTCCTCCTTTGAAAGTGATCTCAGTGTTCCTGACCTAAATATCTAAAGATATCCAAATGTAAATATTTAAAAGACTTTAAATGTCCAAAAAAAGCCTCCCAAAAGAGCTCGCATACAAAGAATTGGAATGTAATTACTTCACTTTTTCAAATGGTCAAATAGGGGTACCAGCAATTCAGGTTTTTTTCTTGCTGTTTACTAATATGAGGTAGTGCATTGTACTATACAAACAATATTCATGCTTCATTGCAGCAAAACAGTTCAGTTGCAAACGAGGGATAATTTCTCAACTAGAGGAAACTTCCTGTGTTCTTTGACTGCTTTAGACGGGCAAGCTAACTGCAGCAAGAAAATCTCACCCAGTATCTTCAAGTAGAATTCCAAGTTACAATACAGGAGCTCATTTGTCAAAGAGAGAAAAACCCAAGACTTTGTCTCAAGCAACCTTTGTGGCAGCAAGAGTGTGTGCTAATTAACCACAAAAAGGCAGATGTGGCAGCTACTTTGGTTTGCTGAACATTATTAAAGAGTTTTGTATCTCTGTTAAATCTGCTACGAATCGATCCTGTATCTCCTGAATTCAATGGATAGCAAAGCTTTTACTTCTGTAAACTTTGCATCAGGGCCAGAATGAAGATGCAACAGGGACATTAAAATAGTAAAATGGAAAGGAAATCGACATCTTATTTTTAAGTTTAAAAAGTGTATTGTTTGTGTCACAGACATAAGGCATAATAAACCTAGACTTACTAATTGCTTCTCTCCAGTCAAGTAAAGCAATGCCTTTTTGGGCAATGTGTTGTTTTTATGTTAGGGTATTGCTTTCCTGAGCGAAATATGCTCTGCAGTGAATCAAATGTAAATAACATCTAACAGCACAAACCTTAGATTTGCAGAGGAAAAAAACCTGCCAGACAAATCATTGTTGAAGCTAGCAGAGCTGTGGGTGTATTCCAGTGTATTTCTCAGATTATACCCAGTGTTCTGTAATAATTTTTCAATAATTCTCCATAACACCTTGATTGCAAAGGAACATATCAAGTATCCAAATTCCATGTTCATCAATGCATTCAACTCCCTTAGCATACTTTTGAACACATTTAGAAACTCCCCAGCTGATTTTGCAGCATGCAAAACCACAACAGGCTAATAGGAAGTTGTCTAAAAGTGGGCTGGAGCAACACTTGCATAACTCAGGCAATTTCAAGAGGAAAGGTAAACATTTGAAGCATATCTTTCATTAGGGGAAGGTGTGAAGATTCTCGTAGAGAGTAGACTAAGTTCATAGTTCATCCCCGAAAGAGGAAGTGTTTGACTGTCTTATTCAAGAAACCTAAAAGTGTGGTTGATTTTACTGCCACTTCATTTTTTTCAAGGTGAACCACAATAAAATTCCAGAGACTTATGGCCATTCTTTATCAGATGCTAAATTTACAGCACCTTGCAGATGGGATTTTCTTTAGACAGACAGGCTCCAGGAAACAGAAGCTTCTCATTCAGACACTGCAGTTTGCCTTGCTGGGTTTCATAGCATTTTACAGGAGGTGGTAAGGACTATTACTTCTGGCTTCAGAAGGAGAAATAGAAATAGAAAATTGTAAAGTAATTGGCAAAAGACACAGAGGAAAACACAGAACAGGTCAGCAGGATTGCTGATGTTACCACCATCAAAAGAAATATTGATAATATTTTTATTAGCCTTCTCCAGCTTCCTCCTTCAGTTAGATGTCTGTATTAATGAAAGCCAGGATCTCCACCAGAACAGTGGAGGAAAATTAAATTAATTCCCCAGGATACACGTGTGTAAGACTAATAAGCAAAGTGGCTTTATATTATTTTTTAATAAGCTCCATTTCAAATTCAGGGAACAAACTTCGTGCAGAAATAATAGTTTCATCCTAGAAGGCCAAGGTGTGTTCACCTCTGACATGTACTGCTTCCACCAGTGTTCTGCATAAAGGGTTAAAAGACATCTGCACAGATTAGTAGTCAAATCTCTTGGGAATGACCCTTTCATTTATCCCAATGCTAGTGTTAATTTTGTTTTTTAAAAATCCCTCTTTTGAGGAATAGGGATTAGAAGGGATTTCTGATGTAATGGCATCTAGAGCCTGTTTTGGCAGAAACCAAACCTATCTTCTTCATAAATGGTTATACATGGTGATATTTGGTTTCGGAAGTAATGATCTTGTCTTTCCTGTTCAGCTGAAGTCTGCCTTAATTTTTAGGAATTATCTTTCAATGTAACTAAATTTAAAGAAAATTGCTATCCATTTGTTCTTCAGCTGGGACTTCCCTTACCTTAAATGATATTTTTCCCTCCCCTCACATACAATATGCAATGTACATAGATGACTACTCTCTGGACTTATTTCAATTTCAATATGTCTTTCTCAGAACTTCATGATCTGAACTGTATATAGTGTTCAAGACAAGAGGACAGTATTATTTTCATTTTTCTGGCACTAAGCTGATGCCTTCTGATTCTCCTCGCCACCCCTCCGGGTGGCAGGGAGTGAGAGAGTGGCTGCGTGGTGCCTGGTTGCCAGCCGGGGTTAAACCACAACACTTGCAGACTGGGAGTTATTGAAGCGTGGGGGAGCAGGGGTGTTGCTGAGGAAATACATCTGACCTTCAGTGTCAGTGTGGGAAGATTAGCATGGCACTTAGGAAAGCTTCTCTTGTTTCTACAGTATTTTGAAGATGTAAAATCCATAAAAAACAGGCTACAGTAAACCACATATGCCACATTTCAGCCAAGCCTGGAGATGCATCAAACATCCATTCGTTAGTTATTAGCATTCATTTTGCTATTAGCACTTTGCTACTCAGCTCTTTTTCTGGAAGCCTAAAACTTGATTACAGGAACCACTGAATTGAAGTAGCATTATTTCCACTCCTATTTTTTAAAGAAATAATAGAAAATTAATTGAATTAATGGGATACAGCAGCTATGAATTTAGTTGGGGAACACCCCCCTCCTCCACCCCCACCCCGCCCCGCCCAGCTTTCTAGCTCCCTCATTAGGAGAGAAAGGGAAAGCTGAAAATGTATCCCACCGGCTACATCTACTTTCGTTTTAAGCTCTCTGGCTCCTCTGGAAGGAAGATGAGTGAAGAGTTGTCTTTCTGCTGCCAGGTGTAATTTCTTTGCTTCTGCAAAATTTCTTAAAGCTTTGTGGGAGATTTTTCTCATATGATTTTACAGAGGGTATCATAGGAAAGGAGCACACAGATTAAAAGTTGCAATTAAGCTGAACTGCTGAAGACAAGTACACAGGCAAATTAATCTAGAAATGTGAAAAAGCTTTGAAGGAACTGCTTCAAAGCCATTGACTGGTGTTCTGCCAGTGCAGAGCTTGGCTGTGCAGAGAGGGCTGAGCACAGTGCCCAGCACAGTGGTCCTCCCCGGCCACCCTGGGCACCCTCTGAAAAGCCTGGGACACAGAGCTGGGGTGGAGCATCCTGATATCTCCCAGATCCAGGAATTAGTCGAAAAGACTCCTTTCCTGTCTGGAATCTTTTTTCCAGGAGATGGTGACATTGCAAACGAGATCTTGGGAGCGGGAAGAGGTGCTCTTGGCTATGCCAAAAGGCTTGGCTGGCCATCAGGCAAGGCTGTTCACAGGCCACCAATAGCAGACTTCCTCAGCAAGTATTTTGCTGGTGGAAAAAAAGCCTTGTCTTTGCCAGTGTGACAGCGAGGTCATGGGAGGAGACTCCCACTGCTTAATTTAAGATGTTCCTTCTTTTTGGTACCAGAATTATATAGCTGTACAGCAAACATCTGAATGACGGAAAGCAACTAATAAATTTCCACCTCAAATAGCTATGAAATGTCAGTGAAATCCACTTAGGGGGGATTGAAAGCTGAGTAGCAGGCAGTTAGTGAAAGATGAGAGGCAGCTGCGCAGTCTCGGTCCAGGATTATAGCCTGGTGCTGCAGTTACGTGAGCACGAGGGAAAGCGTCTGCTGATGGATGGCAGGCAGGCATGGGGAGGTGGCAAGGACTATTTATTTCAGCAGACTACACAACATCCCCTCTGAAATAGCAGCTGCTGGTAGGTTTTGTTCTCCCACACTGGGGAAAGGAGCTGAAGATTTAAATGGTGATTGTGAGGTCTTGATCTAAGGAAATTATTTTTGGAAGCTCTCCACGCTATGTAACTAGAAATCTGCACCACTGGCTTCAAATGGACAATGCCCCTTTTTTCCCTAAACAAACCCAATGTTTGTGCAAAATTGAGGGGATTAAAAATAATTTCCTTCTGCAACTTTCCCATGTTGCTACTTTGTTTATTGTCAAATGCTTTCACTTCTATTAAAAAAACAGCAGAGTAATAAGCCAGAAGTGTAACTGTAACAGCAGCTGAAGACACAAAGGCAGGGGCTTTGCTTACCATAGCAATTCTGCCGGGTTGGCACTTCTTACATATTCTTTACTGTAAAATAAAACCTGCTGGAAAAGGGTACCTTTGGTTTTCCCTGTGTGTTCTGTCTTTGTAGTACTACTCAGGAGCAGAAAAAATAAACTCTTAACATGAAATGGGGTGCTTGCTTCCTGTGGTTATGCATTTCTCTTTGTGGAGAAGCCCAGCGAAGTCATTTATACCTTCGTGGCTGCACCAGGTCATGTATGACTGAGGTGCTTCCTTGAAAACTGCCTTGTTTCAGCTTACTCATCATCTAGTTCACTGAAAACGAGTTCCTGCCTCATCATCATAATAAAATTACTCACCATAAATTCAAAGGCTTTGGACTAAAGCTACCCACAGGTTAGCAGCTGTAAAACTCATCTTTACAGAAAGAGAGTAGTTTACTGCAAAATGAAAATGCCCTGATAGTTGCTGTTGTTGTCATCATCACCACCATTATTGTTGTTATTTTAAAATGACTGTACCTGAATTCTCCTCTTCTTTTAGTAGGGGCAGATGTGCTCTGAGGGCAGCATAGCTTTCTAACCTTTTGTGCAACCTACTGTCTGTAGGCACAGGGAAGCATCTCGTGTGCAGGAGGCACATTCATTCCCCGAAGATTCACTTCTGACTCTAATGGCATTACTGCACCAAGAATCAAAAAACTATAGTCAGCTGAAATTAATGGCTATTTTTTCTGCTGACTTCAGTGGGGCTTCTGAGTCGGTATGTAAGGTGTGGGAGAACTGAATCTTCTCAGGCAATGATGCAACAGCAAAAAGGCTCTCTGGACATTCATGATGGCATGGGGAAATATTTTTGGACTGATCCTGTTACACAGACCCCTGTTTTAGTGTGGCCCTGCAGCCTCATACATACAGTATTGCCACTCCTAGGAACAGGCTTTGCACTGAGTATACAAAGCCTCAGGACTTGCTTTGTCTGAACTTCTCTTGACCTGCCTGAAGCTTCATTTTCACTTGCATTATCTGTAACCACAATTTTTTCTAATCAGGTGGTCATGTACTCAACAATTTTCTTTGCCTCAATTTTCAATAGCAATTGCTTTCCCCACACATCTTGAGCCCCTGAATCTCAAGGCAGGAATGGGGGCAATGAAGACCTGCCTATCTAAGAGAACATCTGGTTTGAGACCATCTGGGGAATGTGAACATACACAAGTCCACAGGACCTGGTGAGATGCATCCCAGGGTCCTGAATAAACTGGCAGATGTAGTTGCTGAGCCACTCTCCACCATGTCTGGAAAGTAATGGCATTCAGGTGAATTCCACAGTAACTGGAAAAAGGGAAACATCACCCCCATTTTTCAAAAGGGTGAAAAGGAGAACGCTGGGAAATACCATGTCAGCCTCGTCTCTGTGCCCAGAAAGATCATGGAACAGATCCTCCTGGAAGACGTGTCAAGGCACATGGGTGACACGGAGGTGATTAGAGACAGCCAACATGGCTTCACCAAGGGCAAGTCATGCCTGACTAATCTGGTGACCGTCTACAGTTGAGTGATTGCATCAGTGGACAAGGAGAGAGCTACTGATGTCACCTACCTGGGCTTTGGCAAAGCCTTTTACATGGTCCCACACACCATTCTTGCCAATAAACTGGAGAGATATGGGTCGGATGGATGGACTATTCGATGGATAAGGAATTGTCTGGATGGCCGCATCCAAAGAGTTGCAGTCAATGGCTCAGAATCCAAATGGGGATCAATAACAAGTCGTGTTCCTCAGGGCTGTGTATTGGGACTGCTACTGTCCAATATCTTTATGAATAACATAGGCAGAAGGATTGAGCACACCCTCAGCAACTTTGCAGATGACACCAAGCTGAGTGGCACAGCTGATATGCTGGAGGGAAGGGATGTCATCCAGAGGGACCTTGACAGGCTTGAGGAGGGGGCCCATGTGAACCTCATGAAGTTCAACAAGGCCAAGTGCAAGGTCTTGCACCTAGGTCAAGGTATCAGTACAGGCTGGGGGAAGGAGGAATTGAGAGCAGCCCTGTGGAGAAGGGCCCGGAGATACTGGTGGATAAAAAACTGGGCAGGACCCAGCAACCTGTGCTTGCATCTGAGAATGCCAATTGTACCCTGGGCTGCATAAGAAGAAGTGTGGACAACAGATAGAGGGAGGTGATTCTTCCCCTCTACTCTACTATCATGAGACCCCGCCTGGAGTTCTGCATCCAGCGGAAGACAGACATGGATCTGTTAGAACAGGTCCAGAGGAGGACCGTGAAAATGGTTGGAGGTGCTGGAATATCTCCCCTATGAAGAAAGATGGAGAGCTGGGCTTGTGCAGCCCAGAGAAGAGAAGCCTCCAGGAACGCCTTCTGATATATAAAGTGGGCTTCTAAGAAAGATGGAGAAAGACTTTTTATCAAGGCCTGTTGTGACAAGGTGTAACAGCTTTAAACTGAAGGAGGGATGATTTAGACTGGATATAAGGAAGGGAATCTTTTTTACATTGAGGATGGTGAGACACTGGAACGGGTGGCCCAGAGAAGCTGTGGATGCCCCATCCCCAGCAGTGCTGTAGGCTGGGCTGGACAGGGCTTTGAGCAACCCGGTCTAGTGAAAGATGTCGCTGCCCATGGTAGGAGATTTGAACTCGATGACCTTTGAATGTTCCTTCCAACCCAAACCATTCTGTGATTCTATGATTCTGTGCCTCAAATTTGTTTTAAATTGCTTGTCTTCATATGATCCAATCATCATTTTATACAGGCATTAGTTATACACAGTTATTTTGTGTTGAATGGGGTATTTGTGACTAACATAATGATGTCTAGTGGAGAAACACATGCCTGATATGGCAGTGGAGGTGTGGGGAAGTGGGGACACAGGATGAGGTGTTGAGGAGTACAGGACTGGGCAACACCACCTGGCACTGGAGACCCCATGGCTGTAAGCAACTCACCACTGGTCAGATAAAGAAATCCAAATCTGGAGCTGAGCAAACTGGCTTTAGGGATAACCAAGACAGCAAGTACAACAATAAAAAACATCTAACACATGTAAAACACATGTAAAACACACCATGTCTAGAAAATCAGATTTAATGTGGACTTGCAGACCCATGAAGAAAAAATCAACATGTAGAATATGAAAATTACTCCAAGTGGATCCTAGAGTAAGGAAGAACAAGCCATTGACACCAGCACTGTATTTCTCCCAGCAACAGACTTGAGCTGTGGATGACTTGCCGTATCCCTCCCTGCCCCCTAGACTAAGGCCATCAATATTAGGACCCCGATGGGCAGTGGAAAGCTGGGCACAATACCAACAAAAGGGGTAACAGCCAGGATGTGTGTGTATAGCAATTTTAAGTGTATAGTTTTTATTGGAAGTTTTCGTCTGTAACAGAATTCTTCATTTATTTTTTCTCTCTTTTCCCATAATAATTAGATCTGTGCTAATACTGATACCTTGATTATGTTGTTAAGATTTCAATTACACTAACAAATTCTCATCTTTACACATAAAATGAATTTCCAGTTTGCCGGTAACAATTTTTTAAGGGTTACAGGACCACTACTGCAGCCTGACTGGGTTGCTGTGGGAGTACTACTGCCGGAGCCTGCACTAATTCCTTGCTATTTTGTTTCAGGAAAACCTCTAGTTAGGACCTAACCTAGAAGTAACATGATTTGATGCACTAATGCTGCCCATTACAAATAATGCAGAATGAAAAATATTTCCTCAATACTTCCATTTGGTGTAGGAGTGTGTAAATCCTTCAGAAATGGTGGACTGCTGTGTGAATAAGGTATAAGGTTGCCCATGGAAAGTGAGTTTGGACTACAGAGGAGATAAATGTTAACTGTTCAAGGTGTTTACTGGCAAAACTAGTGTGAGGACAGATGTTAGAAATGATGTCTGACAGTAAATAGTGCTTAGGTAGTGAGTTCAATATGGTAAGCTGCTGACACCTGTTTTGGCACCAAGTATGCGTAATCTTGGAAGAAGGTTAATGGTTGCACAGAGAAACCACTTTTCAATGCAGACCACCTTTCAGAGTTTTAAGTGAGCTCCTAAACGCTGGTTATTTTTAAGGTGAAGATGCCAAAACCACTGTAAACCCAACTTCGAGCTGCTAAAAGCAAGTGGCGGATGTGCTTTCCCATATCTGGAACATATGACTCAAATCATTCTTACCTGTTTCTGAATAAGAGGAAAAGGAGATTGTTTGGTTGCTATTTTTCACTTTTTCATCAAAACCCCCTGCTGAGGTGTGGGTTGGTCTGTGCAGTTCTCCTCTCCCACCGCATCCCTGTGGCAGGGCTAGGGGCAGTGGCGCTCATGGACCCACACCATGGGCTATGCAGACACAAGGACTCAGGAAGGAGTGGGGAACCAGGGGGCTGACAGCAGCCTGCCTGATGAGCCCCAGGCAGTGAGATGGTTGTGTTGGACAGGCAATCATCCCTTCAGCTCCTGATCTCAACACAGCTGGCCTGGCCCAGCTCCTCCTCCTGGCCCAGAGCAATGCTTGTGCCAGGAACAGCCACCAGCATCAACTTCCCTCCCCCTGGCACCCTGCAGTGCCACACCCCAGCACTACTTTCAGTCCTTTTCTTTGCCACTGCATCACTGAGGGCATCTCACACATACATAATAAAAAATTACTAAATCCTCACAACTGCTCTGCAATGTAGATAAAAGTTCATTTTGAATCAGAACAGAAAACCAAGCACATGACAATGCTGACCAAATAAAAGTTTTGCAAGAACACATTTCAGAGATACCTGTGCCCCTGTTCCCAAAACAAAATACAACCCTGACTGGCTGGAGCAGAGCTTGTGACAAGGATCTTCTTGTCACGTTAGAAGAGTCTACTCAATTTTACCAGTGGTGAGAAACAAGAAAACTATGAAGAGAGAAATGAGTTTTAGTCATCATTTACCATGAGTTTTGGAGTCTCCAGCACCATGTAAATCTGAGGGGTGATTCATCAGGGACAGGAGCAGCCTCCAGTCCAGGGCACTTGGAAGTGGAGCTGGTTGCATTCTGTAAGACTGGGGGGCAGAGCAACCTACATGGATCTTCACTCGGTGGTAATGAATGTGAGGGGACAGCATGGGAGTGGTGGGTGGCAGGGAAATTGGCACATTCCTAGTGGACATCTCACAGAACCTGTTGAAATCTCTTCTGTGTTCCCCTGCATATTTGCGGAAGCTGAATAGTTTCTGCAAAACATTTTAACTTGAACATTTGAAACATTGCTGCCAAAACTGCTTGTTTCAGTAGTCCATTTCAAATGAACTCAGAGTATCAACTGGGGGAACTTTCAGTCTTGAGCTTTGTCCTAGCTGGGAGGAGCTGGAAACAACTCTTACAGGGAACATGCTATTGTCTTTTGAGTCGTAACCAGGAGAAACCTGCTTGGCTGTTCTGTGAGAATGGCACATCTGCAGTCCCACCCTCTGCAAGAGCGTTGAGAAGATGCATGTATGGCTTGCTCGGAACTGGAAGGACTAAGGGGTTGCAGAGTGCTCAGTGGGGAGAAAGACCCATCAGATCTTTTGTCTACAGAAATGAAAGTTTCCTGAAGTGAAGGAAACTGCACTTTCTTGACCCTTTGTAAACTACAGTTTCTTGAAGTGTTTATATCTCAGCTATGGTTGGTCCAGGTCTCAAAGAAGCAGGAGAAAGGAATACTGACACAAAGTGCACCCACTACTAGGCTTCATCTGGCACAGAAGCATAAAAGCTGTCAGAAAGGTCGGCAGGTCCTGTTAACACCAGCGCAATGCATTCTCCCCCCACCCCCGCATTTTCTTGGAAGTGATTAAATAGCTTCTAGTGAAATTAAAAAAATATTTTTAAAAATCACCCTGGATTGGACTCCTAGCGTGGAAAAGCTGAACAGTTTAAGTCTAACAGGGTTATAAACCATTAAAAAAATCTTCCGTTGGGAAGAATCCAGCAATGTAAACATGAGGTCTTATGACCTGCTCTGCCTTAAATGTTGCACCTTTGTTGCACACGTGGTTCCTGCAATTTTAAATGGAAAAACGTAAAGAGAGTTTAATAATATTCTGTTACTGGGAGTTGGAACTTTATGGCAACCAACCTATTTGGCATCAAATTGACTTTTTTGTTTAAAAAAAAAAGTAATAATCCAGAAATTGCCAACATTACATTTGTATGTATGGTAAGAAAAGAATGACAAGCCACCTAGCAACAGCTATTCTCTGGTCTTTGAAGAAATGCAGATTTCTAACCTTTACTTAGGTTCTGCTTGATATGCAGTTTCTTAAAGCTGGGGATTTTTGAGCAGGTTACTATGAGTATGTGTATGTACGTGAGACAAAGACAACAACTTTGGTGTAAGAGGTGTGAAATGCATTTTAAAATTTTAAATAATATACACTGGGTTTAAAAATACTGGGTTGAAGTTAAGCTCTGTCAATTGGCAGATACATGCTTTGCTTTAAGCCTTCTAAAATACAAATTCCAAAGGGTTGGTAGTACTTAGAAGGCAAAGGATTACTTAAATAGGAAATACTAGATCCTGAGATGATTAATATTGCAAACTATAGCACGCTATTTCCCAATACTCATTTTCATTTTCCATTTTGCATGTCTGGTTTGTCCCTGTGCTGTCATTTTCAGTATGTTCCTTCTTTATGATGGTTTTTTTCCTAGCAGTTTGTTGGTCAATTGCAAAACTTGTGTAAGTGCTAGATATTGTTTGCATCTATACGCTGTATAAATCTTCAAAAACATCATTATACACTTTAGATAGAACAGTGAAAAAATATTTCTCTTTCACAAATAAATAAATCATTAACACTAAAACTGTTTAGGCAACTTGTGTTGCATCCGATACCTAAAAAGAAGCTATACTTTATTGTCCATTCAAGCAGTTTACAAGCAACGCATGATCCATGGGAATCCCAGTCAGAAAATGAGTATGTTCCATGCTTTCCCATGCTGGGATGGCTTGTACTGCTATCTAAGCCAGATTCATACAAGGACCAGGAAAGTTTGTGACCCCAGAGACATGTGCAGAGCTCTTTTTTTCTGGGGTAAACCAGAGACATGATGAACCAAAACTGCCTATTGTATCACTGTACTGAAAAATGGGCTGCAACACACTAGTGAGGGCTGTTCCTAGCTGCTTCCTCCATGCAAAGAGGAGGAGGGTTCCCGCGCGGTTTGGTCACTACCTGAGCCGGGGATACTGGAGCCGCTGGGCAGGAGCCAGCAGCACACTGAGCCTGCACAACCTCTGACTGCAGGGACTGCATCCAAGGGCAGAGTTTGCCCGAGAAGGAGAGATTAAAAGCCTGAATCACATCTGTGAGACTCTGTTTACTCAGTAAGACGACAGAATCTCCATCACTTGAAGGAAAGCATCTAAGTGATCTGCCTAAATATCTTAAACACTTCTCTCCTGTTGGCTATGTCCAGTCTCATGCAACAGAGAGAGGTCAGGCGTTTGCCTTCCACACCTACCCACAGCCTAAGCTTGGTGTAAACTGAGGTCACATATTTCTTCTTTTCCCTTCATGAGTTACAGATGATAGGACTCAGTGATTATCTGATACAGAAAAAGTATTATTTCTCCCTCTCACTGCTATGTTCCAAGGAAATCAAAATCACCCTGGCATCATACCAATACACTTGTGAAAACACCAAGATAAAACAGGCAAAACGCTTCCTGGAAGAGTTTCCCTTGTAAAATAGTATCTCTGTTAGTGCAAGATATGGTATCAGGCAGCTGTCTTCTTATGCTGCTAGTAGTCAGATGTTAATAGCATGCTGATTGCTAAACTCCCATCTCTGCTCCTATAGCTGCTGCTTCCCTCCAAAAGCTTGGCTTCCTTGGAAGAAATATTTTGGAGATGTGTGTCAGTTAAGCAGCTGCTATGCAGATAAAGAGAGTCAGCATCCTTTGCCCAGAAAAAAGGCCTGACTACTAAGTATTGTAGCATTTTCACCGTTCTGTCATGCATGGCAATACCGTTTATCATATCCATGCATTATGCAATAAAATTAGCAATTCCTACATTGCAAGGAACACCACAAAACGCTTTGGTTTATAGTCTTTCAGATCTTGCTTTCTGATCTGGACATTTTCATTAAAGACACCAGACACAGACTCAATTACTTTGCTTTTGTTATTTTGCCTTAGGAATGAAGATTTCACCAAAAGGTTTTTTGGACATGTTGTTTTGCCTCTGTTAGAAAATCTTTAACAATCTCAGTGAAAACCACTGATATGTCCACAGTTTGGAGCTAGGACTAAAACTTTAACTGAAGGGCTGTTCATCTGCCTGGTGAGCTCACTGGCACTAAGCGTCTTTTGGTCTGCAGAGGAGACTGGACTAGCACACAGGGCTATATGCCCCTCTGACCTGGTGCAGATGCTGGCTTTCCACATTTGAGGTGGTTCCATGCTGTCAGAGTGGCTGTGAAACCTGTGAACAAGACATCTGCCTCATGTCCCACACGAGGGGTATCAGTCCAAGACTGCCCTGGGGTGACATATCTCTTCATTTCATCATCCTTATTTTAAAGTAGGGTTAATATAATCTTTTCTGATGGGGAAGTAAAAGCTCACAAAGGTGTTAGGAGCAGAGCTTTTAGAGCAGTACTAGAGTAGTGTGCAGTACAAATGACTCAAGGCTATATTAAGCACCAAAGAGACTATCAAGTACTTATCAGATGAGCACCATGACTTGGGCAGCATAAATGGTGTGTGGGGTACACAATCAGCATGATAATTATCTTTACCACACTGATTATCCAACAAGATTAGCTTCCACAGACAACTTTAATTCTGCCTTTTCATGGGTTTTAAATACCTGGCCTTCCAACCTAGCTCATATTTTTTTAACGGAATTTTCCTGAGTATCATTAAAATATAAATTCTGCAGTAGCATGACTGAATGAGTATCACCCATGAAGACTTAGAATCATAGAATCACAGAATGGTTTGGGTTAGAAGGGACATTCAAAGGTCATTGAGTCCAAATCTCCTACCATGGGCAGCGACATCTTTCACTGGACCGGGTTGCTCAAAGCCCTGTCCAGCCCAGCCTACAGCACTGCTGGGGATGGGGCATCCACAGCTTCTCTGGGCCACCCGTTCCAGTGTCTCACCACCCTCAATGTAAAAAAATTCTCTTCCTTATATCCGGTCTAAGTCATCCCTCCTTCAGTTTAAAACTGTTATGCCTTGTCTTGACACAACAGGCCTTGGTAAAAAGTCTTTCTCCATCTTTCTTCATCCCCATTAAATGGAAGAAAGATGCAGAGTCTATTGCATTTAAAAAGGAAATACACATCCCTTGAGATGTTTTCATCATCAGCTTCCTTGCTATTTGACAGACTAACCTGGATTGTAGAACATTCATTTATGACTCTGTTTCTATTTCCTCCCTTCATGCTTTTGCGTATATAAATAACAACAAGCAAAACAAGAAAAATCCCCCTAATTCTGTATGACAAATAAAGAGACGGATACTGCCCTATATGACAAAAAGAAAGTCAATAATTTCAGTGGAGATAGGGATGGGTTCAAAATTAAAATCTCTTTAAGGCTTAACGATAAAGTTTTTTCTTTTAAAACATCAGAAAAAGAGTCATGATCTATTATATTAAAACAGCATAAGACTTACCAAGCCATAAAGATGCACACCATAGCCTGTTTTACTTGTTGAAAATAAACACAGGATTTTCAGGTCTTCCTGAGAGGTAAGACTGGTTCAACCTTAAATCACATTTTAATGAAGTAAACAGAAAACTTGAGTCTTTTGCTGAGTTGTAGGATGTTGAAGAAAACTGTTTGAACCAGGCATACAGACACAACAGTGATGTCAATCATTATTGACAGCTTGCACTTAAGAGCCTTCCCTCCTTGCCCCTTTCAGTGTGAGCTTCCTCCTGTCCCTACCTCTTCATGTCCCAAGGCAGCAGCAGTCCTCTTCAGGATGACCAACTTCAGTGTTTGCTTTCATTGCTGAGAAACCCAGAGCCAGGTGTAGCCAGAGCAGCATCAAGGTGTTTCTTGCAGGCCAGGCAGCTGTGCCTGCTGGAGAGTTGGAAGCACACACACACAGAAGTGCTGGGAATGGGAACAGCAAATAGAACAGGAACATTTGTATTTTTAATTTTAAAAATTGGAAAGTTTTCCATTTGTTGAAAACACAGTTACTATATTTGCCTAACCCAATTCATAAGAAGTGGTGCATAGGCCCTGTACCAGATGGAGAACATCCTACCTGGCTAAACAGACTTTGGAAGCAAGTTTTCCTGTCCCAAAAGCAGTGAAATAGCACAATCATTTGACCAAACATAGAACATTATAGGAGGAAGGAGTACTGATTTTTCTTCAGTTTGAAAATTGTCCTTATTTGTTTTAGACTAATAAAGATATTGATTAATCTATAGAGTTTTTATACAGATTATATAATTATGTAGATTATATAGGTTATGTAGATTATATACATTATATTAATTTATTTCCTTTGAGGAAAAATTTACATTACTGTTTTTTATAGCACTAATGGTAACTGAGTTAGTGTTATTAATGTAATTAATGAGGTGATGAGTTAAAAATATTAGAAGGAAGTTTTGTAAACTGTCATAAAATTTGCAACCTGAAAAATAATTTGAGAATATAGACCTTCACTGATTCATGCTTTCCTTATTCATATCGCATTTCATTGAAAACAGAAAATGAAATCAATCTCACTTGGTACATCTGACAAATTCTTTAATACCTTTGTTTCAATGTAATCATCTATTTGTGGTTACAGCTATAATTTGTGATTTACCTCCTACTATCTTTTTGTTAGTAACTTGTGGCTTCCTTGGTATTTCTGAGTTGCTTGGACTCTACAAAGCTTTATCTTCTATGTATCTATGAAATCACTGTGCTCCACTGAATTGTTGCCTGTGAATGCTCTTTATGGACCATAAAGGAGAAAGCTCTGCTGAAAGAACAGCCCAGAGTTCACTGCTATCTGTAGAGGTCTCTGCTGTTTTCCTGCCATCCAGATGGACCTCTCTGGTAAGGATAGCTCTTAAGGGTAGTGTGCTATGGCCTAAATCAGGCTCTTTCTCTTTCTGAAATCCTTTTTTCTCTGTGTACTGCACATTTTCCAACTTTCATCACGAGGGAGGGGGAGCTCGTACAAGCAGGAGTGTCCACTACACAGCTTGGAGTCTTCCTCTGCACATTGCCCTTCCTCTGCCCCACCTGATCTGGAGTTCCGTGGGTAGGAAGATTAAAGTGGGCTGTCATCTAATTGAAGATTATCATGATTACCTCAGATACTGTGTTCAGTTTTAGGCCCTTCACTACAAGAAAGATGTTGAGGTGCTGGAGCACGTCCAAAGAAGAGCAGTGAGGCTGGTGAAGGGTCTGGAGAACAAGTCCTATAAGGAGCAGCTTAGGGAACTGGGGTTGTTTAACCTGCAGAAAAGGAGGCTCAAAGGAGACCTTGTCACTCTGTACAACTACCTGAAAGGGGGTTGTAGCCAGGTGGGGGTGCGTCTTTTCTCCCCAGTAACAAGCAATAAGCCGAAAGGAAACGGCCTCAAGTTGTGCCAGGGGAGGTTTAGATTGGGTATTAGGAGAAATTTCTTCACTGAAAGTCTTGTCAAGCATTGGAACACGCTGCCTGGGGAAGTCATTGAGTCATCATCCCTGGAAGTATTTAAAAGACATGTAGACGTGATGCTTAGGGACATGGTTTAGTGGTGGACTTGGTAGTGTTAGGTTAACCATTGGACTCGATCACCTTAAGGGTCTTTTCTAACCTAAATGTTTCTATGATTCTATTCTATGATGTATGGGCAGAAGGGAGACAAATGGCAGCTGTGAGGGTATCCTGAGCTGTAGCATTTTCTATGCTTGGCAACTTGGTTTTAATAACGATTTAACATTCTTTTAGTTTAGTAATTGCAGATTCCTAGGCTTTCAGTAAAATGACTTTATGTAAAGCAGTCCCAAACTGTGTGTGTGGCTCTTCTACAGCACCAAAAACTCTTAAGAGAGTGGCTCAGCAGAGCTAGCGCCTCTGGACCCTGACACACACCTCTGCCACATGACTTGATCCTCATGAAGGCTGGCCAGGAAATACCCACTCCACAAAAACCTGATTATGGGACTGACAATGGGAAATGTGCTTTTCCTTATCTTCAGAATGGAAACCAGACTTTTTGATGTCTTTCAAACAAACGTTTAACAATGATCTAACTATGTTGTCTTTCCCATAAGAGCAACAATAGCAGATTGAAATTCTTGCACGGGAAAGAAAAAAGGGAATTCAGGTTTAAACTACTTGGTGAAGTAATTTATAGTTTAAGATGCTTCAACTCTGTTACAACACGGATAAGAAATAACTTTGATGACTAAAATAACACGTGATAAAATGAGTAAGAATATCACAATAAATATAATACTATAATACAGGCTATAAATACTGTGTTGGCTTCCCAACTGACATCAAGTCTTGTGATAGACTTTATCTGGTAGGGCAATTGCTAAAAGACTACTGTAGTTCCCCAAGTAACTGGAGGAAAACAATCTGGAAGTTATTTACTGGTATCAGGAAGAGCCTGGAGACAAGTGCAGTGCAAACTTACAGAGATGGTCTCTCTACAGCAAGAACCACAGCTACATATAACTCCAAATGGTTATTGAACTGATAGGTTTCTTCAAGTCAAACCCTTCCATCCCCTAATAAAACCAGAGATTAGTTGCTTTTTTAAAAATTTGTAGTATTGTACTTTAATGTAAAACTTCTAAGAAATGCTGAGGAATGTTTGCTATATCCCAATAAGGTGTAAATGGAGCTTTGTTTCTAGAGCGAGCTTCAATCATCTCCTTGACCACGATGAAATACTTAGAGGGTATGTGCAGAAGCTGGCAAAAACATTGAGCCCTGACTCTTTCTTCTGCCAAAAATATCAATGTGCTTCAATCAGAATATAAATACTTAAAATTATTTGGTCAAAATTAGGGTTTGGTGTTTTATGGCTTGCTTTAAAACCAGTTTTGCATATTCTTCAGAACTTCACTCTGTTACAGGGTACATTTGCCATCAAGAACAGTACTGCTAAAATGTTTGATGAGGCAACATATGCAGTCAGTTATCTAAAGCATTGTGGAGTTCATATATAATACTTTCAAAATAGAAATGCCTTACATAAACCAAAATACTGCCAATTCTGGAGCAGTTTTGCCTGATTAAAAAAGTGTGGCTAATGCCCCCTGGCTAACATATTGTTTAGAGCTGAGATTGCTGCTGAATGAAAGGCAGAAGTTATAGCAAAGTATGGGACCAAAACCTTGGCTTTGCTGTTGAGTAAATTTTGTGCAGCACTTTTGTCTTTTAAAAGTTGCTGAAGTTCTAATTTCTATGATACAAAACATCTTTCAGAAGTGACCTCTTGCTTCAGCAAATGCTCCCCAGCTGAAAGTCACTTTCAGATAACTAAAATTTTAATATCAATTTTTCATCCAGCCATAGAGAAAAATACATGGGGGACTTTTCAGACATTGACTCAGACAGATTCTTGGGATTCATTATAATGCATTATAAGAGATTAAAATATATTTTCGTTGAAGAAAACGCAAAAGACTAAATTATTCAATGTTGAAAAACTTAGTGTCATTTCTATCTTGGAAAACAGGACTGGGGACTAAGGACCTTCAACTGCATCCTCTGGTGGGAGAGAAATTTCATCACCAGACCTTGTGCAGCATGGTGGTCTCCAAACCCAGTAGCCCTTATAACTCCTCTGCCTTGCAGTGAGCTGCCTGAGGGTCTGCACCACTGCAGATCCATTGCATTTATCCTCATTTCTCTGAAGGACCTCCCCATCTCACCCAGCATGTGCCGCAGCCCCGTGACACAGGGACTAACAGCCCTGTGTGATCAGCCTTGAAGTGGTCTAGATGCACTAGATGATTGTTGTAGGTCACTCCCAACAGAAATCTCTTCTCCCTCTCCCTCTCCCTCTCCCTCTCCCTCTCCCTCTCCCTCTCCCTCTCCTCATTAATCCCGATGCAGAACAGCAGTTCACACGTGCAATGGGCTGTGCAGGCATGGAGCCTGCCATGCAAGTAGGCTGGTCAGAAATGTGTCTGTGCATGCTGCTGCAGGGGACATGGAAGGCTTGCTGTCCCTCTGATGCTGCGGCACCTCCAGAGGAAGGACCTCTGCTCCTAAAAGATCTGAAGTTTTGAAGAACTAGTTGTTAGTTACCCTATATTTTGGCAGGCAGAAGTTAATCATCCCTCTGCAGCCTGCTCGGGCTTACTGAGGGAGGGAGGGGAAAAGCTCTCACAAGAGCAGTATTTGAAGGGAGAAGGGGGGAAAAGAAGTTAAAATTGCTTCTTCCAACCAAAGAGTCAGTCAGGTGGAAAGTGTCCTGGTTAAACTATTTATTGCACACAGATGGTCACAGGTTTGGTTTAAAGGTTAGCTGACAGAAGTGTTATATTCTCTATGAATACACTGGCAAATGAAAGTGTAATAACGCCAGCCAAGACTGTCAAGAGTGAAATCTCATTCCTCTACAGGTGCAGTACCACAAGAAAAATGTGCTGCACCTAGGTAGAAGAGGAGCAAAGGAAAATAGCAAAAAACAAAACCTGTGTGGTGATTGATACTATTCAAGTCAAATTCACATGAGAAGGAGCAGCTGAATTCAGCTTCACAAAACCAGAAGGCAGCAATGAGAAACAGTTTTTCTTTTTGACATGAATCCTCAGGGCTATGTGGAATATTTCAGGCTTTTGCCCTCTGACAGTCTTACAACCAGCTGGAAAGGACTATGCCCACACCTCCTGCTTGAACAGTTTCCACCTTGTCTTTGCTAGAAGCTGCCAGAGTACAAAAACCTTATAAAAAAGTCAAACCTCATCTTTGTCAACAAAATAAAATCCAAAAACTTGGCAGCTAAGCAGTCTTGTCATAGATATGTGTGTTTGTGTACATATATATATACAAGCACACACACCTGCATTAAGAACCACATGTACAAACAACATGGCACACTAAGTGTATTTTTAAAAGAAATTTAACAAAAAGACAAAATCCCTAGCCCATCTATTTCTGTGTTTCTTAGCAAGGCCAAGTTGACACCATCATACCCTCACCCTGTCTCTGCCCCTGTGGCCACTGGTTCACTTGCACGATGCTGATTTTAGAGCTGGCTTTCATGGTGGCACCAAACACTCAATGGGTGTCCACTGGATGGCTGTAACTTGTGAGGAACTCAAGGAAAGTGATCACTGGAGAGATCCTGTCTGTTCCTGCAAGCTGGGCTGGTGGGTGAGGGAGCTGAGTCTGGGGAACGCTGTCACCCAGAGATGTGGGGAGGAGAAGGAGGTGGTTGTGGGGGGCATGGAGGAGGGATGCACCCGTGCAGCTGTTCTGGTTTGGGCCCCGCAGAGAGGAATCAGTGGATGTTCCCTCTGTTCCCTCATCACAAACAAGCTTGAGGTTTTGCATGTCCTGGAGGGGCCCCAAGAGCTGTAATGGGAGCTCTACTCGTTATCTTAAAGCTTGTCCCACACGAAGATGAATTACACATCCAGAAGCTATGTATAACAAAGCCACAGCTGCAGAGTTACCATCTTTGCACCTTTGCAAAGCATTGCTATCTTACGATAAGAAATAACATTTCTATTTTGGGCTCCTAAACCATATGAAAGTTTCGAAATAGCATCGTAGTTCAAGGCACCTAGGAGGGATTAAAAAGAAAAACAGAACATGCATAGATATAGCAGCTAACACAAGTGTAGACAGACTCATGCTTTAGATTTGCTAACATACCATTAAAAATGGAGAGGACATGAAAAGAATGTGGTGCTTGAGTGTTGCTGTAAGGTCAAATTATTACAAATTAGAGTTAGTTTAATGTGACCAAAGACAACTATTCACATCAGATTATTCAGAGGTGTATACTGTTCTACACCTTCCAAATCCTGCTGATTACAAACACACCTCAACCTCTGTTGTTTCAGTTGAGAGACCCACAGGAAGGAAAGTGTCTTATACGTCTGTGATTAGACTTAAGCTTTCAGAAATGAGTGAGCAGTTACTTTTGATCTAATACCAGTATGCATTTGGTTGCAGTCTTATCTCACTTAGGATATTCTTATCTTGAAACTGCATTTGGACCTTATCTGACAAGAGCTTTTTTCCTAAGCTTTATTAGTCTACTGCAGACTTACAGAAAAGCTTCTCATTCCACCCACATTTAAAGTAGGGTTTCAAATTGCGTTTGCTATGGCAGATAAGAGATATGCCATTCTTGCTCACAATGACATGTTGTCTCTTTAGCAGCTATAGAAAGGGAAAATACAACTAGGGCTAAGAAGACTGACTGGTTCGATGGAGAGTAGAGTTAGTCTATAGCTATAAAATAGTGACCCTAGGGTAGCAACTGACCATCTCTTCTAAATTTAAACATTCAGAATTAAGTGACACATGATGGCATTGAGAGAAAGGGATGAATATCAGGCAACAGCTAACTGTTTTAAATTTTCAGAGAAGGTGTCTGATGTGTTCGAAAGGGGCATGCCATTTCTTCCTGCTCTTTTTATGTATGGCCTTGACCATGACCCACAACGAGTAGACCCTGTTTCTTTTAGAAACTCTCCCTTACCCTTCAAAAATTTCAGAAGGGAGTCTGAAAAGGAGATGATCTGAAGAGGGTCTTACTCTCTGAGGGAACAAATCCCATCCCCACAAAATAAATCCCCTGAGATTCCTCCTTTCATTGAACGTCCTTCAATAAGCTTATACTCAAACTTGGATAACACTGGACCAGAACCCCGTGATGGAGCTAAAGTCTCAGGGCAGTTTTGTTTGTAAGAATTACCTCATAAGGTTACATCAGACTAACATGAGAAGGACAAGCTAGGCTTGGGTGTTTTAGCAATAGCCACATAACAATAAATATTATATACCTTCATGAGTCCATTATTTTTTGATAAAATATGTTTAGGAGTTCCTGGTAAACACTGTATTTGATTTCTCAAAAGCACTTAAAATTGCTGTCTTTTTAAGTTTACCATTATATGCGTCCAAATTAATTCAGTGATTTTAAAATATCTGCCGACTAGGGAATTTTCCTTCTTGTTATATGGCAGTCTGCCCCATCAGTAGCTTGCTTCTTCCAGCCTGGTCCAGACGTTTTTCCTTATGGCAGTGTTTCGAATTGGCATGAAATTCTGGACATACAACTGCCACTTGCAGCTTTCTGAACTTTTGGAAAAAACCCACCAGTTTAGCAACTCTTAATTTCAAAAACTAGTGCCAAGGCATGGTAGAAAGTACTGTAAGTCCACAGAGAATGTGTCATTCAGCATCCAGCCAATCCATTCAGTTGACAGAACAGGTGTGTTTTGGGACTGTTATTAAATATGTGATTGCTCCAAAAAGAAATAAAAATTCAGGGCTCTGTAGATACGCAGACAAAACTTGCTGCCATCCCAAGGACAGTGAATCATTGAGTGAGAGTCCACAGGAGCTGTGATGTTTTTTTAAACAATGCACTGGCCTAATATTCACAAAAGTTTCCAGTGCCTGCCTTAGCTGTACAAACACATAATACCTTCCACATTTTCTACTATTCAGGAATGGAAATCCCTGGAGGGGAAACACATCTGAGTGATAATAATGACCCTGTCAGGCTGTGGACCCAGTTTTTCTTCTTATGCTTACCCAGTTACCCTTCTTTATTTTTCCCAAATGGATTCCTTGCCTGCATTATGTGGCCCTGTTGCCTACAAATTCTGTGATGAACTGTTTGCAACAAGGGTCCTGTGACTTAGAGAAAACAATAATGGAGCAGGTGCTATGAAATCTGGCATAATAATATGAAATTATTGTGTGGTAATCAATACAGAGACAAAAAGACTTGATAAGCAGTTAAAGTCAACTGGTGTGGCTGTAATAGGCTCAGAAACATCCCAAGGCCCCTTCCATACCCCTCCAGTCCTCAGAGCCAAGACTGGCATCTAATGCAACCACTTAGAAGGAAGTAACTCATAAAGTGACTCTTTCTTTACTGTCCTTAACAAAGCCCACCAAAGCAGCCTGTTGCTGCTTACCACTTCTCATCATTGCCAGCATAGCTCAGACTTAGTGTTGTCATTAATTAACATCTGACCCACACTGGTAATGATCAGAAGGTGCTGTTTTTTTGTTACAGGGTTGTGCCTTGTGACCAGTCACAGAGCTCATGGTGGAAGTCCCTTGCGTTTATTAGGATGTGTTCCTAAAGCACTTTGTTAACTGCAGCTGTCAGCTAAAGCTGTACGTAAGCATAACTTTAAAGCTGAGTTTCATAAAACAGAGATCTAAATAACCACTTTCACCAGCTACAGTAGACACTCAGGTAGGCATGAAAGGAGATTTTACCCATGAAGAATGAAACTGCTGAAATGCTGCCTGCTTTAGAGAGGCATTCGTTCTCTTGGTCTAAGTGACATGTAGATAACACCTTCTGCTTAAACTGTAGTATTAAACCACCTGCATTTTCAGTACTGTGACCTTTAAGGAAATACAGTATACATGTTTTAGTGGCTTAATCTATGCTGTTACTTTGAGAACAGACCACAAAAAGGATTGTTTTATAGTGGTTTTTTTAAAGCAGTATAATTTCTTAGTAACCAGTTTTCAAATGTTGAACCGCAACCCACAGTTAATTAAACTGGGTCAAGTATAATTTTTTTTAAACAACAAATAACCACGCTTCACTTCAGCGAACCATGTCCTGTGCAAGTACAGTATCTCTCTCTTCCATCTGTCTCACGGTTTTATCCTCCAAGCCAATCATGATGCTATCTGTATACCTTCAAAGCAAAAATATGTAGCAGCAGCAAACACTTGGACACCCAATGCATGAAGAGGTCCCCCTGGAATCTCTGCAACTTCTTTTAGGCAAAAGCTCGGTTTAGGAAGTGTGTGCATGTGTGTGCAAAGGGGTATCAGCATGTTTTAAAATTTATTTTTATTACAACTGCCCCCCCCCCCCCAGCATTTTGGGGTGTTTGGTGGTCTGCTTCCTTTTAAACAACTGATTTCTGGATATAGGTTTAAAAATTTTGTCAAAACCCTTCTTCTAAAGATATACAGATATGTTTCATGCAATTATCTCTTCAAGTTTTGATCAAAAATGCTTCTTCCATAGCTGACAGGCACTTTGTCCTGGGCTTCTGTGCTCTGTCATGGAACAGACCAACACAGCTCTTCTGGTGGTAGCTGCACTCTAATTCAGTCTTTGAGAAAGGTGGGGCTTGACCTGATTATCACTTAGAAATGATCATAGAATCACAGAATCAGAGAATTGTTTGGGTTGGAAGGGACCTTAAAGATCATCTAGTTCCAACCCCCTGCCATGGGCAGGGACACCCTCCACTGGACCAGGTTGCTCAAAGCCCCATCCAGCCTGGCCTTGAACACCTCCAGGGATGGGGCAGCCCTCAGTAATGACTGAAGAGACTTCTCCCTGGGTCTCATGAGAGCCTTAAAGCAGGGAAGACACAGACAACCACATTTTGTATTTCAAGATTTTTTCAGCTCTAGCTAGAATCCAGCACAGCACAGGAATCCAGCAGCAGAGGGAAAATGGCCTGGGTCTCAGGCACGAGTAAAGATGTAGTTTCATACTGGAATTCAGATAAAAGACATTTTTTGCTACAGATGTCACCTTGTCATTGGAGGCAGGATTCAAACAGGGTCCTAGTCTTCCCAGTAGTTTGTTAAAAATGGACAACCACTGGTGGAAGGAAGCCCAGACTTCGCTCATGCTTTTAATCTGATGTTTGAATTTTCTGTGGACAGAATGGCACCACTGCTTGTGGGAGTACTTGTGCAAATTAGGTGGCTGCAAGCACAAGGTGTAAGTGTTCATCTTGATAATTATCAGCAAATTCAAAAGAAAAGACAAAATTCAAAAGAACAGCATTATCTTTTAACATTTAGTCGGTCTTTACTCCGATCAACTGCCAGTCTGCAAGGACTGAATGCTTAGGAATACAATTTGAAAGCTTTCTTGGGCAGAATGAGGACCTAGGAGCAATGCATTTGGCCTTGCATTATGTTCCTGGAATTGTAAGAATAAGCAGTCAAATATATATTTATGTTGATTACCCAGGAGATAAAGATCAGTGATTTGAACAGATGAGTGTGTTTCATAATCCATTAATATTATTCATATTTCTTCCAGTAGTTTCATGTTAGGTCTTGTGTAAATGTTAAATACCTCTCATCTTATTTAAAGAAGAAATCATAGTTCCTCTCCACAGGGTAAAGTGATCTAACAAGTATTAAAATTTCCTCTGAGATCTTTGAGGAGAAGCAGCAGCTAAATAAGCTCAATATTACAAATGCAGAAATCTTTAATGCAGAGCAGAGATGTGGAAAGCCTGTCTCCTCCTCCACCCTTCTCATGGAAAGAACCTCTGTAATAATTAGCAACTGAAAAGTCTATGATCACTAATGCAAAGACTCTATAAAGAACTAGCTTTCTGCAAATGAACGAATTGCTAGGAGGGAATACTCAGCATGCATACATAGGAAATGTGCTTTTTTCTAAAACAAGCACCTCTTTTGTGTGGCAATACAGCACAGAGCAGCTTGTGGTCTGAAGACATTGACATTAGAATTGTTGACACCCAGAGCATAAGCAATCTGATGAATCCAGACAGCATACCTGTATTATTTCATCATCAAAACAATCATCACTAAAATATTCCTTCCTTCAGTCACATTAATGTTGAAAAAGGAATAGAACCAAATCAACAGATATTGTTGGTTCCCAAAGTAGGCAGGGATTTGACTCAACCAGTTTTTTGATGGCTAGTCTATGCAGTTTTTGTCTGCCCAAAACCAGGATTTCTATGGCATGAATTTCTAGCATGCATCTCAAAGTTGGCTACCCAAAGGCTGAGACATCTAGAATCACCAGTCACTTTCAGAGATGTTCCTGTGACTTCTAAACAATTTGTTCCCACCATGTTTTGTTCTTATTTTTCATCATGCCCTTTCTGCCTTACTCTAAGATGGCCTCAGGCAAAGGATCTTCATCTCAGTGGGGTCAGAAAGTTGCTGTGGTTTACAGATATAATCCCTATGCTCTGCTTGTGAGGGCTAGCTGGTCTCTTTGGTTGTGCCTCCTTAAAGGAATTCTCCAAATCCCATAGCACCCTT
This sequence comes from Ibycter americanus, assembly GCA_035590275.1. Taxonomy (NCBI): domain Eukaryota; kingdom Metazoa; phylum Chordata; class Aves; order Falconiformes; family Falconidae; genus Ibycter; species Ibycter americanus. The sequence goes on along the minus strand of JAVJGI010000060.1, from coordinate 56,931,560 downwards.
TGGAGACAGTCTTGCTCTGTGCAGCGGCTGTCCTGAAGTACTGCTGACAGTGCATGAGGCCATGATTCACCGTACATGTGGTGTAGGTCTTCCACAGCGTAGATGAACCTACACTGAATCCACAATGAACCTGCAATGAAGCTACAATGAATGCAGTATTCCACATTGTAGAGGAATCTGCAGTGGTGATTCAGCCTCTCCTACCACGGATGTCTAAGAGGGGAAATTAATATTCTTTTATGGATACTCACATACTAATTGTACAGGAATCTAAAGAACTTAGACTAGACACATAACTCCATAAACAATAGCTGCAATTAAAAAAACCTGAATCTGCCACAGAAGTTGGAAAGTTATATACTCAGAAGCTGTAAAGCCAGATAAAGCACTGGACTGCCTCTTTTGATCTTCTATATGAGAAAGACCTTAATTACCCTTTTTTCCTCTGAGAAGTTTCTTACTTATCTTTATAGAGTCAGTTCTCAATTTCGTTTCGATAATCTAAGCAGATTTTGTACTCTGATTCTCTCACTCAAAGATGTTCTCTTCATGTTTTGAGTATCTGTCATGGCTCTTTTCAATTTATCTATACCAAAACTGTGGGCATCGGATTGATTCCTACCAACATCTCATCTGGAAATAAAACCACTTCCTTTCATTTTCTTGCTGATTTTTTATTTAGAAAATCTGAGGACTGTGATTAGATTTTTTCCTCCATATTATGACACTGGAAACTGAGTTGTCACTCTGTGAATTTGGTTGTTTTTAGTTATCACTTTCCAATATGGAGTCATTACTTTGTAGGTCTGAATTCCTTAGTTTAGATGTAGAGCTTTATACTGGCTCTGTTGAAATGCATTTGACTTACATTGGCCTCCATTATTAAAACCAGTTTATATATGGCTGCCTGGATTATTTAGCCTGAATAGGAGTCTAGGCATAGAACTGCTTTAGCATTTCCATTAGAAGATGATTCCTTGTGGACAGTTATATTTTAAGCCAGTTCTCCTTCCAGTCAGTGCTATTTACTATTATTTTATACAGCTATTTTTTATTTAAAACAGCAAGTGTTAGTAAGTCAAACACTTACAGAAGCAAGGGTTTGCTTAATAAGATCTGTTCTTCATAAACTGACTGGAATTAACGCATTCTCATTTTTAAGGCTTTGTTTGTTGACTCCCTTATGAGCTTTTCAGTTATTTCACTCAGGAATAGAGTTAGCCTCCAGTTACCTCATACAACCTTCTCTGCTTTTTTTTGAAATTAGCACAATATTGACACTTTACCAGTGCCCTATCGTAATTCACTTGAGTATTACAGTGTTTCTGAAAAATTATTGTCAGTGGCACAGATGTTTGTTCAGACAACTCCTTTTTGCTTCCTTAGGTATTTACAGACTGGAAAATGCTTTATCATCATCATGTAGTCACATGCACCATCTCTTCCCTATTGTAATATGACAGAAATATTTACTGATGTTTTCCTTTTCTTTATTATTTTCTAACCACTTTTGTACCTCCATCAACTACATTGCCTGATTTCATATTAATACTTATCCCTTTTGTTGTATGGAAGTCTGCCAGGCTTCTCTTTAGCTTCCCTGATTCTCCAAATTTTTACTAGCTCTTCTTTGTATTGACTGCTGCCTGGTTTCCTTTGTCTGCTTGCCAAATATACATTCCTTAGAGGAGCATCACTGCACCACTGAGCCTGTAAATATCTGAAATGTTTTGAGATATGATTTTGACATAAATTACATTATTAGGAATGTCAGTTTTAAAACAGAGGCCAGTAAAAATTCTTTCAGTCCAGTGGAAGCCGTGAGGATATTTTAGCTGGGTGACTGCAGCACGCTGCTGATGCAGGATGTTTGTTCCCCAGAAGAGGACAACGCTGCTCATCAGCCAGAAACTGGCAGCACTGCACGGTCCCGTGGCGCACAGAATTGCCTTTTAAGTCTTAATGATGAACCAATTGTATTAGATTAAGAGAATGGCTTCTCAATGGGTGAATGTATATTCTTTTGCCTCTGTGATTTCACTTACACAACCTTCTTTAATAGAGACACTGTCCTTCTTAGGAATGCCTTTAAATCTGCTCTTGGATTTGTATTTCCGTTTTCTTGTTGATAAACAGATTAGCAAATGGTGTACTTAATGCAAGTCTGTGGATGTTCCATGCTGGACTAAGCATATCACTTCATACTGCACCCGCCCTGTTTCACAATCAGATACAGAAAAGCTCCAAAATACAAGATCAGAAGGGCTTAGGTGGGCCAGTTCATTGAGTCCTGCACAGCTGCAGGCTCTCAGGTCCCAGACGTGGCTGGCAGTGGCACTGGGTGCATACCCTGTGATGGTGCCTTCTGCATGTGTGTGAAAGAATGTGGCAACTTTTCACAGTCACTCCCTTCTTGAACTCTGAGTTCTTCGCTATAGAGGATTGCTCTTCCTGGGTAAGAAGAGGTAACTGTCTGTAAAGGGTCAGTATCAGAGTGGTCTAACCCTTAAACAGATGCTGGCAAAGTTATTCTATACTTTTCTGTATTTCCTTGAAACCTGCTCTTCTCTCCCAAAAAGTACTGAATGGGTTCCCTCACACTTGAAGAGAGGTGACTTCTGAGCGGGCACCACTTGGCTTGCTTAACATGTCCTCTAAAATCATGAAGAGAGACAGTGTAATAAAGAAGAGGCCATATATCTCTAGGAAAATCTAGCTCATCCTGTATGTTGCAAATTCACATTGTTAAGAAAGTGATCGGAGAGACCGAGGTGCAAATTTAATCTTTGGTGTACCGCAGTTGTATGACACCACCTCCACTTATGTTGGCAGACATAAAGCCGAGCCCAATCTCCCCATCTTCAGAGGAGAACTGTAAGACTCAGGTGCTTTTTCTGCTTGTCTCCAACAACCTGGCTGTGGAACGCTCACTATTATGGGCTCTCCTCCAAAGCATGCTCCTCTCCAAAGAGCAAATGCTGAGGAGGTGGGGGTATGGCAGGATGAAAGGGTCACCAAACATTCATGGTGGCTCCATGGTGACTCCTAGGGGGTTGGCTGTATGATCAAATGGGGCAGATCCATAGGAGCAACCAGGGAAGGACACATGTTTCAGCTTTTCCACCTGCTGGCCAGTGGGACCCATTATAGCACACACACTGCACAGTAGCTCCTCCTCTCACACCCCTCCTGAAGGCAGATGGGAAGGCCAAAATGCTGTAAAAATCTCCTGTCTAGGCATATACAAAAATACAATACACAAGATATAAGACAAGATGATATACAAGATAATTTCTTGTATATTAATTCAAGGTTACTCCTGAGATCATAATCATAAAAAGTATGTTGAAAAGGCATGTTATTTTTTTCCCCTCCTAGACACATTTAAATAAGTAGAAGAGTTAATGGGGGTTCAACATGCAATTAAATCTCCATTCCCCGAGCACAACTGCCATGCAAAGAAAGGAGAGCAGGTTGCGTTTCTCCTTACCTATACATGGCCTATGTACACCAAAACTTCTACCATCAAAACAGAAAGGAAAAACCACTTCTTGAGTTCAGTTCACCTCCTCCTCAGGGAATAGACTTCTAAAACGAGGTGAGCTGAATCCTAGTGCTTTACAGCAGCAGCAATGCATTCCTGCTGTAGGATCACCCGCACGTGCCAGCGCACAGCTTTGCAGGCAATGGGCAAAAGCTGACAGCTCAGAGGGACAGGGCGAGGGCTCTCTCCATCTTGGGCTGGAGCTGGGGTCCAGCAGGGAGCTGCTTTGGTGGGTTAATGTCAGCTGGGATGGACCGCTTTTAGCAAAATGCTGGTATCAGCGTTCTGTCAGTCAGAAGACCTAGAAGTACTGTTGAACTACACAAGCACAGTTAAAACCTCAAGACCTGTCAGGGCAGAAAGGTTTAAGGCTCTACGCTGGAAAACTGCATGGACAGTATGTGGGTGAAGTACAAGCATTGCTGGCACTGATGATTTTTTCTCTCCATGTATCATGCTAGGAACATCATTCACATTTCTGAGCATGGGCATCTGACTTTCAGACAGAGGTGTCTGGAAACAGATGGTGGGACAGGAATTCAGACCTTCTTTCTCTTAGCCACATTCACTGTTTTCAGGATTGATTGTTTGTGTCCATGGCTGCTGGAGTGTTGCAGCACTACCAAACTATCATGCTGCAACAAGGCTTTCCCACACAAGATTCCAAAAGTTCATCTACTGTCCGTGCTGTTTCTTCATCTTCTTCAGGCCAGTCCACCCTGCTCCCTGCCTCTGCTGCGTCCGGGTTCCTGGCTTCTCCTCCAGCCAGCCTCTCCTCATCCAGGCCCCCTTCTTCTCTCAGCTTCTCCCAGGGCCTCTCCTCATCACTCCTACATCCCTGGGCTCTTCTTCATCCAGTCTCCTCTCTTCACCCAGTGCTCCTCTTCCACCGGTGCTTCTCAGTGCTATTTAGCAGGAACAAGCCACAGCTGTACATTATCCACATCAGCCAACCAACCACACCACAACTGTATATAATCAATGTTAATTAACCCTCTACAGTTCTTCTACACTGGAGTTTCTTGGAAAAGAAACTGCAGACAGTGGAAGTCCATCCTCCTGGCATTATAAGCCTCCATGGCTAGCATTTTGTCATTTTTCAGAGGTAAAACCAGCTTTTTTTTCCTTAAGGAAAACACACACTTGGAGTTAAAACACAGCTTGGCCGCTAAAGAAGTAGGCACCTGCTGCAGTGTGCCCGTGCTTGAAATCCCTCTTTCTGAGAAGGGAATTTCATTTCTTTCTTTGCTACCGGGATAAATACGTCTGATGTGAGAGTGGTTATTCTGCCAGTGTTATAATACACAAGCAAGATGATCACTCACCAGACAGCATCACTGGCTGCCAGGGAAACAGCAAAATGGGGATAACCAGTGGCTCCTGTGCCACCTAGAGCTTTCTCACTTCTCTTACAAAATCACAACACCTGGCACCAGGTGCAGACTCCAGCAGTCCCAGTGAACAACAGACTTCACAAGGCACTGTTTGCTATTGTGTGCTAAGATTTTTCTGCCCCCCGCCCCCCCCCACCCCCCCTTTTTTTTTCCCCTTTAGGACTGGCAGCGAAGCTTTTAGAAATTTTTAAAAGAAAGGGATTAGCCTCCTGTGAAACGTGGATTATTTCCTCACTTGTTAATGTGCACTGCCCTCTTGTGATAAAATATGTTTTTGGTGTTCTCTAGATGTTCCCTTCCTGTTTTCCCTTTTTCTAGTTTCCTGGGGTTTTTCGGTTTGGGTTCCTCCCTCTGACCGTGGGGCTTGCTTTAAGGCTTTTTTCCTAAGTCAGAAATAATTCTTAACATTAGAAGGATGAGAGAAAAACAACGAAAAGCTTGATCAAAATATTCTTATCTGATATTTCACTCTTACACAGTTAACATGTTCACAGATTGTTTTACTGAACATACAAGAATCGGGTATGTAGACAGCAATCACTCCAGTGAAAAATGTAGACTTGAAAGGATGAGGAAAATATTTAGCAGTTCTTTGATAAGGCAGAGTTTGAAGAAAGAGGTTCAGTGTGCAGCAAGGTACTTAGCCGCATAATCACCGTCATAACAGCCTGATGAACTAGTCAAAATCTCCCAGGTCACGTCAAGGGAAAGCTACTTAATGCTGTAAACCTGATCTCCAAAACTAAATAGAAGCAAAAGTTACTTCCCAAATCTAAGAAAGCAAGCAAAGCCACTCACAGCTTGAATACAACGGATGAAAAACCATCACTGCCTGGGAAGGGAGGGAGGAGGAGAAACCCTCCAGAAGCAGGAGAGAAGGCAGCGTGGCACACCACCCCAGCAGGTGAGATGGTGACAAAGAGGAAAGCCCAGAGAGACCTTTTGAATTAAGTGCTGGTTGAAAAAGTGTTGCCTCCTCCTGTGTTTTGGGCAACGTGCATCAAAGATACCCAACTGTAATCCTCTTGTCCCCCGAACAGAAACAATGCACAGGGACTGTGACTGATTCCTCCCTGCTGGCTGTGTTGTCTCAGATGCACAGGTATCAACGAATTTGTGGAGTTTATTTCCTGGAATTAGCTACCAGGTCAGTGGGAAATTCTCCTGACATGGCTTGCTTGCTTGCTTTATACAGCATACTCAACTCAGTGAGGAGCTTGGTTTCCTTTGCTCTAGTATTTCCACTTCTTTGTGTTTTTCTTCATTAATGTTTTGGCCACTATTGAAGGACCAAGCATCTTCTAAACTGTCTACCATGCTTTTAAGCTCTGGGGAGAATTTTCTGCATGAAAGGATCAACATACAGTTACTAGGTGGCTTTCTCAGAAGCTGTGTGATTGAAGGGAGAATTTCAGGTAAGTTAGCTGTTATTTATGTCCAGAAGAGGAACTGAATGTTATTACAATTTAGGATGAATAATTCAATAATTACATCCAGTGCTGGGATCTTGAAAGCTTCCTGGTAGTCAAGAGGCCTGATGCACCACTGACAGCACTTTTAACTTAACTTCTGTGAACTATTTAAACTCTGCTCTAACACCAAATAAGAGAAGATGAACAGTTAAAAGAACCTCCATCAGTTATAGGAAGCAACAAAACAAAACTAGTGAATGTATAACAGAAGGAATTTATCTGCAGGTTCACAAGAAAAAAAAGTGTATTGATGCAAAGTTGAAAGTTAGGACTTTCAGAATCAAACTCATCTCTGTCACATGCTTAAATCTATCCACACTCATGGAGTATGAAATAGTCTTTAGTTATGGAATTATATACTCAGTAACTCCACAGTGAGTGAAAAAAAATTGTATGGAATCCTGTAATTAAAGACAACACTATGTTGTCTTTAACATAGTGTTAAAGGGAGAGAATTTAAAAGAAAACCTAAATCCTGGCATTTTCTAACCTCTGATTGCTGGACATTACAACCTTTTAAGTTTTTCTGAGATTTTTTTATTGCAATGTCCCCATTTATAGATGAACCAGACAAAAAAATAATAAACAGAAACCGTATTGACTTCCCTAGACTGAGATTTTGTTAAGTCACAAGCCTGATATTCTCTCTCCACTGCAGATCACAAGACAGCAGAACTCATCAAAGAAAACAGATTTTTTATTTTGTAATGACAAAGCAGGGAATATTTTTTCTGACCTTATTTTTGTTATGAACTAATCATGCTAGCCAAAATATCCAAGAACACAGATCCCAAGGCAAGCATTCCACCCGGGAAAATTGTAGAGAAACTGTAAGAGTGATTCTCTGTGGGGAAGTATCAGGTTATCACAAATGGAGATCCAGCTGGCTGCCATCAAGAATAAGTAAAGGATTCAGTGATAATCTGCATGTGTCCATGCTTGGAAACAGTCCACTTGAATGCTTAGTTTAACCCAACTTCTCCCAAACCAGATGAGTATTATTGTCCTGCTCATGCCCTGGGATGCTGCAGGGCTCAAAATAGACTGATCAATGCCACGAGCATGGAAGGGAGCGTTCAGCCTGAAGTACCTCTGTGCTGTCTGTCCCAGGTGTGCTCCAGCAGCCAGCCTGCTGCACTACGGGCTGGGCACGGGTGCATGAACTGTCAGGAACTGTTGCTACGTACAACACTGCACTTCTCTGCAGCCCAGGAGTATCTGGAGTTACCTAACTGCACTCAGTATTTTCCTCAACAGGTTTCCTTTTCATTGAGGCATTTCTTCTCCCTCCTTTCTCCCATTTGTGGGACAAAAGCCTCTCAACAGGTATTTGCAAAAGTCATTGCTTGGAAGCTCCTTATAACAAATGCGGAGAAAAATAGGCAAGAGATCTATACAGCCAGAACTTGAGCATACCAAACTCCACAGCCTGCATATTTCCATCCCTCCTACCAGCTGTTCCCACAGAGATTGTTCAGGACCAGAGCATCCTCACTGTCCTGAGGAATGTACTTAAATGAGTCTGGGAGATCTGCTACGTGATTGACCCCTTGAGTCTCTGACCTTTTGGGAGCTGATACCCTTGTAAATGGAAGCATGGATCTAGGTTAAGATGAGGATATGCTACTGAATAAGGTGGGGATAACAAAAGAACATAAGAGGTAGAGGCAGTCAACACCCCTTGAGCTATAAAGACCTAGCAGTGAGTAAATGGCAAATGCTGTGGAGGTTCACTGCAGAAAAATGTTAAAGAAATATTTGAACTGCGTGTGAACTTCATTGGATCTGCAGAACTGACCCGGAATGGTCATGTGAACAATCTCACTCCAGAAATTTCTGCTACTTCCTCCTTTCAGTGGTGCTGATAGACTTTCTGTGCTATTTTGGCACATCAGCAGCTTAGGGTGAACAACCCCAGCTTTTGCTCAAAATCCTCAGCAAAACTGAACTGAAGCAACACAAAAATAGCTATGTGTGATTTCCTCCCCAGTTTTCTAGGCATGTTGCAAACCAAAACACTCAAACTGCTGAAAGCTCAAAATCTCATTTCCACGAGGTTCTCTGAAGTGGGAGAAAACCAAAACATAAACAAGAAATTCCCGTTCAGAATGCCACATGTCGGGGCAGCTGGCCATCAGGAACAGCATCAGTGCAAGAAGAGCAAGTGGCAGCTGCCTCTTTCTCAGTTTGCCCGACTTTCGGACTGCCACGGGACTGGGGTTGGCAGCCCTGGGCTTGCCTCCACCTCCCTAACTCTTTGCAAGGGGGCAGAGCTGGCTGGCAGCCAGTCCGCTGTGTGGGGAGCTGAGCAGTGGGGCAGCTTTCCCACGGGCACCGGGGTACGTGCGTGTGCCCCCACCATGCCTGCACACAGGGAGCTGCCTCCCATCACCAAAATCTGGGGAAGGCATACTGCCATGGGGAAAAGGGCTTGGGAGAGTTCACCCATGCCAGCTCAGAAACAGCCCCTGGGGTGTGCAGTGGAGCAGCTGATGCTTCCATTTTAATTTCTCTGACAGCTTATAAAACAAAACTGCATATTTGGAGAGAAATCGTTCCAAGAGAGAATTCCCAACCAGCCCCATCAGAGGCTGCTCTTGCTGTAAATGCAGCCTGGGAATGGAGAAGTAGGACCAGGCATTTCCCTTACCACCGCCGGTTTGCAAGACTCCCAGCAGCTTTTTTCAGCGCCAACATTAGCACCACCTTGGTACCCCTGCAGCCAGCAGAGAGTCTGTGACCGATAAAATGGGAAAATACCATCTCTTTCTCTAGTGTCAGCTAGGAAGCACTAATTTCTTCCCCATTAATTCTTGATGGCTTGGTAGGAAAGCATGTCTCTTAACAGCTTGGCCGAGTTCATTATCTGGAGCAGACCTGCGGTGAGGCAGGGCTGCCTGGTGCTGAGCACGGACCTGCCCTAATTACCCTGGCAGATGTCACCTCGCAAGAAGAGCTGGGCGGTGATTATGGCCCTGCAAAGAGCATGCATGTACTGAAGGTGCTGAACTGGCCACTGTCCTCCCTCTGTTTTGTCCTTCTGTGGGTCACAGTTTACAATTCACAAAGCACAGTTAAATAAATGGGGTGGTGAGGGTTGAGCAACTTAAAATTTCATGAGAAAATCACCCTGTCATTTAGCAACTCAGTAAATAAAAGGAATGAAAAGTCCTCTTCCAAAAGCACAGAAAGCAGAAAAACAACATCCTGGCTTCAGTCCAAGTTCAGGTTTAAGTTTCCAGAAACACTGTGGCAAAAAAATTTGGAGAGACACATTTGGAAGCGGGTGGAGCTGGTGGCTCTGTGCTGCTCCTCAGAGCTTTTGCTGGCTGGGTACAAGCCCTGCAACCCCAGGCACCTGCCTGCATGTACTGCTGCCAGCCTTGGTGCTCAGGAAGGGGAGGTCCCGTTTAGTCCAACATCTGCAAAACTTAGTCCTCTCTTAAACCCTACTCTTATCTTCACTGGGCCGTGACACAAGCCTGGGGCTGGGCATGGCCATGGTGGTGGGGTGGGCTGATGTCCTCTGGGGGCCGTTCCCACCTGTGTCCCACAGTGCTAGGTCTTGCTCCCCCATCAGTGCTGGGTGCTGTTACAGAGCGGCTTCACTCAATGCTTCCCTCCTGCTCTCGGGGTCTGTGCTTTCTGCTGCCTTCAGCACAAGGTGACACCTCCACTGCGCAGGGGAGCAGCATGTCGGCTCAGCTTTCCACATGCTTTTTCCTCTGCAGAAACTGTTTTCCCTCCCTTCTTTCTCTACAGCTAATACCTAGGGTGCTGGTGCCTTCAGAGGATAACGGAGATTGCAGATAGGCAGCTGGTGACCTCGCAGCAGCCCGCGTCTGAGCAGCTGCTGCTGTGCAATACAGGTATTAGCCGAATCCCTGCAGGTAGCTGCAGCCAGGAGAGCAGGCAGGGGCCGACCCTGGGCGTTTTGCCTTGTGCAGGGTGGGCAAAGCAGATGCCCATGGTGTGGCCAGGGGCTCGTTGTGCCTGCTAGAGATGCCAGTACCCTGCCAGCCTACTGTGCGATGCCGTGTGATGCCATGCTGTGGGGCAGCAGGCGGCTGCTGGCTGCCTCGTGCTGTACCTGGTGCCACAGGGGCAGCAGCGTGGATCCCCTGCCTGGCACAGCAAATGTCTGGATGCTCTTGTGGGACTGTTGGCTTCTCACGCCACCTCACCCCACTGCTTTCTGCCAGATGCACGCAGGTTTCTGGTTTGACCAGCACAGGCTCTCCGTGCCATCCGCTGGCACACGGACAAGCACTCAAGGGCAAAGTGCTTGCGGGGGATGAGTCATTGCATGGAGTTTCTAGCAAAAGTTTTTTGTGGTCAGGGGTATGATGGGAGTAATGCAGGCCCTGGGGTTTTTCTGATGGACTCCCCTCTCTGGATTTGTGGGCAGAGGCATGCACACAGGGGGCCTTTCCCATGACAACCCCACACCAGCCCCCTCCACCCTCCTTCTCTCCAGCCCCCATGATGTTGGCATCAGCCTCCCCCTGGCTGCCTGGCTCCACTGTCCCCAGCGTGCAGAAGGTGAGAAATATTTCCTGAAACAGCCTTTCCTTTGCACGTTGCCTCCAGCCCTTTGGAGGCATATGGTCTTCTCTGAGGCATTTTTCTTCTCCCGTGATGAAAAAAGGTGGAGTGACACAGGGGGTTGCTCATGACTCTCCCATCACTTTTTCATTTTTTAACATTGCGTGTGTTTCCTGGGCTTGTCAGCATTTTCCTATGAGTAAGCTGTTACCAAACACTTGATATTTTTTCTGCTTAATGCTTAGGCCTAGAGCAGGAAAGGGGCACTGAGGCATTTGGTAACAAGTGGGTACAGTGGTGGGAAGGTGTGAGAGATGGTTTCTAAAAGTTGTGGTGGATGAACTTGCAGGTACTTTGTACACCCAAAGCAAGAGGGTTAAAGTGAGAAACCTCTGCCAATCCTGGTCCACTTTTGTAAGTACTGCACCACACTTGATGCTTTATTTGCATAAACCCACATGTCAAATTACGAGCTGAGCTTACCCCATCCCAACATAATATCTTCCGCTCATTAATCACTTTAAACATGGCATAGTTTTTGCACAGTATATTATTCCAAAGAACATGAGCAATCTCTCTTAAAAATAGCTGCCTACAGACAATCCGGGAGCATGTGCTGAGGACACCGTACACTTTACAGTACCCGGTTTCACATGGGGGCAGTTTCCACTGTGACGACCTCTTTGCTGCTTGCTCTGTTACAACCCAATGCAAAACCCACCTCACAGGGAGATGGATGGGTTGCAGGCTGTAGCACTTGATATATACAATTTTTTAAATTCCTTTTACTAAGGTAACAGTTCTTGCCCTAGCAGGGAGGATGCACTTGGGCTACTGCTGAGAAAGGTGAGGAACCAGAGAATGACAACAGCACTTTCTGAAGCAGGCCAGTCATCTCCTGACCCAAAGTGCTGTATTTTAGAGGTTTTTCTACCAGTGCTCTAGCTGACAATGAGCTGACACATCGCTGCGCAATGCTGCACTCCCAACCAGCAATGATCAGCCTTCTGCTCCTGCAGTCACCCAATGGAAATGAACAGAAGCGTGCCCAAGAGCACTTATTTTACTGGGAATAGTTTGCCCTCAGCTGACGTTGATTTTATGTGCATTTTACCAGCAAAGTGTGTGGGGCAGGAGGGTGCTGGGATGTGGGCTCACCGCACACTACAACCTCTTGCTGAGTCTACACATGGGAGACAGTGTTGTTTATACTCCCCAACTTCATTTTTTTCTTTGTGTATTTTTGTGTAAAAAAGTAATGAGCATCTCTGTCCATACCAATAGGGATAAACTAGCACCATTAATAAAAAATGAAACAAGCAGAGCTGTTTTGTTGTCAGCTATATTTATACATTTTATTGAAGCCTGCAGCATTAAAAATGCTACCCTGATGCATTAGGGGAAAAATACAAGATGTACCTTTCAAACAAAACATAGTGGCAGTTTTATGGGTACCCATACCGATATTTCAAATAAGCAAAACAAATTTCAAACAAAAACCAACAGCAACAGCAAGCTGGTTAAATAAGTGGACAACAATTTTACCCACCCACAATCACCCGAGGGTAGCCCAGTTGCCTTCAAGGTGGCATCAAAAGTGCGGTCACCAAGATTTCCCATGAAGAGCCCGGTTCAACGATATGACTATCCCTGTGCACTGCCAGAAGCAGACAGATTACCCATGGAGCAAAATACTGGCAGGTTATCAGCAGGAGCTGAAAAATCTGGCTATTGTGCCCTTATGAATCAGGGCAGATTCTGCCCTATGTGCTGAAGTGAAGGACTTCTACGCTCTGTCAGTGTCAAGGTGTCTCAGGCTTCTTCAGTTCTGGGTAAAGATACCAATGATCTGTGATGATCAAAGGGTAGAAATGGGTGTCCATGAACTTTTGAATAATGTACTGTAATAACAAAAGTTATTTTAGGCAAAATATTACAGAGTCTCATGCTGAGACTATATATGAAAATCATCAAAGACTGCACTGTTACACCTTCACTCACACTCTGCTACAGGCTTGATGTTCCTCTAGACCGTGAGAGGGAAAAGAAAAAAAATCAGAATAGAAAGTCTTTGAGGCATTATATAATAATTTATATTCTATTTAAACTTGAATTTTGGCCAGAAAGATGCCATCAAAGTGAGGTGTCTGTAATGGTTTTGCAAACAATGACTATATCAACTACTTCTTAGATCAAGAATAAATCATGGGCAATAAATCACTACGAATCTGTTAGGTGTGTGATGAATCTTTGAGGAAACAGGATTATCTTCAGTGGATACATTTAGGTTAAGAGAGCACAAGCGAGATTTGTCTTCAGTTTGCTTAGACTTTATTAGGTTACCTCCATAAATCTCTACAACTTTCCCTGTCCAGATACACTCAACACGAAAATGTATAATGGAGGAAGAGTCAGGGGAGGTCAGCTCAAGGATCCACCTGGAGAGCATCTCGCCTGTAAAAGTGGCCATCAGCAGAAGTCTGCCCTAGAGCACAGAAATGGGGAAAGCACAGAAAAATCTCATTTAGCCTCCAGCAGTCAGAGACGTGGGATCCCCCGCAAGCCAGAGCATGTGTCTGACAGATACATACAGGATCAGACCTCTGTGTATTCGCCTTGCCCCAGAGCAGCATCCTTGCACTTGTGGCTCCCACAGCACCCGGTGGCAGTGATAAAAACCCCATCCCTTGCTCCACACCGCTCATGTCTGCAGGCCTCTGCCATGCCTGCTGCTTTTCCAGGCTGAGGAGGCTCTGAGGCTTTAGCTCTTCATCAGTGGAAGCCACCCTGCACCTCTGTAGGATGCTTCCAGTCATCCTCTTTTTTTTTTTTGGTTTTTGCTGCATTACCAGAGTGGCACAAAGTATTCAAGGTGCACATACATCATGGATTTATTCAATGGCAAAATGATAAGCCCCATTTTGTGCTCCACACTTTTCTTAAGAAGTCTTAACATTCAATTTACATTTTAACAGCTCCTGAGTGTTGACAGAAATTTTCAGAGAACTTTCCACAGTGATGTCAAAGCTGCTTTCCTCAGCGGTAGCAATTAAGGCCCATCATCTTGTACATCTTTTTTTGTCATAAGTACATTGTTAGGTGCTTATCAGCCTTTTTCACTGTTTATCAGCTTATCAGCTTTTTTGCTTGTTGCCCTGTCACTCAGCACCATGAAGTAGTTTTGCAGGTCTCCAAAGTCAGCTTCACGTTTAAGTATCCTGAATAATTTGATGTCATGTGCAACTTTTGCCATCCAATATCCCCTCCCACTTCCAGGTCACTCTGCATTTCAGAAACAATATGAGTCCTAGTAAACATCTGTGGGGTTCCACAGGTGGGACCATTTCCTAATGGTCTTTCCATTGGGAAAAATAACTGCTCTGTCTCCTGCTCCTAATTTCTGAAATTCTGGGGGACCAGTTTTTAGCAAGCAGTATGGGTTTGAGGACAGTGTCTGGGTCTCCTTAGTGCACGGTGCAACCCTGCTCAGAGGGAATTGCCCTGGTGCCTGTGGGCATGATGAAATGGCTGATTTCTTTGATTTTTCAGGCATCTTTGAAAAGCCCAGTGGTTGTGTTTGAATTGTGCGCAGTGAATATGACTGCAGACACATGCCTTTAAAAAGTCAGACGTGCAGCTGTCCCACGGCTGGGAGAGACCCACTTCTGCTCCACCACAAAGACGTACACACACACGTGCACATGGTGGTAAGTGCCGGGTACAGAGTCATTGCTCTGATTTTGAACAGAGATCTTGAGCATTGCAAAAATATCTTATCTGAAGTGTCGGTCTGCATGTTTACGCAGCAGATTTGCCTGAGTCAGCACAGCAGAACTGAGCCTTTCATGCACAGCTAAGCAGTTTCTTCTGGTGGCAAATCAATTCTTCTCACCTTCAGCAGGAACTGGTGATTTCTACCACTTGTTCTCAGGGCCATTGAGAAGATTTAGGCTTTTCTTTTTTTCCCTTCCGTTTGATTCAGTGCTTGTCTGTTTCTTAGGAGTATCCCTGTGAAATCAAGGACTTGTGGTTTGAGTTAGCAACGCTTCTGTTTGTGTCTCATTCTGTAAAAAACAGATTTTCTCAGCAAAACATGGAGGGGAACCTGTATAAAAAACAGGAAGTGCCTTCAGGCTGCTGCGCTGGCTTGCTCAGCTCGCCGGAGCCTCGCCGCGCACTGAGGCGCTGAGGATCAGCCCTGTTCTACGCTGCCCGAAGCTTTTCCTGACCCTGCATGTCCAATCTGTTTTCTGAAATCAGTTAAATTGTAAGAGCACATTGTACGAAGTTGTTATTATTGGCCTGATGGCAACAGCCAGAGGAGCCCTATGACTGCCTCCGGTCCCGCTGTGCTGGTTGCTGTGCAAAGACCGAAGTGTTGTGTCCTGCCCTGAGAGGGTCTTCAGGAGGGAAGACCCATGAGAGGAACATGTGCAAGGTGGCAGAAGATCCCCACACTGCTCCAAGAGCAGCCTCAATCTTCAAACGCGGCGTAAAGCAAAGCTGCCCTCACAGACAGCAGTATGCTCAGAGCTGGAGGTCGGCTGTGGGTTTAATGCCCTGGTAGCACACTGGGTCAGAGCAGGGCACACCCTGGTGGGACGTATCCTGCTGGTGGTCCGCGGGTGTCTGTGAGGTCTCCATGCAGGCAGGAAGCTGAGGACATGAGCACACTCTGCTTGTGCGAGACCGTGAGGGTTTCATGGACACACGTAATCTGGGCTGGATGGGATGCAGCCCTCCCTAGGCATCTTGGAATAAACACAGATGGTTCTTTCGCATGGGGCTGGAAGATGGTTAGTGCTGGGTGGCAATTCCTATGCTCACCGCAGTTTATCACCTCGCTCAGTGTGTGCACAGATGCTTTCCCTGTAATGATGCTCTTTGGGCCTCATTTGCTGGGGTTCTCAGTGCCTTCACATCTCAGTGTCTTCAGCACTTGGTACCTCTGGAAAAACAAATCAAACATAATATTTTGGTTGCCTTACAGGTAATGTAAAATGTGCTTTTACCTCAACATGCAGAAAATTTCACTCCTCTTCTCCATCTTTCCACACTGACCTGCACCAACCACCGTAACCCAAGACAAGAGCTGGCTTACTCCTGGTGGTGCATGGGCAGCTCTTGCTGCACACAGCTCTGCAGGCAGTGCAAAGCATCTCACAGGGCATGGGTCTGCTCCGCTGCTGTTGTTTCCTTTAGGGAAAAAAAATACTGTTGCTGGAGACCTCCATTTTGGTTTTGTTTCATGCTTACATTTTGAAAAAGGAGTTGGAAATACTGTATGCAGCCACTGGCAGATAAATTAAAGCATGAGCTGAAACATTGACTGAGATTAGGTTCTACCGATAGGCAACTGAAAATAGGCATCTGGACAGATGGTGCCAATTGATTTAACTGCAGCTGCAATGCTTAACAGAGGAGAAATGCAAGTAAAAAGCTAACGGGAGCCCTGCCTTAGTTAAACCAGCTTCTTATTTAACTTACCAGCAGTAATCATTGTTAATAAATTCCAATGACAGAAAAGATGAACTGTTTTGTTAGGATTTCCAAGCAAAACTAGTAAATCTGTGGGCCTTAAAAAATAATAAGTGTATATATAAAAAAATATATACACACACATATATACACTTCTAGAATATATTAAACAAATAACATACTGATATATATTAACATATATATCATATGTATCATGTATCTCATACAGCATATACATTTTGCAATTATCATATCAATATGCACTGATGTATAGAGATAGGTTTTGTTTATATTGATATAAATATATATAAAAGTCTATCAAACAAAGAAAGAGAAAGCCACGTTGCTATTTCAAACCACAGGGATAAAAAGAGAACAGAAAGTGTGTTGGAGGAATGCAGAAAAGGTGTGAAGAGGCAGGAGAGGGCAGAGGTGAAAGCCTGGCATAGGCTCTTGCAGCCTTTCTTCAGCCTCTGCAAATGACGCCACAAACCTGTTTTGCTCAGTAAGGTCCTCTTTCTGTTCATGCACAGGTTCACATATTTCTGGTCAGATTTAAGGTCACTGTTGGAGGTCCCCGAGGCCCCACGCAATGGTGCACTGCAGCAGCCACCTCAATGTCGGGGACCAGCTCTCCGAGCTGCTCTTCTGCTCCTTTCACAACTGACTGTGCTTTGGTGCATCCCTGGAGGTCTGGGATGGATTGGTGTCCCAAGGTGCTGCGAAAGAAGGTTAGCTTTAGCGCAGTACCTCAAAGGGATGTTGGTGCTGCAGGGCTGGGGTTTCCTCCCCTCTTGTCACAGTGCTGTATTGCCAGTGCCAGGCCAGCACTGCCCTTCTGGGCACAAGCCCAGGGAGCAGAGAGACGTGGCATTGGCTCTTCAGCAGCCACCATGTCCCTGTCATAAGGTGAAAAGACCTCCCCTGGCACAGGACTCAATCACAAGATCACTCTGTTTTACATTGGGATG
This sequence comes from Ibycter americanus, assembly GCA_035590275.1. Classification (NCBI taxonomy): domain Eukaryota; kingdom Metazoa; phylum Chordata; class Aves; order Falconiformes; family Falconidae; genus Ibycter; species Ibycter americanus. The sequence continues at coordinate 56,914,156 of JAVJGI010000060.1, read as the reverse complement.
TGTCTAGCCTTGATAAGCCTGCTACAGACCATTTTGTGGCATTTGCATGTAGGCTAGCAAGCTTGCACCGACAGGCAGTGAAAGCCTGGTTCATTTATCCGCAATTCATGCAAGAGTAAATTTGTTGCCCTTGGCTGGAAGGTTATGTGTTTGCAGCTTTCTAAAATAAGCCCAGCTTGGCCAGCTACTAACCAACCCATGTACTTTGTCTAAAGTTTTCCAGCACAAGTCCCCTCAAACCAGCAATATATTCCTGTAGGGAGCTTTTGGTTTTGGGAGCTGTTGAGCACTGGCAGCTGCCACTGAATTGAGCAGCTATGAAGCTGTGGATGCCCAGAATTTCTTAATATCAAACTCTCAGGTTAGAGAAATTAAGAGTATTTTTCCTTGCAGGCAGCTTTGCCCTTCTGTGCATACAGCTATTTTTATCTTTGAGCCTGTGCTCATGCAAGAAAGATTTCTGAATTCCAGAGAAAATCACATGAAGAGAGTAAAATGGGGGAAAAAACCACCGGCTTGCCATGTTGCTGGCTTCAGCATTTACACGCTACAGTTGCCAAGCAGGAAGAGTCATAAAGGGACTAAGCACAGAGAAGAAAACCCACAAATGGTTGCTCTGGCTTATGACATTTCCATAGGAGTACTGCAAGAGGTCATCTGAAAAGTGAGCGGTGAGAGCAGAGCCTGGCTCACTCGTTTCTGCATGGAGCGTGGCAGTCCCCCGGGCACAGTGATCCAGTGCCTATGCATTGGGATTCCAGGGGCAAAGCTTCCCAGCCCTTCGTAATGTCAGGAAACTGCAATGCAGCTCTAAGGAAAATAATCATAATCATAATAATAATAACAACAACAGCAGGAGCAATGTTTTAATTATAATAATGATAACATTATGCATCTATTATAATATATTAACTAATATATATATTATAATTATTAAATGTTGTTATTATTATTAGACAGATTTCTATAGCAGCCGAAGGCAACCAAATTGCCATGTCCAGCTGCACTTATCCTAAGTAAGTATATTTCAAAGGGTGATGCATCATCTGCAGCATATCACAGAGTCTGCTTTGATCTATGGCGACCACTGCTACCACTTAAAAAAGGAAACTATTGAAAAAGAACAAAAAATGGAAATTTCTCTCTACTTCTCTCTGCCTCACCATGAAGTGTGTTATTGCTCTTAGAAAAACATCACCTGCTGGACAGTTACTTCTCAGGCAATTCTAAAAACATTGAATTGTTTTCCTCTTTCTTCCCTTTAGCCGAATTCCAAACCCTGCTGAGGAGGGAGCGGGGGGGCAGCTGCCTCCCCAACCCTGCCTCACAGGGGGACCCACAGGCTGAGACCTCACCTGCTCGGTGCACTCATGGGACATCCCCTGCAGTGAGGAAACACGGAGTCCTAGTGGGGTGTCATGACCTAAGGGGTTGGAGATCACAACCACGGGTTCATAGGATTCCATAATACATGAGGACATGGAGGCCTTTTCCTCTACATCTCTCTACTTTATTACAAATTACCACAAATACCACAAAAATCACCACTAGCAAATACACCCAAGATTAATAAAGTGAATATGAATTAATATATATATATCAAGCTATTACAAATTACTAACAGCAATCAATGATATAGTATCAATCAATAATAGCATCAATCAGTATTGTAGTACAACCAATAACAGCAACAACCAAGTAGTTATGTACTATTACCGATTACCATAATTTGTCATTAGCAAAGCAAAGTTATCAACAATATAGCAGTAGATATAATAAATTACTTATATGAATATATAATGTCAATATGAAGCGAATTAGGTTTCAGAAGGAGCCGAAGCATCCCAAAAGAGGGGGAAAAACCAATCCAGGGTGGGGAAAACACACCCGGCCATCCCCGAAAGAGGGAATGACAGACTGAACCAAGACAGACGGTCTCACTTCACAGAGTCTGGGGTCGGCCAGGCATCTCCGGTAAGAGTCTGAGATTGTGTAGAAAGTTTGTGTGGGATTCAGCTGGGAAGCTCTCAGAGTGAGTGGCTCCATTTTGGAAAAAAATTATGTTCTTTTTGTAACATGCAGACATAAGAGGGCATAGAACATCCTACTTTGAGCAGCAAATAGATGCTGTTAATGTCTGCTTTTCAACCATAACAGCCAATACATGATGATGTTTTCTGTTCTTTCAGAGCAATTTTGTTTTCCCAGACTATTTTTCACCTTCTCAGACGATAAATTGCTGTTACAGTCCCTTGTCTTTCTGCCTATCAGAGTATCTCAGGATGTCTCCAGTTTCTAGGTACCCTGGCTGCACTTTTCAAGGATGTTTCCGGTTCACAGGTTCCATGCCCAGGCTTGCAGTCCCAGGCTGGCCACCCTTTCTCTGTCAGTATTTTTCAGCAGACGATTTGTTCTCTTCACTAATTTTCCCTTTTTCACCAGGCCACCTTTATGACCACTCACAGCATGGGGCTGGGCTGGGAGAAAAGTGAAACGCCCGCTTGGCCGTGCAGGCACCTGCCAGGCAAAGGTGGATGCGGGACAAGAAATACCCTGGGCCGTTCCACCAGCAACACTGCTAGCAAAGCACGGTGGCCAGCACGGATCTCCCTGGCATCTAACTCCTCTTTGGTGCAGCCTAATGGAGTTCTCGTCTCTTCCAAGCTGCCATGTTTCATGGCCCTGCCATCAAATCTGGATAAAATTGGCCAGGAGTGCTGAAATTCGCGTGAGACCAACAGTGAGAAACACACTGACCGACTGGATAGACATAAGCAGGAGCTATGCCTGGGCATACTTATTGGTAGAAAACAGTCTTAAATTTTAAAATGATGAACATGACAAAAATACAGCACTCCTTAACTGAGGCTTCCCTGACTGAACAATCCACATCAGCACTTTGTTCTGTGCCTTTTTCTCCTGACTTAAACTGTTCCTGATGGGATGTTGTCAGCTCTGTGCACTGCATGAAGCCAAAAGTGAGGAGGACTTGGGGCTCAGGGGGGAGAGCTCCATCCTCCGTCCCTGGCAGGAGGGAGCATGCAGTCCTCACGCTGGTACCATGCATGTGAGCACACAAGTGATGAGCTGGTTTCTGGCCCCATCGCAGGCTGTTATTTATCCTCTCTGTGTCCTCTCTGTGCCTCTCTGAGATTGCCACCAGATCTGCCGCTCGGTACAAATAAACCACATTTCTCCACAGGAGACTTGTGCAGGGACCAGGACAGGCTCTATGCACCCTGCCTGACGGGGAGCACAGGAATGTGTTGCTCTCCCAGCTCACCAGCTAATGCAGCCAGGCTTGGTGTGAGAAGGTCATCATTGACTGCTGGATACAGATTAGGAGGGAACTAGCTCCTTTCAAAGCAAGGGATCACCAGGAATGAAGTCAGGGAGGCACCTCCTAGGCAAAATACACCCAAGTGACCCTCAGGCAATGTAAGTTACATATGTCTCTGATCAGAACAGGATCTGAAGAGCTGAAGATCAGTCTATAGAGATGGTCAACTTATATTTAGTTAATAAATAATGGCAATCATAAATAATATTTTGTTATTAATTCCGTAAGCGAATCTTCTCTGTCTGCAGACTGACGTGCTGGCACATCTTAAGCAACCACAGCATTTATCTCAAGCAACCAGAGGGAGTGAGCTGGTTTTCTTGTCCTTGTTGTTATCCCTAACTGTTTCACATCTTCACAGACACATCTGCCCAGAGCTGCTGATGGTAAGCAAGAGGCCAGCTCTCGTGCAGGGCAGGCTGCAGCACGCTGGCACTGGTTTGGGTAAAATCTATGGTGATAGCAAAGACATCAACCTGTCTTTGCAGCCCCGCTGCAAATTGCCTATGGGGTAGGCAGCCCAAGAAACAGGCACAAACCCACACTTTGCATGTGGACAGGATGAGCTGGACATGGAAGTCCCTGAGCCTGGCTGGAGGAGGCACCCAGGCTGCTCTCCTGGTACCCCCAGGTGGGCAGAGTCCCCCGCTGCTGCAGTAGCACAGGGCAGGGGGCTGTGAAGTCGGAGTTTGCAGAATATGCAGTATTTTATGTGCAGTTTCTCCCCCTCACTGACTGTGTTTAGTGCCCACAGAGGGTAGTGTCCAGGCAAAAGTGTGGGAATTGGAGGGGCTGGGGAACAGCTGGAAAACCAGTGGTTTACAGTAACTGGACATGGTAGCACTCACAAGAAAACACACCTCTCTTCCTAGGAGGTGTTATGGATTTCTGTAAATTAAAAACCACCTGCTTTGCAGACCACCTGGTCTCCTACAGCCAGCATCGAAGAAAACTGCGTCCCACGCAGCCCGTGCCCATACAGGTTTTAAGGTACTGTTTGATGTGGTGTGCTACGTAGGGCTTTCAAAAGGAAGACATACAGAAAACCTTACAAATATTTAGAGGCTGACTTGCATTGATTTCGCTGGGGTTTCCGTTTCCTAAAAATATTCTGTGGGGTTTTGATGTAAATGACTTGGGGGGGATTTACTCTGTCATGTTTCAGCAAGATTTATTCTCTGCAAAGGGCAACCCAAAAGATTTCCATCAAAAGCACTCTTTTCAGAAGATAAACTGGAACTTTATTTAAATAAAATCTTTTGAAAAATACATCTTTTCTTTGAACGTTGCTGCTTTTCATTGAAACCATGATGCTAGAAACACCCCAAATTTTCAGCAGTTTTTGGTGAAGGAAAATGGTTGCCAGTTGCTGAAAAAACAAATAGCTTTTAAATATTTTGAATGTACGGAGCTTTTCATGAAAAGGCAATGTTTCCTATGGAAAAATCTAATTAAATCAACGTTCATTTTATTGCCACACCACTCTGCAAAAACCCTCTTTTTCTGACCCGGTGTGATCTCTACATTCCCCACCTGGGAAAGCGTGTTAGGAAACCCCAGCCAGTGCCTCGCAGAGGCACAGATTTTGCATGAGATTATTCAAGGTGAAGTCCTGGCGCAGACCTGACAGTTTGTGGTTTTCATGAGAGTAGCAGTTTCACAAAACAACGCCTGCGACTTCATCAATCCGCCTCAGCTCCTCGAAGGTGTTTCTGCTGAATGGAGTTAGCATCAGGGTTATCCAACCCTCTGGTCAGCTCCAAGCAAGGGCTTCAGCCCTGGTACATCCAATAGTCAAGTGTCTCTACTGGTTTCTTCTCTACTTCAACCAATCACTGAATAAAATTAAGAACAACCAATTAATGTGCCTAAACATGCCACAAAAATGAACTTTTGCAAATATGCTTTGCACCATTTTATTTTACTTCTTTATTATAGGCTAATGCAATTTGCATGCATTTTCTCTCAAAAATTATTTTGAGATTAATGTCACATGTTGCTCATATTTAATAACAATATGCTCATTGCCAGCCAGCTGTGTCCAGCTCAGCAGACTTCCAAATTGCTGCCATAAATTAACTGGATGGTAGAATGTATTTTGCAGCTTACAAGATGAAGATATTTCTCTCGGCATTTGTTGGCATGAGTTGTGGTTCTCATGGAAAAGCACAGTATGTTGAAAATAACAAAGAAATGAGGATTCAATTAATACTGAATTTTTAAAAATGCCACTGCTAATATTAATACAAAAGGTCTGGCAGGATCAAAAGGAGACCTGCCTCCTAGAAACACTCCCAGCACTGGGACTGCTAGGGAGTTAATAGTCTAATACAACCTATTCACGTTTCTAGATTAGTCTGTCAAAGACAATTAATCAAAATGCAAGAAGCTTTTTCTTCTCAAAATAGAACCGTATACAGATTTAATGTAATGGTTGTATTATTGAAATTTTACAGGAGTTTTCGTCATATATTTTGCCAAAGTTAACAGGTGGAGATAAGGCCTGGCCAGGCACATTTGCAAACTGTGGAAGCTCACTTGAAGTCAAAACCCCGAAATCCACTTCTGTTTTCATGAATTTATTTAAGAACACATACATCCATTCAGTAAAAATGCTGGTATTTACAGAGGCTGCATTTACTTATGCATGTTTTATCCTTTGGAGAACATTTTACAAATGCATTTGCAATAAACATGCAGGGCTGTATTCTGCCATCCTTCAAACACAAGTAATCCTGTTGACTTTAATGGCACTGTAATCAGAATTGTTGAGGGCAAAGTTGTGCACCATTCAGGGATCTCCTTTTTGAAGATAATTGAAAATGTCTCTGAATAGAAGGAAAGGGGATTTTCAATTAGGAACTTTTTTTTTAATGCAAAAGTATTGCTTCATAATTTGTAGCTGGTTTTGTTACTGTTTTCTTTCTTATGCAAAGCAAATTTATAGGCACTTTTCCTAAAGAGGAACCGGAATGGAGTCAATTTTATAGGAGAAAATAAATGAGATAATTATTTATTTTGGTGCTAACTCAGAGATGGTATTTCCCCGTTGGTAGTTTACTTACACAGATTTGATGGACAGAGTTTTCCTTCATCCTCTCTGAAAAGATCAGGTGAACATTTATAAATCAGTTCTTTGATCACATTTAGTCCTGATCACACTTGATTCATTTAACTGGAGAAGACCCAAAAGTCAGTGGCCAGGCTGCGTGAGGGTGCAGCAGGGCTGTGCTTTCCTGGCATGTCCTTCCCTGGCACTGAATTTGCAGCCCCATCTGCCTCAGGGTCCCTGGCACGGCGGCAGTGCCCAGCGTGTGGCCTGGAGCTGGAGGCAAGCGCTGCTCCCTGTCCCATGGGCAGCTCCATCCTCCATCACCGACACCACCACATCCACCCTGTCTTGCCATCGAGCCGTGCTCCTATGCGGGGACACACCTTGAAAGCCTGAACTTTTCTTTTTGATTTTGCAGTGTAAATGAATGTTGAAATGTCAGAAATGCCCTTGGACTGAAAATCACAGATCCCTGGCTCTCTGTGGCAGAGAAATTGGACTATGAACGTAGATGGGGCAAGTGCCAGTTTCTACACTGACGCACATCCAAATAAATTATGTGACTGAAGCATGCTTCTGCTGATGATTTTACATTCAGTTATAGTCTCAGGAGTTCACGTTCTTTGTCTGAGAGTTTGGGGGGGGGGGATGGGATGGGGTGGTGGAAGCATCAGATAAGATGCAGGGAGAGGGAGAAGAACCGCCCACGGTCCTTGGTGGGGCCAAAGCAGGTGTCACGTCCTTGGCGCGTTGTGCTGCATCCGCACGCAGCCGCTTGGGTGGGGCTCCTCCAGGGGAATGCTGCTCCAAGAGCCTCCTGCCTTCCTCAGACCTCTTCCTCCTTCTCTTAATTGGCTGTAATTTGCATGGGGGGCATGTCTGTGCAAGGCAGGGATCCCTCGCCCATGTCAGCAGAGACCCAGGGGCCCATCAAAGGTGAGCTGATCCTTGATGTGCAAAGCGCAAGGCAGCCCAGAGCGCTTTCCATCAGGCCAGGGAGCTTTCCAGAGGTTCCTCCCTGCAGCAGCGGAGCCAGCAGCTTCCCTCAGCACAACAGCGAGGCCGTATCTTGGCCCACTGCCCCACGAGCATTTCCATCACGTCACCAGCTCCTTGAGAGCAGGAGCAACTCTCAAGAATCGCTCCCGGATAGGCTTTGCCAGCCAGCAACAGGCAGCCGAGCAGCAGGGAGGTTGCTCGAACCCCAAGCCACCTTTGCCAGTGCCAAACTCTCCTTCGATGACCCCCTTCAGGCTGTGGCAGGAGTGGGCTGCGGCAGAGAAGGCTTCCTTTGTAATGGGCCATAGGGGCTGGGAGGGGCTGCAAAATATCTCGAGTGCAAAGCTTGTGTGTGTTGCACACCCAGTGCCACCTGAAGCGGGTGGATGCCTGGGAAATGACAGTTTCAGAGCCCTCCCCGGCACCCTCGGTGTGGCACAGGAGAGATGCACAGCCAGGCAGATGCACAGGCAGGCAGTGGAGGTGCACAGACAACTCCGAAGAACAAGCTGGGACTCAAAGCAAGAAGCCCCAGCTCGCTGGGACAAGGCACTGGCACAGCATTTGCAGCCATGTTTTGGGGCAGACCCTGTGCCACCATCCCTACATCACCTCCCCTCCACCGTCTGTGCCCGCAGCATGGCGCTTGGCCCAGGGCTGAGAGGGGAAAAGCTGTCAGCACTGGTGGTTTCCTGGGAAAGGGGAATATGGTTAATGTTGCAAATACAGAAAACACCCCATGAGAAGGGCCAGGAGGAGCCTTCACCTCCCAGGCACAGTCTGTATGTGCACTCTGCTGTGCCAGGCTTCAAGAAAGGGATGCAGAAGATGCATCATTTGCAGCAGAATAATCAAATGGGAACTTTGGCGCCCATTCCTACAGTGTCCCAAGTCCCCAGGTCATGCCGCCTCCATCCAACCCACCCACATCTGCTTTGTCCATGGGGCCTCAGCAGGGAAACGGGACCAGCAGCGCTACAGGATGGGGAACTGCTTCACCATGCATTTTAAATGCCACTCAAAGTGTTTTCCAGGCAGTGTTGGGCCTCATCCAGCCCCTGCATTGCTGCATCTCTCCCTGCCCAGCTGGGACCAGTGACCATACTGGGTTACCAGTGAAACTAGCTGGGAGTCCTTTAGCAAGATCCTGGAGGGGGCGGGGGGGGGAGGTGCACAGAGGATGGTTACGCAGCAGCTCCCCTGCTTTGGCTTGGAGATCCTGGACCAAATAGCCGCCCATGAGAGCGGGCTCCAGGCATGGTGTGAGTGGTGACAGATCTCAGTGCGAGACTCTTCAGCGCCGTAATGGTGCGTGGGTGGTTGCTGTGATCCCACTTGCAGCAGAGCACAGGGGCTGCAGCACCCGAAGCTTCAAGGTCTCCAGGCAAATGCCTTTTCTGCCTCTGAGCACTCGCAGGCGAAGCAGATGGTGGGAGGAAGGATTGCTGTCCCTGTCCTGCATGACTGCTCAGGGATTTGCCCAAGGCGACACTGGGAGATCCTATCTCCCCAGGCCCACGTGGGGTGGCCCCAAGAAGTGACTGTCCTGGGGAGCCTGGCCTGACCCCCAAAGTCCCTGGGGTGCCTGATCAAGAGAGGAAGCAGGAGCGCATCAAGGATGCCTATCCAAACTGCTTGTGTCCAGCTGACATTTCTCATCACTTTGCTGGTTGGGGTGGGGGCTTATTTAAACATATACATTTTTAAGTCGTCTTTTTAAAATAAAAACATAGGATTTATTTCAAAAGTAAAAGCTCCTTTTGGCAGAAAACCCTTTCTTTTTAGCCAAAAGCCCCAGCACAAGCACTCCCAGGACCTCTGGGCCACGCTCCAGGTCTGCTCCTCTGTCCTCCCGAGTCAGAGGCTGGGGGCCACCTCCCCAGTATAAATCGCCTCCCACTTTCCAGCACCTCTGCGCCCTGTTCTCCCCGAACCCTGCTGGGCCCTGGGCAGGGCAGTGGTATCCCTGTGGCTCCCCGATCCCCAGGGTCTCAGTGGGGTGCACAGAGCAAGTGCAGGGGCTGCTACAGACACCCCGATCCCCGGGGTCTCAGCGGGGTGCACAGTGGCTCCCGGGGACCCCCTGATCCCCGGGGTCTCGTCGGGTGCACAGTGGCTCCTGGGGTCCCCCACTCCCGGGGTCTCGGCGGGGTGCACAGTGGCTCCCGAGGCCCCCCCCGATCCCGGGGTCTCGGCGGGGTGCACAGTGGCTCCCGGGGCCCCCCCGATCCCGGGGGACTGGCCGGGGGAACGCACCTGGCTCAGGCTGGAC
>JAVJGI010000060.1:56854474-56904393 GCA_035590275.1 Ibycter americanus | reverse complement strand
CAGAGTTGATTTCAGCTAGTTCTTATCAGGAACTGTTCTTCAGGAGGATCTGCAGACTCCTTGCTTCAGTTAGTTTATACAATGGTTACATACACCGTTGTCTACCAACAACAATCTAAATAATCATTAAACAATTACACCTACTAAAATTCCCTTAACCCCTTCTTTCACTTCTTCCTGTTGAATATAGTTTACTATTAGTGTTAGTTAAAAGCATTAATTTTGCTATACATCAACTTCAATTGGAAAGACATCCAGCTGTTCACAATAATTAAAGGAAACTGATATATCTGTGTTGTCACATGTGAATCATCTAAGATACTACCTAGACAATGTGTCTACGCATGTGGCAGGACCACATTTTGAGTCTGAATCCCTTATTTGAGCAGCTGTTGTTCTGTATATTTAAAAAAGAAGGGTATTCAAACTGCAACACAGGCCAAGATAGCATTCAGCTCTGATGATTCTTAATGGATCAGCTGAGACCCACGGAAATATTACCAGAATGTCAGCCAAAAGGCTGCAGTATATCTAATAAAAATAAGTGCATCTCAAAGTTGTGCCAAAGGATGAATAGTCGTGAATAAAGCAACACACAAAAATGGTGGGATGGGGGGGGATGGGATGGGATGTAAAGAAAGGACTGTAATAGAGGGTTTGATCCTGCCAAACTTTTAAGTGAGCCTTCTCCTTTTCAAAGGTGCAGCATTCCCATTGGCTTAACATTTTTTTGGTGGTGGTTCTTTGGAGACAGGCAGTCTTACTGCCTCTGAATACCTGTCACTGACTGCCATGCAAAGCCATTCAGCATGCAGTAAACCTTCCCCCTTGCCTTTTTTTACCCAGCAGGGAAACACAATGGGAGAGACTTGGAGACAATACAAAACTGTAGTCGAGGCATTTGTTTCTTATTACATTCGCCCTTTCCAGAAATGCAAGTGGCAGTTTGCCATGAATTAGGTTTGCTCAATAATTCAGCCCCCTCGTAATCAGAAGACAGCAGTCAGAGCCGTGATGGGTGACAGCCTCATGTCAGATGTCAGTGTTAGGTCTCCCCAGTCTATCACCAGCTGTTGTGATCATCGATCACGATATTCTACTTACCTGCCTACCGCCACTGGCAAGCCGTAGGGGCTTGCATTAAACTGATGGTTAATTCCCATCATCAGCTGAGTCCTGCAGAGATAGGCCATGTTGCTTGTCTTATGCAAGAGCTGACCAAAGTCAACATAGGAATATTGGGTCAAACTTTGTCACCCCCTCTGCAGAAAAGACAATCACCTTGCAAATGTGAACACAGAAATTCAGCTAAAGCTTAACAAAGCTCTGTAGCTTTGATAATGAACAAAGCCACTGAATTTCCTGAAAATATCACTGTGTGTATGAGAGTCAGACTTGTTCTCCAGTGCTCTTCAAGGTCCATATCACCACAGTCGCAGCATTTCCTAAGTCATGATTCCCAGTCCTGGGAAAGAGATTTGTCAGATCATGAAACTACAAATAACTGGCTTAAGTATTTATACAGGTTTTCGGTATCTTAAACCTCCTGCTTTTGCTATGTGTGCTTTTTCATTTTATTTCTTTAGGAAGAGAGAATACAGGAAGCACAGCCTACAAAGCTAACCAGGGAAGAGGTACACAAATGCAACCCCAAAGACTTCAAAAATGACCGCAGTGGTGGTGGGATGGCTTTCACTGCTAAGGGCCACAGGCTGTGGTGACTGCATACACAATACCCAGCTCCCATCAGTGGTGCTTGCTCCCTGGCCTCTGGAAGGTCCCCCTCAGTTTGCTTGCTAACAACTTGTGTGCCACAATGGCTGCTTTCTGTCTCCCAAGTCTGATATTCCTCATCCCTGAATGCCCCGAAGGGATTACCTCAGATTGGCTGCCCCAAACCAGCCACTGGGTAACTACTTGATGAAGGTCAGTTTTGGGCATTTCCAAAAATGAAGGACAGCAAAATTTATCCAGTCTTTGAGTCACAGAGACCTGTTCCAAGAACTTATATTAAAACTTTCTGGAACTGGAGTTGAACAGACGTCCCAAGAAGACTCATACATTTGGCTATTAGGCTAGTTAGAAATGAGAACTCTAGCAAACCTTTTGAGGTTTCAACAGTTATTTTAGTTACACTGATGATCAAAATGCTGTTGAGATTTTTCAGAAAAATAAATGAGGGAAAAGAGACAAAGCGTTTGGTAAGGCAGTGATTCATCCCCTCACCTGGCAAGGGCAATCAAACTCAGGCGATGCTCAGTCTTGTGCATTAAGATTATCTGTCTGTTTGTCTCTTTCTCCTTTTAATCAGAAATATCATTCCGAACCCCAAAACCTTTCTAACAAAAGTTTCAACTACAGATATAGATTTCTTTGAAGAGTTTTGGTTTCAATGAAACAGCATTTTCTGGTGAAAAACATTTAATTGAAAAGTTCCCATCCAGCTCTTGTTTTGATATCCTCTTCAAGCACTACAGGTTTGTAGGCACTGAATCAGAAAGAAACAATAAAGCAAGCATTTTATTTTGTCTTTCATTTTATTCAAGTTACAAAAACCAGTTACATATGACAGTAATTATACATTTTATATATTTGGCCTCATTCTGAATGACAGCCATTGCTTGGTTATTTAATTATTTTTTTTTTAAAACTTACTTCGTCTGGACTGTTGCTGAGCAAAAATCTATTTTGCTTTCTTTGCATTTTAAATCAATGGAAACAAAATGAAACAGAAAAGATTCTGAGAAGCTCTGTGAGGAAGTAAACTGGAAGAAGGTGCTGTTAATGCAGGGTATTTGTGTGTGCCAGTGGAGGAGGCATTCCTGCCCATGTTGCTTCTTGCAGAGGGTGCAAGTGCCAGTGTGATGTGACTCAGGTGCAACGTCTGCCTGGACATTTTGATGTGCCACCAGGCACTTGTTTGCCTCAGCAGAGTAGAGGGAGAAGTGACGCTGCCCCACAGCTTCACTCTTCCCAGTGCGGGTAGCAAGCAATGCTCACCTCCTGTGCCAGCACCGTGGGTTACTGCAGCCCAGCATGGGTTGTGGGTGCTGAGACACCCTCGCTTCAGCCATTTACAGGGACTGAACCTGCGGGCATCACTAGCTTTTGATCCACAGTCCACCTATTGCCTGTGAAACCACAGGAGGTGGATAGCAGCGCGTCCTCAGAAGCATGTTTAAATGTGACTTTCAATAAGGTTTTCAGAAAAAGGAAAAAAGGTCCCCCATGGCGAGGTTACATTGTGGTTGGCAAAAACCTGGATATTGTCCCTCACTTTTATATATGTATTAAAAAGATGGTAACTTGAGTCAAACTCACTAATTTCACTGATGTTTATACCAGCTTTCTGGTGCTGGAGTTTAATCTAACATTTAGCTGAAATCTTTCAGCTATGTTATTCAACAGCTTCCTTGTTCGGAATAGGTCATACCTTTATATTCTTGTGTTGTTTTGTTGGTTTTTTTTTTTTTCTTATAAAAAAGTCTGATTGGGACATCTTTTTCCTAATGTTTCATTGAATGCAACAGTGCCCAATGGTGTGAATGAGTATGAATAGGGAAAGGGGGATCCCAAGAATTATACCTACTGTCTTCTGACCAGCCCTGGGCAGATCATCCTACTGTGGTTTCTCTTTGTCTCAGGAAATTCCCCTTATAGAGGGATGCTGGCTACAGCATTTTCAGAAAATGCTGTCAGCAGAACTCCTGCAGAGCTGCAGGAGGAAGGGAGGGGGCTAGAGGAGTGTGGTAGGGGCCCAGGGCACTTTTGGTAAAACAGCCACAGCATAGAGTTGCAACATCAGCAGTGAGACCATTGTTAACTACGGGAAAAACATTTCCATTTCCTACCAACGTCACAACGTTTAATAGCATCACTGACACAAACATGGCTAAAGACCACATCAGCCCGATATGCAAGGCTAGTTTGGGACGATCTACAACAAATCCCACTCAGCTAGACCAGCAGAAAGGCCCAGAAGTCCATGGGCAAAGTTCCTGCACAAAGCAAAAGAGCAAGAACTTCCCTATTGAGCAGAAGGGATGCAGGGGCAAAACCCCTGAGCTGCAGGCTGAGTGTGGTGCTGCGGGGCTTGCCAGTCCCACCACACACAAGTATGGGGAGGTGCAGCAAAGCCTTGTTGTGCTGTTAGCTGCCACACAGCTCAGCTCAGGACTGGAGTATCTATGCTGAAGTGTTTGCATAGAGGCGTTGACACCTGAGCTCAGAGCGTGATTCAATTGCCTCCACAGAGACTTCTCATATTGCCTAAGATGCTACAGGGAATCTGAGACATCAACAGGAAGGCGGCAAATGCAACACAGGACCTCCCAGCACGGCACATGGAGACCTGGAAGAATGCCCTAGAGCACCTAGTCTGGCACTCGGCACCTATCAGCAACCTGGCCATGTCCAAGGGTGCTTAACAGTCAAAATATTCTAGAAAATAATTTGGTTTGCCAAGAACTAGACTCTTAATAGCATGGACAGGCACTGAATGTATTGACAGGATTTCTATTCTGGGGATCTTAGACACCCAGTTCACGTGCATATGACTAAATGTAGATATTTTAGTCTTTCAGTCCTCACCCAATCAAGAAAAGTGAGAAATGAAAATCTGTGCATATCAAAAGTACTCTGCCACCTTGAGCCATGCTGCTGCCAGAAGCCTCCTCTACAGCAGCAAGACCAAAAATGTCCTGAAGTTAACTGGAGTTGCTGTTGATTCCATTGTACCTCACAGGCAGATTCTTACCAGAGCATTTTAAATTAAAATCAGGGGAATAAATCCAGCAAAGTTAACTCCCCATGAACATTAGACTGGGGATGGTCTACTTGAATGTGCTGAACCAGTCTTTTTTCAGTGTGCAGCAAGCACTGCACAAGGAATTTGATAAAAAAGATCCATTTTGAGCAGCTGTAGTCCTCCTCGGACAGGACCTGGTCCTGGTGAGCCATCTCGGTGTGTTACAAAGCAGCTCAGTACTGCTCCTAGTCTGCTTCTTGCACTAGTGTTAAGAAAGCACCTGACAGCCTGGAACTGTCTCAGCGCCTTCTTGCCAGAAGCATGTTTCATTCCAGGTGCATTTTGTGCACACCAAAACAATCACTAAGGTGTTTTCTGAAAGGCTGCTCCCTTCTCTTAGCCTAGGATCTTTGCACATGCTGTCTTTTTTCCACCTTAGGGACTAGATTATGCCCCTCTCCTACCCTCATTTTTTGCTCAGCTACTTCACACCTTTCTCCCTTATCATCTGCTTGCCTCTGGCAGCGGTGCAGTCTGAACCAGCACAGTGTTTTTTAAAACAAGTCTCTGTTTTGGAAGTAGAAGAGGGGATGGAGTCCAAGCAGTTCCAGGAAGCACAGACTTGTTTTGAGTCTGTGATGACAAAAAGCTAATACCCTGTGAAGTAAAAAAATTAAAAATTTAAAGAAGCTCATCTTAGCTGGATTGTAAGCTGATTTATGAAGGCAGGCATCAAGTGACTGTGTAGCTTTTGGTGCCATGGCAAAGCAAATTTTCAACATTTATTGTTGGTTTTGTTTCTTTGGGGTTTTTTGTTTGTTTTTTGTTTTGTTTGTGTTTGTTTTTGTTTTTAAACTAGTCTAAGCAGAAGTACTGTGCTAATAGGGGGTTTAAATGGATGTGAGAGGGAGTTCAGAATTCCTGTATAATTCAAAGGCATGCCAAGCCAGAAAACCTGCAGCAAACAGTGAATATGCCCAGCAAAAAAGAAAAATCCATTGTTAAGCAGCTGTTACACCTGCTGCAGTGACATCTTTTCCTTATAAAGTTCTTGCACTGGCTGGGTCCATGACTTATGCACATGAAGAGGGGTCATAGTGCCTGTTTGTAAACATTTGCACAGGGTGATGCAGGTTTCTGTGATTCAGGCAGTGAAAAACAGCTGTGCCACATTTCCAAATGATAGCTGAGCTCCCCTTTGTCAAGGTGAAAATGGCTCCGCAAGGACCAGGGCAACACAGCAACCAGCTTTAATTTCAGCAATGCCACCTTGCTTACTTATCCTACATAGATGTTGTTTACTAATTTTCTGCTACTGTTACACACGTGCTTTCCTGTAGGTGCTCCGCATGCATTAGACAAAAATACGATGCTCGCACCATCGAGCTTGCAGTCCATGCGTGTGTTCGTTACGGACACATCTGGGCCCTTCTCCAGCCAGGCCAGATGTGTGAGCCAGTTGCAGGCAAGGAGCTGTAAAGCTGCTTTAGCACACATCAGGGCTGTTTCCTGTGGGGCACTGTCATGCCAATGGGTCCAGCCCTGCGTGCTGGCAGACAGAGATGCTCTGGCTGGGTTCGTAGCCACCCATATAACCCTGGGTGAAAAGCAGTCCGGGCACATACGCTATCTTTCCTTCACAAATTGCTCCCAGTTTCAAAGTGCTCCTGAAGCAGTATGAGAATGTCAAATCTAAGATGTATCTTGAGAATGGGGAGCCCTTGGAGGCGAGCTGTGCAGGCACCTGACAGGCACCCTGCCTTTGCTCTGCGCACGTGGAGTGGAAAGCGAGGTCTGCGAGGAGGTGCTGCCCAGCTGAGGGCAGCTCAGCCTGCCTGCTAGCAGGAACAGAGCTCCCCAAGCAGCGCCCTAGCCAGTGCTCACCACCACTTTTCCCCTTACATTTAGGGGGAATGAGGTGAGGTGAGCTGGCTGGCTGGAAGAGGACATTTCTGCAGCCGTGAAGCAGCCTCCGTGAGCTGAAGAGGCCACCCTGGCCACCCTTGCATGCCCTTACCTGAAACACCCCAGTGCAGAGTTGCACAGAAGTGGTAACTTCATGTCCCTCTGCTCCACATAGGTGCTTCCAGGCCCCAAAGAGGGATGTCTCATGTCCCCTCTGTTTCCATCAGCCTCCTCACGTGCTGCAGCTGGGCCCCACCACCACCCCGCCGCACGGTTACAGCTTCTGAGGAATATTTCTTAAAGAGGGTGGCTGCTCCTGCCACAGCAAAACTCATCCTACCATTCCCACTTGTCTTTCCAAAAAGCATCTGAAAGGCAAGGCTATCAGCTATACAAACTGCTGGAACGCTTGCAAAATAAAAAAGCTCTGCTTTTCCTTCAGCACAAGCATAAGTTTTTCCTGCAGCCTCTCTCTGCCCTGCAAACCATCAGACAGCTCCTGCTTTTTTTCATCAGGTCTGCAGCCTGCTTTTTAGATCCACAAGATTAGCGTCGCTAGCATAAACATCCAAACGTGAACCAGGCAGGTGTTGGGTTTATGACAATCTCAGCTGCAAAATTTCTGGCCCTGCGGCAGTGGAACGACCTCAATCCTCACTATGTTCTGATTGCAGCATTAAATGTACTCTGTTTTTGCAATGAGGTCTTTTTCAAAGGAATGACTCCATAATAAATAATAAATATATCAATTAAAATATTGCGCGCATGCCTGAAAACCGTAGCACACAGCACTGAGAGGAAATATTCTGGGTTGGAAAATCTTTTGCTGCACGAGTCAGCTATCCAGATAATGGATCCTTATAAGTATGTAGGACAAATAGCTATATGAACCATCTGGGACTCACTCAGCAGTGGGGAAAAGACTGTTAGACTTGCAAGATCAGCACGCAAGAGTGACTGCTGATCAGTCTGCTGCTTTGCAGAGAAAACAAAGGCTTTAGCACTTAAGCCATTAATAGTTTTCACCTAGTCCAAGTTTTGCAAAATGTACTTATTGCCCCAAACCATAAATTCAAAATGTTAGATATTTTTGCACTTTCATAATAGGTTTAAGCTGATCCATATTCACTTGTTCCCGCGTCTCTCATGTGCCAGCATCGGAGTCTGTGAAGCCCCTGGCTGAGCCACATCTGGCTGAGAACTAACCAGGTAAAAAACCCAGCAAAACTCCTTTTCAGATGATAATTCCCTGACTCAGCTCATCCCACAGCTGCAGGGACACTGCTGCTGGAACAAGAGAGCACAAGCAGCTGGAATCAGGTCTTTTGCAGGGGGCCTCTGCTTAGGCCAATTTATGCTGATTGTGAGAGCTTAATCTAACTGTGCTGGATGCTTTCTTCACCTTAGTATTACAACTGAATAAAGAATAGTTAAAAGCAGTGAGAATTTTAATTGATTACCAAGTGTGCTATTTCAGTAGAAATCTAATTTGTGATTTCTTCTAACTGAAAAAAATGCCTGACTTTTACTTCCCAAAACCCCAAAGATGGCAAAGAACAATAAAATAGTTTATGGTTTTATAATCAGGCAGGTGATATTTTCTACGTTGTCCCCACCAGGCTGCAATTTCCAGTTACATACGGATATGTTTACCAATGGCTAACTAAATGCCCAGGTATCTAAGGTCACAGCTCCTCGCAGAACCTTTCGCATCCCATGCTGATTTGGCTCAAACTGAGAAGCAGACCAAAGGGATTACTGTTTGGAAACACTTAATATAACTTGCCTCTGAAAAATCAGGACAGGGATTCGACTCCAGGTGAAGGAACTGCATGTGGGTGTCAGCCTGTGGAGCCTGCCTGAGCACCAGGTGTCCAGGCTGGCTTTCCAGCTAGGGGACATGGACGGTTCGGTTGCCTGCAGGAAGGAGCTGCCACCTAGGACACCCAGGGTGCAGTGACCTCCTGATGGGGCCAATGGCTGTGACAGAGGACCTTCAGGGTGTGTGCCCCCTGCCACGTGAGGACTGGGGCTTATACAGCAGAACTAGAAACCTCATGGAGTTGAATCCTTCCACTAGCACACAGCCAGCCTCATTCAGCTGGCTGCCCACCAGGAGCAGGTTCAGCTGCCCACGCACGAGTACCTAGTGCCATTCAAGAGGCTTTCAAGCACCCAGAACACCTGCATGGGGTTGGCAGACGTGACCCACAACTTCTAGGAAACCTCCCTCTGCTCCTGGAGCAGCAAGGCAAGGGTAGGTGAGATTTCAGGCGGTGCTGGGTGCCTGTGCTGAGGCAGTGGAGGGGACTCCCAGAGCTGGCTTTCCCTCCGTTCCCAGGCTGTGATGAGAATACCACCGTGCTGAGGTGGGTGCTGGCATTGCGGCTTATATTCAGAGACTTCTCACATTGCATTTGTGGTACAAGATGCTGCTTTGTGCCAGCCAGGGCATCTCAATCAATTTGTTAGGAAATGGCAATCACTAGGTGATGTTAATCACATGGTAACGATCAGTGCATAAATTAGTTGCTGCTTTGCCAGGGTTGAGAATACCAGTCCTTGCTAGGCTCTGGTTCTGCTGTCGTGCACTCCAGGGTAATACCTGGCTTTGAGTGAGGCCATTGGACTTAATAGTAAGGTCCAATTAGAGATGTCACAGAATTCACCTCCTAGCAGACTTTTGGCTAGGAAGGCCAGTCTGTGAGCCAAACCACCCTCTTCCTGCAAAGGTCAGCGTGAATCCCCAGTGACCTGTAATTTTATCTTGAGTGATGGTCCTTCCAAAAATATTTCAACAGCTGGAAAAGCTGAACATCTGGCCATGAAAACTTTCCTGAGAGTGTTGCCTTCTGGAAGCAATAAAGATGGACAAACAGTAATGCGAGTGCTCTGCTTTCTTTAACAAATTGCTCTTTCCAAATGATTGAGCCTGTTCCTTGGTGTCTTCATTTTGGAATGAGGTCGTTCCTACTAAGGCCTATTTATTTAAGGCACTGAAACATTGAGAAAATCTTACTGATTTCAAATTACAAATATGAAGGAACAGAACTAATGCAGTGATGAAAACACTGAGCAGCATGTGCCGTGCAGTGTTATTCACTGTGCTCTGATCTGTTCTCTTCAAGGCAGGCCAGTGCGACACACAAATTCAGGTCACCTTTGGCAGGAGAGGTAATTAGAAGTACATAGCGTTGAAAAATAGGAGAGAGGGTAGTTAGCAGAAATACACCTTTACCAGGGAAGGCTAATGATTAGCCCACAAATTAATCAAAGCAGGTGTAAGTCAACCATGAACCAATAAACTGAGATGAAAGCACCAAGGAGAGAAATTGGCTGAGCAGAACTGATCGGTGTGTGGGATTCAGATGTGCTTACAAGCCTAGGAAATCTCTAATAAAGCAAAGCCTGAAGCTACTGAAATTTAGTTAACACACTCTTTTGATGCTTTTTGCACTTTTGCAAAGTGCCTTAAAGACCCGTCATGGGCCATTCACCTCACCTTAATATAAAAGAGAAACGTGGATCCTATTTCTGCTAGTTTATTGATCACTTTTTTCAGACCCTCTTTTCATGGAGATGAAGCAGAGAGAGAGGGAAGGCACCACACTGGTGTACAAAACACAAGCAGGGAGGGGAACCAGGAGGTCCTGTGCAGTGATACTCCATGTAGGAGCATATTGCCTGAGCATCACCTGCCCGCTTGGCAGTAAAGCCACAACGGAGCACTGATGCAGCCTCACATGGCAGCAGAGGAACTTGAAAATCAGTAGTCACACCAGGCACAGCTCCCAAGAAGTAGAACTACCTGTTTTGAAAGCAGCCCCAATTATCGTGTGTACCTTTAAAGCTGCAGTCACAAAGGCCATTTGAGTATATCATTATTTACATGGCGTAGGAGGTTCCAGCCAAGGCCAGGGGACCGGGCTGCCACAGTGTCAACCACATGGTGAGCTATGCCTTACCTTCCTTTGTTCTCAGTTGCTTGGGATGATAATAGATGGCAATGAATTGTATTCGCCTTTAATTACAGGTCTATTTTTTGGGTAGCAGAATTAACAATAATTCCAATACTGCAGTTAAATCCTGAGTCATTCATTCCTGCTGTTGTTTATTTCTCATTCAACATACAAGTATAACTTTTCTCCAAACTTAGGGACTTTGAAATTCAGAGCTTTTCTTTCCTCTTTGAACCTTTTCTTACAGCTTCCTTTGGCCTTTTTTTGGCTATGCGAGCCCCGGTCTATACCAGACACACATGCACAGTTTGCTCAACAGGATCCAGACAGATTATTTTATGCTGGGGAAAAAAAAGGTAGGCTCAGTGTATCAGATAGATACACAAAATGTCCTTCATACCAAATGTTCTAGGAACTGGAGCTGAGCAGCAGAAAAGATTATGAGCAGACACTACTTCAGCGTTATTAATAATGGGATCCTCACTAGGTGAAAGAGAACATCACTAGGACTGAAAATGAAGACTAAAAGATAAGCAGAAAATCTGTTAAGACAAGGAGTTATACTGCTGTGGAAGATGGAGTGGAAATCATAACAGATCTGAAGATTTTCTGTAAGAACCGACTGCCTTATGCTGACTACACTTGCACTGAAGTGTTTAGGGGAGCAAATTTGTGTTAAAATACACTTTTCCTAACTGCTCCAGTTCAATGGCTGCAGACTGACCTCTACTTTGCACTTTTTCTTGTAGTGGTGAAGTTGATCGGTAATGTAATACATTACACAGGATGCTATGAATCCAGATTTCTGAATCCTCTTGTGATAAAGGGACACTGTCAGAGTCAGGTTTGCTGAGTTGAAAAGGACAGGGAGATAGGTGTCACCCCAGGTACTCTGATGGAAAGTAGTGCTGGAGTGCTGCTGGGGAACACAAAGGCCTGAATGTGGTGCTCTGTTTTTGTCCACCCTGGCACACACTCACTCCTGATCATGCCCACCTGGATCCTCATTTAAAGCCCTGATTTGGTTTTCATATTTTTGAAACTCGTGTTGTTCCTTTGGTGCTGTGTAGAAGATGCAAGCCAACACCAACAGCACCTGGCAAGCACAGGGAAACACAGGTGGGAGAGCCTGAAGTCCTTCCTCCAGGCTCTGCTCCCTCACAGTCTGGCGGGAAGAGGCTGAGTGACGTCTAATCCTGCCACCAGCTCCAGCAATCGCTGCTTTGGAGCTGAGATGCTTTCTGGGAAGAACTGAGCTGTGCTGAGTTGGGGATGACTGTTCCTACGGTGAAGTGCGAAAGAAATGAAGAGGACTTTGCATCTAATATTACCTTAGACTGATTTAGTTCATCTCCAAAACTGGCTGAATGCTTCTTGCTACTACTCACTATTTGTGCTGTGTGGGGAGCTGCGTAGTCACTCTGTGCTTTCCCTCTTGTGACCGGATAACAAACACTTATGAGAAGAGAATAACAAATGGCGAAGCATTTCATTTCAGGCATGAATTCTTAGATGAATGATCATTCATGCTAAAATTAGCAATGCTCACAAGAACAAAACAAATGTGCAGGGATTGTCCAAATCATTTCCAATAAGAAATATAGTGAATTGGAATAAGCCAAACTTTGCACATTTATTTGTTGAAAATTTATATTAAATAAATTTTTTTCTGCCACACAACCTTACTACCCTAAAATGATTTATGTACTAAGTGTTCAATACTTCTCTTTTTCTTACAAAAATGGTTTATGGTTTATATAGCAACAGCAGTGCTCTTCCAGGTATTACAATGTGGGGCTCAGCCTACATGTGCTTTTGATTTGGAATTCATAAATAGCATTTATTGCACCTAGGATAGCAGAATTACATTGTTTGGGAAACATTAGAGCATTATATCAGGCAGAGGACAGCCTGGTAGTTCCTGGAGGCAATCCTTCCCTCCAGGCTGGCTCTGTTATGCACACTCCCATTATTTGTAGTGGAGTGGCAGCTAAAGGAGACCATGCAGCATGTCCCAAGGCCATGTGAGGGTCATCACTTCACAGCACTGAAGCAGTTAAGCATTCATTTATAACCCACTTAAACCATAAGTATTCCCGGACCAGACATATAACATTTTTAGCAGGATGCTGTAGTCCTCTCCATAGATTATGCTCTTTGCTTTTAAATACCTTAGGCTGCATTTTCAGACAGCATCAAATTGTCCTGTAAAACTGTAAGGATGTCAGTACACTTACGTATACCCCTTTGCACACCCACAGAAACACACACACGTTTTTCCTGGTGTAAATAGGATGATTTTGTGAACAGGATCCTAATCAGCCTCTGGTGGGTCAGCTCTCTCCTTGCTGCAGAGGGACCCAAGGTGGATGCTGCTGCTGCCTCAGGTGCCTCAGCTGACTGCCTGAAGCTACATACCGCGAATGAAGGTTTCAAAGCACACAAAAATAACATATA
The DNA here is from genome assembly GCA_035590275.1 of Ibycter americanus. Lineage (NCBI taxonomy): Eukaryota > Metazoa > Chordata > Aves > Falconiformes > Falconidae > Ibycter > Ibycter americanus. The sequence goes on along the minus strand of JAVJGI010000060.1, from coordinate 56,891,325 downwards.
CACATAGTGCAGTGAGTCTGAAGCCTTGCAGAATGAGCAGTCAGGAGCACCTTTGCAGGCTGCTGCACAGAGGAGATAGAAGAGCAAGCTGTGGATTTTATTAATCAGGAATTTTCCTCTTCAATGTTTGAGTCCCATGGAAACCATGCTAGGTTCATCCCGAAGGTCTGTGATTGCTGGAAGAAAATGCCTTGGCACCCACAGCCATTTAAAGACAAAAATGCTGTCCTGGATTTGGAATGTATATGTGTGCAGATCATCCTGCAAGAGCACCGAGGCACCAAAGCCACAGCATCTGCAACCCAATTCCTCTTGGCAATGAGCCCGACGGATTTCTGTAGCTTGAGAAGACCATATATTCAGATGTGATATTTTAAGAGTCAGTCTTTCCTAAGGACAGCGCTGACATTAACCTCTTGCCTGCAGACAATTTACCCAATCTTGTAGCTGAATTTAGCCCCAATGCCCAGTGGCTTGCTCACTCTGACATACTTGTCTCTGTGTTAACACTAGGAACCTGCCTGCACTAAAATATACTTGCTTCTGTGTGACAGCCCATTTGATTAGTGATCCACAAAAAACAATTAAGGAGGGTCTGATCAAAGCACATCTGAGAGAGGCAGCTGTCTGCTTCAGCTCTCTGCTCCAGTTGAACTTTTCTACCTCTTTGCCATGATCTGATACATCCTTAGAGCGCACCTGCATGCTTATGTCTTTAAATCCCAGATTTCACAGAAGAAATCTAGCACAAGTTATTTGGCTTCAGATTCCAGGCACAGGGTGTGAAGATGTTTTTGCAAACTCTTGTGTAATGTCACCAAACCCCTTCACTTGGGCGGTCCTGCCTGCAGCTACCCAGCTCTCGACTCCCTGGGGCAAAGGGTGGCAGAGCTCCCGGGTGGAGCAGGGTTTGAAGGGATGTCCTGCTGCCCTGTAGGTTCAGCTCTGCACTAAGCTCCTCTGCAGGGGACACATCGCTGTCCTGGGCCCAGTGGAACTGGGACACTAAAGTCTGTGGCCAGATGGGAGAAAAGGACAGCAAAAGTAAAAGCTGTAATGCAAAACCTGTGGTTACTTTTGTTAAAAGTATGTTTTGTCTGCCACCGATGGTGCCCTTTCTCTGGATTAGACAGTGCTTAAAGGATGGGATTACAGCCTAGATAAAACTGAAACATCCCAATTTGAATTTTGAGCCTACAGAAAAGATGTTAACTCTTTGAGTGCCTGCTCCACCATTATGCCTCATGTCGGGAAAAACATCAGGGGTATATTCTTGTGGCTAGCCTTCTTCCGGTTTTCCTGCATGCTCCCTCGAAGTTATCATTTAACTTAATGTCTTCATCTTTCCATTTTATATTTGTTTAACTGGATTGTATTGAAGAGCAGAGACAGGTGGAAGATCCAGTGTGAAAGACTGAATGAGACACCTCTTCTGCTGGTGGCCAGTTTCCTCGGATAACCCTGCTGAATCCTTTGCTCAGGAGTTTTTCGAAGCAGCAGACTACTCAAAAGAAATTAGACCTCATAAGCCCTTTTGCCCTTCATATCTCTGCAAAGCTTTCACATGTTACTCATTTTGATTTTTCTGCTTTCAGTTTCAGTGTAATTTATAATCACGAGGAATATACAGAACAGTTCACAGTGGGCAGCAGGTTAATGGGTGTTAAAGTCTGCTCTTTACTCTACTGTGCTACTGTGTGTTAAGTAAACCTCGAGCCAAGAGGCAAAGCACACAGAATCTCCTGTTTCATCTAAGGTAGAATAGTGAGTTTAAACTCAGAAAAATCCATCAGATTATGGCAGAGTGAACACTCACAGTGATATTGCTACAGCAGAGATGTCTGCAACCTTTTATGAAAGCTTTACTTGGAAATCATCTCTCTGCCTGGAAAAGCTGTTTGGGAGATAAAAGTCCCACCGTTCGAGATTGAGATTTTGTTCACTTATTGTTTAGTTTGAGAAATATTCAAGCACTCCTCCTTGTTCCCCCAAGAAGAAATGTGAATAAAATGTCTCCTCGCTGAGCTTAAGTTTGAGCAATTGGCACAGGATGTTTTGGCTTTTAAAAGTAACCAGACGAAGTCCAAGAAGGGAGTTCATCAAGGCCACGGCAAACTTATCAGGACTGTCTGGAGCTACTGGTGATGGAGAGGTGATGGCAGGTCCTACGGAGGGGAGGCTGTATGCCTCTCCTCTCCCCCCGCTGGCATGCTTCCCTGCGGAGCCCTTACTGGCCACTACTGGAGTCAGTGTTGCAGGTACAGGGAGCTCTTGGTCTGTGCTGACACATTGTTCCCACAGGCTTTAGTCAGGGTACAGGCAGAGCAAAAAGGAGGTACAAGGCAAAACTGGAGCAATGAGAAGAGGATGTTCCCGGGATGAGCTCAGTGCTTCTGCTCAGGCAGAATTCGTGCTTGTTACTTGCAGACATGAGACAGGACAAGGAAGCTGTCATCCAGGGAACACATACAAGTGAGCCTGCAGCTCTTATTCCTTTGATGATTTTCTAGGTTTTTCAAGATAGACCTTGTTGTAAGATTGGTAATAACTACCAAGGAATAGTGAAAATTATATGATGGTGGAAATGACACCAGAAGAGGAAAGCACATCTGACTTAGCGGCCTTTTGATTAAATGGAGTGTGTACTGAACAAATTTTGTTTGAATTGTATGGTCAAAAAGATGTGAGAACTCAGCCTGTTTCCAGCCGTCAAATGTAAGCTTTTTATAATTTTATATCAAAACCATGAATGCTTCTTCATCAGCACACAAAATCACTAATTGATTAGCTACTTCATAGAAACTGATAATATGTTTTGATAAAATACGGCTTTATCTTTGACTTTCCTGGGGTTCACAGTTGTCCTTAAAACATTTAATGCCTTGCAAGCAATGCAAGCTTGCGGATATTTTCCCCTTTCTCTTTCATAGAACAAGAAGGATTGCTACATAATTTATCTTCCCTTTTCATGCCTGTTTCCTAGAGCATTCTCCCCTGATGGGCTGAAGGGCACAGTGCCTGACCTAGAATTGCTTCAAACCTTTCTTAAAGTGACCCATGCTGTGGAGTGTTCTGAACTCAGCTTCATGACCAACTTTGTTTTCCCCTTCCCCATTTGTTATATTACTTAGGTCTGACCAAGACTGTTTATGTTTATATTTTCAAGCGGGTTTGTGCACAAAATACAATGCATCTTGTGAGCCATGTGTTCCCTTCTTCTACCTTTATGCTGAAGTCATATATACAAACACATGCTTACACATGCATATACCAGTCCAGTGTTGAGCCAAAATAATATCATCCTTAATTATGGCTGTAAGTGAAGTACTCAGAGCTAGCTACTGTGCTTTTTTCTAGTTAACTATTAAACAGTTTGATTTTGAGAAAAAGGCATCGCATTTCAAACGTTACCTTCCTGAATTGACTCAATAAATTTTGGATCAGATGTAGGTTTGTTAAGAGAACAGACTTTCAAGATGAGTGTGAATTGCATTTGTGTTTTTTGCCGCGTCTGTTTTTCCTGCCAGGTGTAGGTGTCCAGCATTCACTTTCTTTCACCTTCATCTGCGTTTTGTGCTTATTATCAAAATACATCTGAGGGCCCTGTCAAATTCTTTTAGATCCCAGCCCCATCCCTTGGACGTACCCGCTGAGCCTTCCCTGCTCTCTGAGTTAGCTGTTTACAGTGGCATTCAGCTTGAAATGCAAGTAAATAAACTCTGGGGACTGATCCTATTAGGCATCAGTAAAGACCCAGAGGGTAAACGCGCTGGAAATCTCCCAGCTGCTGCGCGCTGGGGCTTGCGCAGGAGGCGAGGAGCCGCTCCAGCCGGCTGGGGCTGCCCAGGGAAGAGGGGCCAGCAGCCTCCTTGGTGGCACGGACACCTTCGTCCAGCTGCCTGTCAGCCACCGATGGACTGCGAGGACAGCAGCAAAGGCACTACAACAGCAGCTTGTGCCGTTCAGTGCTCAGCTCGAAACGGCTCATCCGTAGCGTGCTGAGGTGCTGAGCCCCAGGGGCCAAGCGGCACAAGTAGGAAGCTCCCGGCAAGGCTCCCCTCTGTCCCGTGGACACCCTCATTGCCAGGGGGGTTGCGCAGTTTGTAGCTCTGGGTTGATGTTTTCTGCCCCCAAGGTCACGCGTGGGCACACGCAGAGCCCCAGCGCTCGGCATCACAGGGAGCCCTGGCGTCTCGCCTCTGGGTTTAGTCTGCCTCGGAGTAACTGTGGATAATTTGCAAAGCTCCCCTGGAACAGAGCGCCTTCAAAATAGTCTGCTCAATGTAAGGTGTGTCTCAGGAAAACTTGAAATTATTCCAAATTGAAATTTTCCTTTTGAAAAACACACATATAGATATATATACTTTTTTACCTTCTAATGAAATTTTTATATGTTCTATAATATGAAGATGGTTTATTAATGTGCAAGACTTTTTTTTCTTTTTTTTCTTCTTTTTTTTAGTCATTATGGACAACTTCTGGTTAGTTCTGAATGGAACATTTTATTTTATTTTCTATATTAAATGTTTCAAGCTTATAGTTAAACAACCTTTTAAAGAAAGAATCAAAACAAGCCATTCTTATTTTATTAGTCAAATTGTCATAGGTTTTCCAAGTTGTCTCTATGTGTTGAAAAACACTGTGTTATGGAAAGGAAGTTATTTTAATCCATGTTAAGCAGCAGCCGATTATAATGATTTTTAAATAATTAAAGTCAGCAGTAAATTAGCCAGGTATTTTGACTTAGTTATTATGTCATAATAGCATGTTGCATTATGCACTAGTAATTCTGATATCACTAAATAATATAGAAATAGCAATACAAATCCTTACATTTGGCTGGAATGTGAGAAGCCACAACAACGTACAAATGGTTTGAAACTAAATGTCTTTTTTTTTTTCTTTAAATAAATTCTTTTTTCATTTAAAAACCAATTGCTTTCATGGGATTTTTTTCAAGATTGCTATGATTTTGTGAATAAAACAATAAACAATGTTTTTGTCAAAATGGGTTTTTCCCAGCGAGCAGCGATGCTGGCCAAAGCAGACAGCCTGGTTTTCCCTGCAGGTGCCAGGAGGGCTTGAGCACCACGCACCTCAGCCGATGGTCCTGGCTGGTGGGAGCTGCCAGTGGGCAGCCCCATTACCCATCACACTCCATCACAGCCTGCACCCACCCCCCAGAGCACAGAAATGCCCCCTGCGGTAGGACATTGTTTTGTGAGGATGGTTACTGACAATGGATGGACAGTCCAGAAGCTATCAGAATATCACAAATTTGGGGAGAGAAGTGGAAGGGTGAAGAGAGATTTATGGGTTTCAGACACGATAAAAGTAAAAGACATACTATAGTGAAACTAAAAGTTGACATGGGACAATCATCCCGCTCTGCCAGAGACAGGCAAAGCTGAGTCATTTGTCAGTGCATGCATTAAAGTTAAAGAATTTGTCAGATGGGCACATTTCCACCTGTGCTGAGCGCTGGTACTGAGACTGTGCCAACACGCAGCACTGCACCCAGCGGCACACGGTGGGCTGGTACTGGCCAGACAGATGTGCACCATGGCGGCACAGCTGGGGCACTGTGGACCCTATTGGAAATACGTACTTCAATGTACACCTTCAGAAAACATGCAAGGAGTAGAGCAGCCAAAACCCAACTCAGGTTTATACAAGCCATGTTCTTCAGCTGCTCTGATCTCGCCGTGGTGGCCATGCCTGCACTACTGACTGCTGGAAGCCCTAAAATTTGCCAGACTTTAGACTGCTGTCATGGCAAACATTGGAAGTATGCCATGGGGAAGAAGAGCTTCAGCTCCAACCCTGCTGATGTACTCAAAGCCCTCCTTCCAAAACAGGCCCTTAAAACAGCAGGCACAAGCTGAAGATGGCCACAGGTCATTCTTAAGATCAGGATCAAATCAGCCCAATTTCTGGCAATGCGAAGTGGACTGAGAGCCCCTTTCTCCTGTCTTTGGCCTTGCATGAACTAGTAGCTCAGCAAAACCCAAACCCCAGGAACATGATTGACAGGGTGCACCGGTGACTGATATCTACAGATGCACATTCCTTCTCAGTACGAACTGCTTTTAAAGTGGTTTTGCTAGCTGTGTACACACTGGCACTGAGCACACTGGGACAGTAAACTCTGCTGAGGAGCACAGTATCAGCACAGGATTTATTCCACATTTCTGCCTCCCATACACCCACACTGTACATTTATAAAACTCCTTTCCACAACAGTTTCTCTCCATCAGTAGCTAAAAGCTCTTCATAAGTTCTACCAACTTTCATTTTCATCAATAATCCATTTCACTAAAAAAAAAGTATATGTTTCAGCCATGTTGTTCCTTATCTTTAATTTCTTGCAATTACAGGACCATAGAGCTAATATCCTGGAATTGCTACATTTCTAACTTGGTAAACACTGGGAAAGTGAAGGCTGTAGATCTCAGTTCTATCACAGAACTGTTTCTAATTCAGAAGAACGGTGGAGTAACAGCCTGGCAACACCACTTCTCATGTAAAGGCACGTGTCCAGCAAGTTCCACCTTTAATTTTACACCATCACTTGTTTGCTCTGCAACAAGCCACGGAATAAAAGTAGCTGCAGAGAAGATGTGGTACATGGTCCTCACCTCAAAGGAAGAGCTGTGCAATGGCTGTCCATCATAAGTGGGAAGTCCGTTCTCGGGGCTGCCTGAGATGCTGTGTGGATGGTACTCCTCCTGGACATCCTCCTGGCTGGCTCTCCCAGAGCTGCCGACCCAGCAGCAAGGAGTGGGGCAGCAGCACCAGCAGCTCTCCTGGCTCCTGCCTTCAGACATCACCGGGAGAAGGAGACAGCACAGCCAGCTACTGTAATTGTACCCTGAGAAATACATCTGTTTTGAAAGCACTGATAGCCACCAGCAATCAGTAGAGGAGCAGATATTTAGCAGGCAGAAAGTCCACTCAAGGCAGCCAACACTTCCAGTCTCATGGGTGTTTGTAGCCAGGCTGTATTTTATTTTTATATTGCAGTCAGTGGTGAAGGAAAATACAAAACACTTATGTTCCTCTACAAGCGATGTGCTTGATTCCTTTCTCAGTGCAATGAGAAGAATAATGTGGCGCCTGTGGCCATTAATGGCTGCAGGGGACTAATTAACCCCAGTGATTAACTGGTCTACTTTGACACCTAGGCTGCTCTTCTTTGCTGCAGTCAATCAGCAAAACGTATAAAATCTGTAAGGTCTGCATAGAAATGCTCCCTTTTTGCTCTACTCAAAAGGGGAAGGATGCTTTCTGACACATCAACAAGCAAAAGAGTTTTCAGAGACTTTCCTCTGCAGCACTGGAAGTGCTAGACCTCTTCATTTCCCTCTCATCTGCGTTAACTGGCCATTTCTTCTCAATTAAGGAGAAGAAATCAGTTGGCATAGTCTGTTCCCTGTGCAACAGACTGAGAAATATCACATTATTTATTCTGGATTAACTGAATGAGGCTGGAAAGATTCATTTCTTCTCAGTCTGCTTTGACAATGTAATTTGTTACGTGGCATTTAATTCTGCAAGCTAGAATTAAACTAGGAAAATGCAGGGTATCAGAAACCATCTGCAAGTGAGTTCAGTGCCCGTGAAGGACTCGGCGCCCTGGAGCCCTGCACTGGCCCTATTCACACCACCAGTGAGCTGCTGGACCAGTAAGCCCAGGACAATGGGATGTGAGCCATACGCCTTTATTTTGTGAGTGGACGAGCATTATTCCCATATGATACTTTTTGTGGGTCTTTCTGTAGTTATTGCCACCTATAGCACCAGTTAGCAGAGCTTTCAGTGATGCAGACACCTACCTACCAAATGTGCACTGAATTAAATGCCAGTCTAAATCTCCATTAGTCCAAAGCAATTCATCAATGGGTGAAGCAACAGAAAAAGGTTCAGAAGACCTGGCTAATGTTTTGAGCCTTGCCCTCAGGCAGGCTCATTTTCATACCTGTCAGCTTGTCTCCATCTTCTGCACTGACTTTTAACACGTTAGGGACAGGACCATCCCTGCGAAGGGTGTGTACAGCATCTGGCACACCCTCCTCTTCCTCATCCCAAGCTCAGCTGTGCACATCTGTGTGCTTCCACCATGCAAAATCATGAAAATAGTCCTTTATATATTGTAGGTGCAGCAGGGAAGAAAGCTTAGTCAATTTTTTTCTCTGGCTTTACTTACCCAACCTGTTGGGTAACAGAAAAGTTATGCCTATGACAGGGAGCTGCACTTTATATAAAACTTACTTTAATAATTTCCCAATTCCTTCATGTTTTAGTCAAAAATAGTGAGCAAAAATATTGAGCTAAAAAAATATTGTATCTTTTGTTCTTTCTCTACAATTGGATTTGCTGCCGGCTTTTGCAGTTGAAGTTAATCCACGCTAAGTGTTTTGGGCCAAATTTTGCCTGCATTTATGTGGCAAAAACCAAGTAACTTTCAAATGGTGCAGGATTCACCTCACTGCCTCTTTTAAAATTTACTCTATTTAGACAATTTTACTAGGTGTACTACAAAAGATTGATTGCAGTTACTAGGATCAGACACAGCTCAGGCAAGCACTTTATATACTGCTTTTCCATTTCCTTGGTTTTTTCCACCTTAAAACATCTTTGTACTGAAAAGAAAAACCTGTGCAGGACCCTGGTAGGTCACCTGGCCATCCCTGCAGGCCTAAGCCAACTCACCTGTGTAAACCATTGCTGACACATGCTCATCTGACTTTGCACTTCTTATAGAATTGCTTCCTACTTTTCCAGACCATTTCTGCTATTTGTCGCACTCATATGGAAGTCCAAGGCTTGCCTTCAAAGTGCTTGCAGCTCTTCCTGGCTCCACACCAGCTACCCATTAGTATACCTTCTCCATTTTACAGCATCTCAAGCACTGTAGAAAATACCAATGTGCCCTGGACCTTGGATGGACTTCTGAACCCCCTTGATATGCTTTTCTGACTTGACACTAAACCTCTGATAATTATTTCTTGAGAGTGGGTTTTCAATAATTCAGGCAGCAACCTTCCAGTTGCTCCAAGAACATGTTACTGTAGCCTGATTTTAAAAATGTCAGGGGAAATACAGGGTCAAAACCCTTACAACACTCGTGTTATCTGACATCTTTTGCTTTTCTCTTTTCCATCAACGTTTTGGTGCTTGTCTGTGAAGAAAATAAGGTCACTCCAGCATGTTTAGTTCTTGAGAAATGCCTATCAGTTGTGGTTTCTTGGTGCTTACAGGTAACTTTGTTTCGCAGGTTGCTCCAGGAATTAAATTTAGGCTGGTAGATCTATAGCTTACGCCTCTTTCCTTTCCCCTTTTTAAGTGCATAGAATAAGTTTGCTGCTTTCCAGTTTCAGCAAACTGTTCTGTCCACCACAACTTTTCAATGATGAATGTCAATTCCTCTGAAACCACCTTGCACCTTACTGTGTCGGGTCTGGCAGAAAGAGGTGTAAGTGTTGTGGTGTAACCGCAGCTGGCAACCAAGTACCACGCAGCCACTCGCTCACTCCCTCGCCCCAGAGGGATGGGGAGGAGAATTGGGGAAAAGGTAAAACTCCAGGGTTGAGATAAGAACAATTTAATAATTGAAATAACATAAAATAATTATAATAATACTAATAATAATGAAAAGGAGAGAGAAGGGGGGAGAAATAAAAACCACAGGGAAAGGAGAGAAGAATACAAGTGATGCACAATACAGTTGCTCGCCACCCACTGACTGATGCCCAGCCAGTCCCTGAACGGCGATCGGCAGCCCCGGCCAGCTCCCCCCAGTTTATATACTGAGCGTGACATTCTGTGGAATGGAAAATCCCTTTGGCTAGTTCGAGTCAGCTGTCCTTGCGGTGTCCCCTCCTGATTTCCCGTGCCCCTCCAGCCTTCTCACTGGCAGGGCTGAGAAGAAGCTGGAAAGTCCTTGACTTAGTATAAGAATTACCTAACAACAATTAAAAACATTGGTATGTTGTCAGCATTATTCTCACATCAAATCCCTAACACAGCACTGCACCAGCTACTAAGAAGAAAATTATACCAGCCAAAACCAGGACAGTGAGAAATCCTTGCCTCCCACCCCCACTGCACCTCGTGCCTCCCTGTCTCTCTCCAGTCTCTCTTCATCACTTTTTCTTGCCCTGAAACCACCGCTCACCCCCAATCCCCATCTGTGTAAGTGCGATTGTTGCTGTACTGTAACTTTGCCGGTTAGAAAATAGCAATCGCCCTCTTCATCTTTGAGGGATTATTTCAACGCAAGGCATATCAGCAGTCCAGTTTGTAGATCACACCTAAGGGAAGGCTGAACTGCGGCACCGGCGGCAGAGATGAGTATGCAAGAGGTTTTGCTGCTGGGCAGCTTCAAAGCTGAGCTAAGGTGGTGTGGAAATGTAGCCTCCTCCAGCACTCTGAGCGCTCAGACATGAACCTTGTCAGGCCGAGACAATCTCAAAGCTGCTAGTTCAGCTAAGCCCACCCTTTTCTTTTTAGACCTGAGTGCTTCCTCTTTTCTGTGACATTGGCTTTATTCATCCCCAGATCACAATTAGCGAAGGCTGCTGGATATTTTAATTGTTTGCTTCATTCTTGGTGCTCTCTGATGCAGACTAACTGCTTGTTGGGTGATGAACCCAAACTTCTAACTGCCCTCTAGCCACCACACCGCTTACAGACTGCTTTGTTCTTAGCTTTTATTTCTCTTGCAAGCTGAATTTTGGGACTTCACGTTTCTTGTTGTTCCTTGTCTTCATCCTTTGTAACCTGACCGAGTCTCTCCTTTATGTGCAACTTCCCTGCCAAATAACCCCAGGGAAGCTCTGAAGGGGACCCAGGACAGTCCAGTGGATGAAAACTAATGGATCACGCTCTCTATATAATAATTCAACAGATTAGGACAGGTGTTGCCCTGGTTCCCCTGGATAAATAAACTCTGTGTACCCCTTTCCTGATCTGCTGAAGGACTGCAAAGGAGGCTAAATCTACTGGTGAACCGGCCTCCAAGTTTGCAACCCTGCTTGCAATTATATTTAAAAGCATTTTTAGGAGGAAGGAGTGGGTTGTCCTTTAGATGAAAAACAGGATTTGGTGCTGGGAGGGCAGCACTGCCAGGAGAGAAGGGAGCAGTCTAACTCCCCCAGTCCCAGTCCCTGCCAAGAAAAGCACCTGAATATCTAACGAAAGCTGACAGCTAGGAGGGTGAGCGCTGGGCCAGTACAGCCCGCCGTGAGGTAATTAAAAAACAACTGGGTGTGAAAAGATAAACCTGTAATGCTGCCAAGTTCAGCGAGACCTGTGGCATGATGAACTTCCCAGTCAGTAATCTATAAATTATTTCAGAGCTGCCTGTGGCAGCTTTGCCCTTTTTTCCATCATAGCAAGCCATTACAGATGAGAAAATGAATCACCAGCCTGTCTCTTTCTTACCCTTTCTTTCTTTCTAGGACCAGTGAAAGTTTACTGAAGGTCTTGCGAGATCTAGGCATTGTGAAAGTCCCTGTCTGGTGCAAACTCTTGCAGTTTGCGCTGGCACCAAAGGAGCTGCCTCGGTTTACAGCAGTCAAGAACTTGATGCTCTGCAATTTAGGATGGTGGTGTCAGCTCTCCACTAGCCGGTGTCCGGGGATGGTCCATCCTGGCTGTACAGCGCAGGGGGAGACACCCAGTGAGCACAGCCCCAGGGGAGCACCGGTCTAGCAAGCAGCAAGGAGCCAGGAACCCTGGCAGAAAAAGACTATTTCCAGGAGCAATGCTGGAGTGTCTTTGTATTACAGTCCTGACAGAGCAATCTCGGAGCTGCCTTGTTTATTTAGGTGCAAACCCACATTCGACACTCCCACTGCACTGCACTGTACCCGGCCTGATAAGCCTCCCCGAGACTGATGCATGGGAGAGAGCAGTAACTAGCTTGGAGCACACAGAGCCAAGGCTGAGTGATGATGAGCAAGTCCTTCCAGACCTGAACTGACTCCTTTTTCACTTGCAGAGCACAGTGGGATTATTGTGCAGAGCTACCCCAGCTAGCCCTGGAAAGAGCTGGTTTCAGTCAGCTGAATGCATTAATCTGGGCTAACATGCTTCCGGATAAGTCAATACCAAACTGATTGGGCAAATATCCACACTGATGGATCTATATCCAGTGTAACTAGTTCACCCAGAGCTGATTGTAGACTGATTTCTGAGAAATCTGAATTAACTGGACCTTAAATAAAATGAAAACCCAGCAAAATCTGAAAAGAATAAAGTCTCAGGTTTTTGGTCTTGTGAAAAGCATAAATATTAGTTTGTCATTTTAGCTGCATTTTGCTTCCAAGATACTCTTTTGCTCCTCAAGTCAGAACTCGATTTTTAAAAGGAGATGAATAATGCATATTTTACATTGATGGAACACATTCCATTGGGAATCTCAAAATATTTTGCAGACATTGAAGGATAAAGCCTTCCAATAGACTTCAGAAGGAGGTAGAATTATAACATCATAGGCATTTTATAGATGGGAAACTCGAAGGACCAGTCTTGTCCTAGGACCCGCAGGAAAATCTATACAAAGCTGAAAACAGCACATAAGGCTTGTCGGATACCTAGCATTTTCTGCCTTGCTTCACGTTGACACACTGCTTCTCTGACATATTTAGATTGCCGTATATTATTTTGTTTTTCCAGATAATAAAGAGCTAATTCTCATTTAAACAAATGACTTTCCAATCTTTATAAATTAGGAAGCAGGCAGCATTTCCTCCAGCTGTTGTTCAGCAATTACACCATTTGGAAAGGGTACCCGGTGATCTATGATAGTGTAATCCCTTTGGAGTATGGAAGTAGCTCCAGAGTCAGGCTTGATTAGAAATGCCCAGCTGACTGCCAGGGACACATTTCAAACGGGCTTATGCTGGATTGCTGATACAGTTGCATGCATGAATCAAACAGTCAAAAATACAAATGATCCAATCTGCATTTGCAAAGCTAAACCGTGCAGCTCTAAACCCATTTTCTGGCCTAATGAGTGCCACATGCCAAGTCCATAACCAGAAAAACAGTTCCTCACGTGCCCTCAGAACAGTGAGCGATATAAATCCATGGAGCTCATCTATATTTGCAGGTTGCCAGCTCTAATCTTTGTACCAGGAGCGCATTTTAAACATCATGAAACTTACAACCATGAATTATTTTGCATATCCACAACATAAACCCATTCTAAGGACAAAGCTACTCTCTTAAAACCTGTGCCAAAGCACCTCAGAGTCTCTCTGCCGACTGGAAATCAGGTTTCAAACTCCATGCTGTTTTTCTACCCTTGATTAACTTGAGACAAAGCCCAACCAGACAACAGGAGCATTTCCTTGTGTTAGCTCTCAAAATCTTATACGTCATATGGCAATTTTCTTCTTAGAGGAAAAAACCTGAAAGTTACATTTAAGACTGAAAACAAGATTGTTCTGGATATGAACAGCTGAAAAATGAAGCAGATTCCTAGTCAGACAACTGACCTGGGGACGCTGAAGCTGATGTGTGTGATTTCTCTCCTGAGCTGAGCTCTGGTTTCTCAGGTACTCTCCAGCACAAATCCTGCCAGGTGCCTTTCAAAAATCCGTATGCAGCTGATGTAAAACCCTCTGGCCAGCCACTGAAGAATGCAGCTTGCAGAAAAGTAAACCTATTATAAGCTGCTGGTCTGTCCTGGCAAGCAGATATACTAGATATCCCTCTGTAGAGTTATAAAACTGATTGGATGTGTTTGGAAAGCTGGCGTGAGAGGACAGTAAACTACACCAAAATCATACCAAACAGAGCATAAGGGAGAGATGGAGACAGAAATATGAATACAACAGAATGCAATTTAGAAATAAATGTTTATCCATTTTATTTGTGCAGACATTACCTTTCCTCTGCCTCCATCAGAGGGATCAGCACAACTTTGCGGCACGGGAGGCAGGAGAGCTGGGTGCCTGGGTCCCACGTGAGTGCTGTCCCGTGCCGTCCGGCAGTGACTCTGAGCCAAGGAGCCTGACCAGCCCACACCAGCACCTAAGCTCACCTTGTTGCCTAGGTGAGCCTTTCTGCACAGTAAACCAACTGATTTCAAATAACTTTACACCAGCATACAGATGCCCACAGGCCCTTTGGCGGTGGCACAGCTGTCACTGCCTGTGCGTCTGGATGACCAGGAAGGGCTGCGAACCCAAGGTCTCACCAGCTGTCTGGTGGGGACAAAGGATGGCTTTCCGCAAGCAGTGCAGCTCTGCAAGTCTTATAGCAGCCTCACTGGGAAAAAAAAAGGAAGGATTTTGTTCTGTACTGTACAATAAGAAATGCAACGCATTACTAATAATAATATCTGGATCACAGTGAATTAGTAGCTTATTCTTAGCCTATGCTTAGCTCTATTTTCCATTTCAAGTTTGCATTTATTTTTCACTTTGCTAGATCTACAATATTGACATGGCATCAGACATATCCATTGGAAAAAAATTTCTGACTCTGAGGGGAAGGATAGCAGGGCTTAGCGGGGGGGTCATTGAATCTCCTTAGCCTTGGCCTACAGGTATGTCAGTGCTCTGTCAACTTTACTTTCAACAGCATTATATTCTTGATGAGCATCACTCATGGAAATTGCCCCAGCTATCACACTGCCTACTCACACTCTCTCATTTATAGTAATTTGTCTGGAGACCTGACGTCTGAGTTGGCAGATATTTCAAACTGCTGCTTTGGTTCAGTCCTCGCTTTTAAAAAACTGTGTTATTTTTGTTTAATCATTCTTGGAGGTAGGAGGCAGGGACAGGTTTTGCCCCTTGCAGGATGTGCAGCATGTCTGACAGCAATGCAGTTATTCCAGGGCAAGTCAGGTTGATCCAAAAAAAAAATTTCCATTGCGGAGGTGAAAGAGGCATTTTTAATCCATTAGGATGCTAGTTATGGTTATTGTATGCAACAACTAATCTCTTCTGACAGGGCTTCAAACAACATGCCATGCAGCCCAGACCTTAGTCTCAGTAAAGCTGAATGTATTTCTTCTCATGGAAATAAACTTTGTTTCTCTTTTGATGAAGCTCCTTATATTTTCATCTCAAATCCCTTTTTAGAGGTGCAATTATTCAGAGCCTTGTTTACCAAGTTCTGCAGCCGACATGAGCAACAGCTTTGCCAGGAGCGTTCTCCTTCTTGTCTCCACATCAGGAGGATTTTAAACATGCTGACAATACCCAATATAGTCTTCCCCTGCTGCACCGCAAGTTTTCCAGGGACTTTTCATGGAAGGTGGCACTGGTCCAACCCCAAGGGCATTTTTTTGAAAATGTGTATTATGTAAAACATGAAAGTCACTCACCTTTGAGGAATCCAGCCCAGCCCAGCTTTCTCTCAGGCTGCTATTTGGCGATGAACAAAGGTGAAGGCCAGACTTCTCTGCCCCACAGTGAGCATCTCAGGGCCACATACCGCTTCCAGTCCTGCTCAGGCTTGAAACTTGGAGCCGAACGTACCATTTGCACATGTCCCGAAACCATAACAGATAAACATCTTCCTGATACTGCATAGCTGCGTTGCTACACTGAGGGGGGATGTGCATGTGTGTGTGCGTGTGAAATCTCCCAAAATGAAAAAGGGAGACTGTATTTACTCAGATTTCACGCACAGAAAATGTGTCAACACTTTTGCCTACCCCACCTACAGACACATCTCTACTTGGATGAGCCACTGGATTGAGAAGTATCTCAGCTGCGGGACTGATCTTTCACACCTCCCCTCGCAAAGAAGAGAGGCTAGTAGTGCTTTCTTCTACTGTTGCAATGTACAGCCTACTTAAATGCAAGAGATCAGCTTCTGAGAACTCCTACACTTGGACTGGTGTGAGCATAGATGAAAGAAAGGCAGGAATTTTCCTTGTACGGCAACTAATTTTTTGTTCTGTTTTGCTGATCTTTTTTATGAATGTACTTATTTCTCCTTTACATTTCCATTCCCTTTCTTTCCTCTGTTATGTGTTTCTCCTCACCCTTCCTCCCCACTTCGACAGCAGTCCCTCTCTGGTAGTTTTGCAGGTTAAAGTTTCTCTCCTCAAGCACAAATACAAGTGACCATGGAGTCCTCCCGGTCTAGATCTGTACTTGAAGCATAGGCAGGAGCTGCTGCTGGCGCCTCATGGGAGCTCAGGATTTCAGCATCCCTCTGCTTTGCTTGAGCAGGCTGTTGGTGAGGAAGAGGAGAACTAGCAGCAGCTGAAGGGCAAGCAGTAGTGCTGCTGTGCTCAGGGCACACAGCTGGAGCTACGCTGCCGTGGGATCAACATCGGGAGACTTTTTGGCATGGTGTGCTACTTTAGGTGCTTTAAGGTGCTTCTAGCTGATATGTTCAATTAATCTGGCTTTATTTATTCTTACTGCTCATTTTGCCTCCAATATATTCTAATAAACAAGTGAAATGACAGTGGCAGACAAAGTTATGCACCTAAATTAAACACAGCTGATCATCCTATATAGACTCACACAAAGTAACTTTCCCACCTGGCCCCGGAAGCCTTAGAAACACAAGTAAGTTTTGCTGAATTGGAGCAGTAGCAATCCAAAGGGATAGAGAACAGCAGACCACTCACAAATAAAACCTCTTTCTCCTATGCCCGAGGGAGAGAACTGTAGTGCCATGGATAACTTCTCACTGCACAGCACACTGATTTTAAGAGACTTGATGGTGGCAGTGAACAAAAAGTGCAGGTACCCAGCACTTGCTGGTATTCAGAGAAAAAGACCTCTCTCTTCCCTGTGACTGTTCCCAGTGCAATACAGGGAAAGGAGAAGTTAGACAATATAGGTGCATATATATGTTTGGTATGCTACATTTTCTTATGTCATGTTTTGTTGTTACATTATATTAGGTTATATTGTCTTACATTATATTATGTTATCTTATGTAAGGGGAAACCAGCATTTCACATTACATGCCCAGCCACTGTCTAAATACGGTCAGTACTTTTTTTCTTACTCTATGACTTGCGCTAAAGTGGCAACTAAAGAGTGCAATCAGGGCCAGGCCAGTTGTACCACACACTGTGAGCAAAGTAGGGGACAGCCCTGCAGTTTGCTGCAAGATGTTGGGGTTCATCATCAAGGATGATGAAGGCAACAAGGAAAGGGAAGAGTGGACAGCCCAGATCTACCAGGCTTTCAATCCTGTTTTTCACCTTACAGCAAGAAATAGTAGTGCCATTGCTCAACCTGGAAGGTGTCACAGCTTCTCTTTCCACGTGAAGTCTTCCCAAGCACCTTGGTGCCCATATTGCACAAGGGCATAGGTAAGATGGGAGCCAGAATAAGGCCCCACCTATAGCTGAACATGGATCTTAAAGCTGAAGTGCTGAACATCTCAGCTGCGCCCAGAGCAGGGCTCTGCATTGCATGGGGCACAGGGAGCCCATGGGAAGCCCAGCAGAGATGGGACAGCACTGCTCCTTGGGTCATGGTGCCCCGTCCTCCTTGCACAGTCCCCCTCACGTCAGCAAGGTGCTGCAGGTACGCTGGACATGTGTCAGCATGAGGAAAAGGAGACACAGAAGAACAACACTAGCTCTGCCACACTTGTTTCGGGGCACATGCAGCCAGATGGGAGTGCTGGAGGGGACTGCAGATCCCAGCCTGTCCTAGGGTTCACCTCTGCCCACCCACCCTCACTGCTCCTGTGCAGCTCCAAAACGAGCTCCAAGACCAAGATGCTGGGGGTTCCCAGGGTATTTGGCCCCTGGGATGCCACCTGAGACGTTAGAGCAGCAGATGACTGGTGTAGCCCATGGATGTGAAGTTTGCTGGCACCTGCTCTCCTGCCAGCAGACCACCGCGGTGCTAGACCAGACTGTCCCCTCCTCCCCCTGGGCTGGCAGCAGTGAGGCCAACCAGCCAGCCATGCACCGCAGCGCAGCCTGCCATCAGCTTGCAGGTGCAGCAGAGACTTTTCTTGTTTCAATTTGCACACTTCACACCTCCAGAAATCTACTTGGCAGTTGGTACAGACTTTTTTACAGCTCCAAAACCTCAAACTACAACTGCTCCAAACCCATTGGCTTTAAAGGTTTGCCTGATCTCATGTCAAAACCATGTGAAAGTGCTGAGCTTTTTCAGGTCCTTCCAAACAAACAAAAAACCCAACAACCCATAACTCAAACTTCTAACTCACAACTGAACAGAGTTTCACCCTAAGTCCATAAATTTTATAGTGAATCTTGAAACCAGGTGACTTTTGCATGGATTAATTCAAAAATATCTGTACAGCACCAATTACTTGTAGCTGTTCTGTAAGGCATGTCTTTATACTTCGGATTTGTCTACTGCTGAGTGAAGGGTGTGAAATGAAAATGTGCTATTAGGACTAGCTTTTTAAGTATCTTTTTAGAAATGTAGCTAGTCATTATGGATTTTTGGACAAGTAGGGTAAAGAAAATAATGACAGCAAAAGAGGCAGCTGGCAGCTGCCTGGGGAGGAGCTGAAAAGCTGGGAAGGGCACTAACGAAAGTCAGGGCGAAGAGTGAAGGGCTAGACTTTACCCGGAGAAGACAAGGGAAGATGGAAATCCAGGATGGTGCTCTACAGTAGCCTTTGACAAAAGAAAAGCCAAAAGTCTTCTGCATCTAGCACAAAAGACAGGCTGGAAAATTTTCTTTCTGCGCTTCCAATGAAATCAGTGACTCCTTCATTCAATTGAAGGAAAACAGGCAGCAGGATAAAGACTGTAAATGAAATGTTATCCTCGGGACCCTGAATAGCTCCATTATTCATGGCTTCGCACCCTGCTTTCCTTGGAAAACATGGCCAGGGGTTCAGTTTTTATTGAAACACCTCCGGAGCTGGAGGGCAGCGCAGAGAGAGAAATCTCCTGATGGAACGAGAAGTGTTTTAGGTGACAGCAGCTTCCTTCATTTTGGGTGAGAGGCATTGTGAGGGCGTGCGGGTTTTCTTGTTTCTCGAGAAACACCTGTTGATCCTGCAGTGGAGAGTATCTTGTGCAGCAGTACATCATCGAGGAATCCTACTCAGAGACATGACTGAAGTATTTTGAGCAAACAGCAGCGAGGGGTTTACCGTGCCTGCTCATTTGCCTGGGCTGACAACGCGTCTCAGACATTGTGCCGCGCTCGCTGGTTTGCCTTGCTTTACCACTCCTAAAATTCTCATTTGCATGAAAGCTGCTACAGCAGGAGGGAGCAGAGACACAAGACACCCTTGTGCAGCTGGTGAGAGGTTTTTGTAGGTGTTGTTACACAAATGCCTCCGGCATGGGAGGGCTGCTGGTGTGCCCTGGGGCTGTCCTCAAGCTGCCTCACACACAGGCTGCTGTACAGCAAGGAACAAGGGAGGAGAGGGCGGGAAGACATGATGCTGATGTGGAGGCTTTGCTCTTGGAGTGGCAGAGCTGGAGCCTGGGAGCAGGGATTGGGACCCCATGCCCATGGGGTGCACCTGGTTGCA
Organism: Ibycter americanus; assembly: GCA_035590275.1. NCBI lineage: Eukaryota > Metazoa > Chordata > Aves > Falconiformes > Falconidae > Ibycter > Ibycter americanus. The sequence continues at coordinate 56,871,855 of JAVJGI010000060.1, read as the reverse complement.
CTGACACGAAAAGAGCCATGCCGCTCCGTGCAATTCCTCCCATAGAGGCAACCCGAGGGATTTCACTCCCATGAGAACAGGGAGCAGTTTCACCTTAGCAGGCAAATCCCTACACGTGTTTCTGAAGCCTGAAGGCTATGGCAGGCCATCCGCTGCTTTTCCATCTTTCACAGCTGGCTCAGCCAGCAGCTCCATTGGCCCGGGTGGCATCTGCTGCGGCGCAGCCCTGCTAGCCAGATGTCAGCTTTTAGGTGGTGTCCTGGAAAACGGCCATGTTCTGGCTTGCACGCAGTTGAGGGAACAACATACACACAGGGAGCATGATTTTGCAGGAGATCTGTGCCCTGCCAGCTCGCTCCCTGCCAGCAGCGCTGGGCCAAGGCCCCCCTCTGCTCAGCCTCCAGGGAAAGGCAGGAGGCACAAGAAAATCTCAGAGGATGGGCACAGAAATGCATGCTTTTTTTTTAAGGCTTTATAACAGTACTGGCTATAAGGGGCCACAAGCAAGAGACAGTGCTGGGCTGTGCATGGGTGCCACCCTGCAAGTGGGGTAAAGGCAACCCCCAAATGCCTGGCAGCGATGTAGCCAAATTTTGGAACTGGTTTCCCATATAAACTTGCATTTCATATCAGACACAACCAGCAAACAGGACAGCACAAAGGTGAGCATGGCTAACTCCTCCTAGGAGGCTGTGCTCCTCATTTGACACCCCACACAGACGCACGGTGACTTCTAGCCCCAGCCCCTCCACCAGTGTGGCTTGTGCCACCACGGGCACGGTGACTGCTGGCCCGCTGCTGAGGAGTGTGATAAATGTTCTCGCATACATCCGTGCCACAGATGTATAAACCCTCCTCTGCCCCGCTCCCAGCTGCTGAAGAGCAAAACCATCACATGAATGCACGAGATCTGGCTCAGCACATGCCAGGCAAAGGAAGGCAGCTCCATCAGTCCTGTGCCCACACCAGAAACTGCCACCAAGGGCTGGATAGGCTCTGAGGTGCTCTGTCAATGCTCTTGAGCATATTCAGGCTTGCTGGATGTGGAGCCTGGGACATCGACACCTGCATAGCAGCAGGCACTTTCCCTTTGGAGGCAGAGGATCTCCCTGTCTTGTGTGCAACTGGTGCCTTGAATTCTTTGTTGTTCAACAGTTAAACCAGGCTTTTCACCCAGTTACAAAAACATGTGCTATGCTCCTGTCCCCCTGCTCTCTGCTTCTTTCTTAACTCATGTCTTGAAAGTTTAAGGTACTTTGTCCTCCCGACCCCTGATTGCTCACCCTTTACATTTCCTCTCCTTGCAGAGGACATGAGAAAACACGTCTCACCTGTACTCTGCCTGTCCTGCTGTGCCCAGGTCTCCTTTGGAAGTGCAGCCAGTGTGGTTTAACCATCCTCCATCAGCCCTGCTCAGAGGGACGCATGCACCATCCTGACAGTGTACAGCCAGTCCAGCCTACACTGAGGCACGGCACGGCAAAGCAACTCCACCACCTCAGCCTCCAGGCAAGAGTGAGGCAGACATGGAGATTTTCCAAATCATCGTGGCTGGCTTGGATGCAGCCTTCTCACTGTCCTCCTGCACAAGCACCATCCATGGGCATTTGGGAATTGCAGTAATGAGACTCATTTTGGAGGTAACCTGTTAAGTCTTTATATGGTTCAGCTGTTCCAAAAATAGCAGCTTTCTAGAATAAGCTGCTGCCTGAGCACGATTGGCCATATCCGAGCCTGTCTAACTTATTAGCACTGAGCTGATTATGTGCTGAAGGCTGTGCATTAGCCATGTAAGCCAGCATTCAGACTCACTGATTTCCACATCGAAACATCAGAGCTTTATGGTCTCTAATTGATGAGTGGGAGTTCGCAAAGGATGTCAAGTGTTACCTTTGTTTTACTGTGAGTCACTATCAATGTTGGCAAGCATAATAAAAGCAGAGGAATGCATTAGGCACCAAATATTTTACTTCCTGCAGTAAAAGACACTAATTATGGGGACTGAGATGTTACATCGCCTGTGCAGACTGATGTCCTGGCGATTTGATCACTTTACTGCTAAGTGCTGCATCTCAAAGCTTGGCATGTCTATGTATGTCTCACTTGGTCACGCATCATTTCTGGGGTCAATGTTTAGTATTACCAGGAATAAAATCACACTGAGTTTTCCACTTACCTCTGGATGAGGATAGCGAAGCCATATACATATATGTTGAAGTATCCATATGTTCAGAGGCACCTACCTCCCCCATCTCTACAGTGAGCAAACTGCGGTGGTTTCCTTGCTACAGCAGAAAGTCATTTGAGGGACCGACTTCCCTAAAATACAACACATAGCTGAATATGAGCCCTTTCCTACAGCAGGGTTTTAGCCTATGGAGTAACTGGATTGGTGGTCTCTGCGTGGGCAAGCTGAAGAAATATATAGTGCTTATGCCAGTCTCTCACCTGCATCCAGTGTGATTCCTGCCGTTCACAGCTGAACTGGCAAAACTCCTGCAGTTACAAGACCTGGTCTCATTAGCTGTCCTGATGACTGGGGAGGCTAAACCCATGTAACCAAAAAGAGCATTTTCTCCAAATCTCTCTTTTTTTTTTCTTTCCCTATCAGCTCAAATTGTCAGACCCCCATTGACTCCCACAGGACACTTAGATGATAGGCCCCTTTCTATTCCTTTGCAAATCCTGCTTTCAGTGAATGTCCTTCTGCCACGAAACCTGACCCAATTGTCTCTGAATAGTCTGCTCATGCAAAAGGACTAATCAGTGATTCTGTGGGTGTTTTTCATTGAGTGTCAAAAGTCCCGAGCAGCTGATTGAGTAGGATCAGTCTGTAATAAATGCTTTGCTCACAGATGGACGGTCTAATAAGTAATAAAGCACCGAACATAAATCCTCTTCAGCCAGAGCATCAATATTTAAGTTAAGCTTTTCTTTTAAAAAGGCAATGGAAATAAGTTAGAGGAGGTCTGATGCTTTAAAACTGTTCATTTTCAAAGGAAGAGGAAGTTGCACTCAGAAGAGGTGTTTTGATCAAATCATAGTCAGCTGTCAGGGGCATTTAGGGACACAAAGAAGAGTTTAATTTTTTATTTTTTTTATTTTTTTTTGCATAAGCTACAAAGATTTGACATGAATGAATGAGTATATTAAAGTCCCCACTCTCTCTTTGCAGACACTGGCGCTGAGTTGCCAGTACAGTGATAGTAGTTAATCCCCAGTTACATCTATTTTAAAAGTCAATTTTAAACATATGTTCAGTGCTGATATATTTCTCTGTAGGTGGCTTTCTTTTAGCACAGTCTGTAGTTTACAGCATTTCAGCCAATTTCCCTCTGGGATATCGGTTTTCAAGCTTCTTGTCTTGGTTGGAAAATTAAAACTCCTCAGATGAACAGGCTGACATTCAGAAATCATGTCTGGATTATTTTCAGTATAACACAAGCCCACGTGAAAGCAGGAGCTAGACAAGGAAAGACCAGGTGCAGCTCCATCCTACTTTGTTATAAATACCAGAAAAAAATGACCTCTGTTCCAAATAAGTGCAAAGAAGTCTGTCCTTTAACTACATCCCAAAAGCTGCATTTTTTTCAGGTCTGACTCCCATTACAGTAGTAAATCTTCTGGAGGCAGGTAGCACCTACCTGGGGAAGCACGGGAGCTAGCAGCCAGATGGTCTTTGATTGTCCCCTCCCCATCTTCTCTTCTCTCCCTGTACCCAATGACCAGCTGTTTTGGCATTTGTGTGAGGGTAGGAAGCGGCACGTCCTGGCCATGCCTCAAGTGCAAGGTCTTTTAAGAGGGGTGGGAGCAGGGGACCAGCAGAGTAGTTCGGGAGCAGCTGGAGCTGGCTGCGGGCTAAGAGATGGCAAGGAGCTCTTTCCCTGGTTCCAAGTGCCGAGTTTGCCAAGGTCAAAGAGGGTGGTGATTACTGAATTACAGAATGGGCTCTGGAGGAGCCTAGGGGGCTGAAGGTGGGGCGTATGTGCCCATGAAAGGGGGACAAAGTGTGAAGAGGGGGAAATACTGAAACCCATGGGGAGAGCGCTCCTTGAGAACCACCGTCCTCATGGAGTCTGCTGGGGAATGAGAGCTGCAGACACCCCAGAGCAGCTAAATATTTTGGGCCTCTTTTTTCTGGCAATTAACCCAGACAGCAACAAGCAAAACATTAAGCAAGTTTTTGAGTATAAGTTGTAGATATCCTTAAAGACAGTGATACCAAGACCATGCTTTTACCTGAGCGTTGCCTAAGCAACCTCTTGCCAAGGCAGCTCAGTACCCAGCCCAACTGAGCCATGAACAACTGTTATCCAAAATAAACCTACCACCCATTTTCTATGGGTGTTACGGTTTCTACCACACCTCTTCATTTTTAGACTTTGACTGTTTGTGATTTACCCAGCACAATAGTTGTAGGCGGCTGCCATCTCTTTGATTAGGTTTTCATACACGATATGTTTTGCCTAAGCAGGAAAAGTATGATTTAAGCTCCTGTACGTACAAGTAAATGACATTAAAAGGAGGAAATAAATAAGATTTCAATTGCAGATGATGAATCATGAATGATATACGTTCTTAACTGTGCTCTTCATGAAAGCCATCACAGAAGCTGTCCCAATGTATTTTCAAGCAAATGTACCCCAAAGCAGTAAAAAGCTTTCCTATTAAAACACGTTCATTATAAATAGAAGGCCTGTGCTTTTCTTTACTACTGTTATACTCCCTTGAAGAAATAGGAATTATAATTTATATGACCCACACCAAAATAGGGAGACAAAGCTGAGTAACTTTTAGCTCTTACTCAGATACTTTTGAGGATTTCCATTTGCCATTTCCATGCCTGAAATGCTGTGTTATGGCCCATAATTAGTGGTGGCTCCAGCCCCTGTTGTCTAGGAGTCCTTTAAATGATTTTTTTTTTTAAAATACCCAAATCCCTCTTTTTTTTTTTTTATTTTAAGTAAAGTCAGGTGAAGATAAGGTAGAAACGAAGAAGAAATGCTGGTGAGCTTATTTTTGTCACAAAGCTACAGAGACAGGAAAGTACATCTCACTGGGTTGGCCCTGGCACGGGGGTCAGTGCACTTGCCCCGCGAGGGACCTGCCATGTTTGTGATCTTGAGCAAATCTTTCCCTGTCTGCTGTGGTTTGCCCACCAGCGTCGCTCTGTCTTGTCTATTTATTCTGCAAGTCCCCTGGAGCTCGGGCTCGCTCTTGTCATTTGCTTGTACACAGTGGGATGTTGTTAAGCTCCAGTAAGTGCCTATACTTTTGCTTGAGTTCAGTATTGAATCTCTGCCTGTGAAAGCCTCATGTTAAGGTATAAACTTGGTGCCAAAATTAAAAGATAAGCTTTGCTCATCTTAGACTGAAGTTCTCCTCCCTACCCATCTCTCTATCTTCAGCAAAAAAAGAGCCATATTACTAAAGCTGCTCTAAACTGCTTTTGTTCTTAGCTGTCAACAATTTCTTACTGATTCTGGGGCTTCTTCCTGGTGCCAAGAGAGGGACATGCACCCTGGTGGAGGAGTTTATCAGGACACAGTGAAGGATCCATGTGGGTGCTGCACGCACTGCCCTTTTGCTGGCCCTCCTACAATCGAGTCAGGGGAGACACATCGCAACAAATAGTTGTAGAATACCTTTTACCAATGAAGCTGTTATCATTAATGGAATCCAAGATATTACTACTAAGAGCAGGCACCTATTCAGGCAACATGGTCAATTTTTACCCCCCTCTCACAGATGACACCCCCACGCACAGCTAAGTGGCTGGGGCACCAGCCCCAGCACTTTACTCAGGAGCAGGGTATCGTCCTGATGTGTCACAGCTTCTGGGTGGATGTGAGCAACCTCTCCAGGGCTGCCTGCTCGTATCAGGTGTATAAGTGGTCTTTATCTGCATGTATCAGCTGCCGCCTCCGTGGAGGTGGCCTGAGCCACACAGCCAGCACATGGGGTGGCCTTGGACACTGTCAGGGAACTCTGGGTGTCCCAAGTTTCTCAGCTCTCGCAGATTCAGCAGCACCACCAGTGTCCAGGGCTTTCACACCCTCCTCAGCCCACGTTTCCTCTCTTGGCCCTGCTGTTTTCTCCATCCTCACCCACAGGTACCTACCTACAGGTCCCCCTCGCACAAGCCCGCACGGAAGAGGTGTTTAGGATGCTTTATGCCTCAGCACTTCCACAGTTCGTACAGCTGTTGAAAACTCTAAGGACCTCTAAAATAAAGTCACATGCACTTTTATTTGAAGAAACACTTCTCATTATAACTCCTTTTCTAGAAGTAGAACGTGTCCTGAGATGGAATTTATAACCTATTCATGATGGTATCTTTGCTTTTACATCTTCTGGGGAGTGGGATTGCCTACAATGGAAAGAAGGAGAGAAAAGAGGAACTCTTGCCATAGGAAACAAACAAAAGAAATATTACAATTTTTCCAGTCCCTTTGCAAAAATATGGAATGAAATTTTATATGTAATAAAAAATGTGTTGGGTATTTGCAAAAAAGAGTGTACATACTTTGCTTAGTCACCTGTAGTAAATATTACCAAATGCATTCATAAGAGTGCAAATTTCTTTTTAAATATTTTTTTCATTTAGAGTTTTCTTTTAATGCATCTAGTTTCTGAGTACCCTGGCAATCAGAGCCCTGGAAAAGTGTTCTCTGTTTAAATTGAGGGTATTTCACTATAGTGACAAATTTACCAGTTTGTTAACGGTTTATTATGTGATTTTTGAGCTTCCTTGGACTGTATCTGTGGTTTATCTGCCCTTGCCCGCTCCTTCCCTGGCTGCACTCCTGGGTTGCTCATGAAGGGCAGGGCTGTAATAGCTGCGCTGAGCCTGTGAGCCCCAGCTGCTGTGGGAAGGGAATTTCTTCTGAACACATTGGGTTTGTTTAGGAAATTACCAAGGCAAACAACACACATCTTTCCTGAAGGACAGGTGGGACTGCAAAGCTGTAGAAATATGAAAGCTTCGCCCATGGAGCCAGTGCCAGCAACATATCTGCTTACCACCCAACTGTTTCTGCTAGGAAGAGATGAAGCCTGTGCTGTCCTAATGCCACAGTGAGGGACCTCCCCAGCACTGGTTAGTCACCAGGTCTTCTGCTTTTGTCTGCTTTTTTGTTCCCCTGCACTGCCCCTTGTCAGAGCAGCCTGCGTCCACAGCCACACAGGGAAGCAAAATAGGGATGGCAAAAATGTATTTCCATCAGCCATCCTCACTCCTGCATTTCACTGGAGGCTTGTTCTTCCAAAATGAAGCATGACTAGGAATACTCTACCACGCAGGAGTGATTATACTAAGAACAGAAAGAAATGTTAATTCTTATAGATGGACATTTTTTTTGGTGGTGACTTCACAACGGACATTTTTTTCCCCATCCAGATCCAGTCATGTGGAAAAAAGATACTCATGGCTAACAATAATGGGGAATTTATTTGTATCAGATTAATTTAGCAAATCATTAGTGACTTGACAGTGTGACTCATCCTGATGCCCAGGAACCATTGTCAGAGCAGAATACCAGCATCTTTAAAAACAGGGAGCTCAAAAATATACTTATCTTCACTGGGCAATTTCCCTCAGGCTTTCACATCTGAAATTCTGAAGTATAAAAAAAGTTTTTTCTAAATAATTAGAGGAAAGAATTTATGAAACCAGATATGTTTATATAGAAAGAGAGAGTGTTACAATGAAAGGAAGGCTATGCAGACTTTCCTAAAAGCTAGGACAGGATTGTAAATTCAAGTGTGTGTTGAGTGGCAACAAAATAATTCACCAGGCTGACAAATTAGCAATAATTAGTACATGTGACATCTAGCCGCAGAGGTCTTGGTTTCACAAAACTCTTGCTTACCTGCTTAAGTTTAAGAGGCAAAAACAATGAAAAGAAAGCATATATAAAGAAAACAGAAAACGTAAAGAAATTTTGCCAAGATGACTGGGAATACTCAGATGCTTACGGGGCTTTCCAATAACATCATGGGTTGGGCTGAAGTACACTACTCATTTGCTTGAAGTTAAGCACGTGCTTTAAGTTCCTTGCCAAATGGAGGCCTAAATAGTACTGACTCAATATTGGCTGGAGCTTAAAAACTGCCGTCTCTGTGGCACATGTTCCTGCACACCTCTTTCTCCCAGTAATTGTAACCACAGTGTTGGCCACAGTGAGCCTTGTGTCTGAAAACCTGCTGGCTGACCCTAGTAAATAGGCTGATGTGGATCATTGGGTCTCCATAGGTTTTTATTCATCCCTGGAAAGAACTTTGCAGCTCAATTGCTATTGATAAGTAATCACCAGGCTCACTGATGGATGGGAGGTTGATAGCTTTATAGCCACTGCAAAGCCTTACAGTAGGTAAGATTACTATAAGCCATTATTTCCTTTTTCATAGCTTGCTCAATATTTTATCACAATGAAAAGGTTCACTACTCAGCAATAATAAGATATAATTAACTCTTGTTACTAGCGTGGCACAGACCGTAAATATTATGTGGCATCCATACATTTCTAGATGACAAGCAGATTTAGAGATTTGAGCTGGATGAAATACTGTTTCTATCTCTGATTGCATTAGCTTCAAGTCCTGGAAGATGTATTCCAGATGTGCTATGCTAATAGGATTATTTTATGTAAGTGCAGACATTTTAGGAGCAACACCCTGATTAAGCAGTTTGCAGTCTCCATGAAACTTTTTTTAATTTTTTATTTCCATCTGAATTAATGGTTCTTTGGTTTTAACATTAGCTTGATCCAGTTGTCGTAGATCACAAGAGAGTTGTCATTTACTGGCAGCTGATCATTTACTCATTTGGATTTCCAGGCCTCTTCATGCATTCATGCTGATTCGAAGGAGAAGCAATGAACGCTTTAGCTGGAATCCTGGTAGGCTCAGTGAGGATTATTTATACGTTAGCATGTCAAAAGCATTCAATGCAGTTTCTGGAGACTCCCAATTTTCACACACACATGTACACATATATACAGGAAGTGCATATTTTATATATTTGCTATTTATGTGTGTGTGCCTGTATAGACACAACTGTGATGCACACGCTAACATTAAAGATTCAGAACAAAGTTGAAGAGTGTAAAGGCTGACATTTCTTGTTTGTATTTCATGTTGAAGCTGATGGCTGGATGAGCATGAATTTTCCTTTTAGTTCGTATTTATCCCCAAAGCATATTAAAAAGACAGTTTCCCTTCATTTCCACTTTGAATGTATCTGGTGCCCTCAAGTGAAACCACTGACTCATGCTCCTTCAAAAGCCTCTGGTGATCATTAATTCAGGAAACTAGATGTAAGAGAAAATACTTGGCTTTGCTGTCTTGGAGCAAGTTAAAAAAAAAAAATCCTCGGCCATAGGACTGTCTTCTTGTAACACATTCCAAGGACTGACTTTCTTTTTATTGGTTGGCCTGCAACATGTTATGGCCAAGTATTTTTCCCTATGTCTACTTTGTGGAATTAGAGCGAAGCTGCTATATCTTACACACCATGTCAAACACACCTCAGAGGTGGCTGCTGCAAAGCACTTCTGCAGGGAAGCCAGACAGACCACATCTTCCAAGTCATACTTGATCCCTTTGATTTTCATCATTCGTTTCACAGATCTTTGCCAGAACTGAGAAACTGAAATATGCCTTTCTTATTCCAAGATTACTCTAAGAAAAAAAATAATTGACAGGAGCTGAAAAAATACATTATTATTTTTAAGTCAATGAAAATAAATTATTAACTTCCTATTTTTTATATTAGTTGCAATAGCACAGTGGTTTAAGTGTCACAGTGACTTTTCAGTTTGTCTTGTTCTCCTGCATATGAGACAGAGATTAACAAGGAACAACCAAGAATCATCCTTCATTCAAAGTTTTTAGCCACCATTTTCATGGAAGACTTGTCTCTGCTAAAACCAGGATTAGAAGAAGCTTTCCCATCTAAATCCTACGTCACCTCCTACTTACTCATGGCAGCAGTATCTATTGTTCTCCTACTTAGGCCAGTAATACGGAGGTGGCAAGTGGCAATTCCCCTCCTAAAACTAAAATGCCCTAAATATCCCATCCCATGTATTATTATCTCATGAAAATTTCTTAAAAAAAAAAACCACCACAAAACTTGGAATAAAAATAAAAAGTTTTTGATTTTTTAGAAACATTTCTTTATTTTCCTGTGGGTTTTCTTTGTATGTATTTCTTGAACTTCAGCACCCAGACAGCTATGCATATGTGGATCGATGCTTCAGGGAGAGCTGGTAGAAAACACAATATTTTAGTTCATTATTTTTAATTCAATTAATAGAAACCAGATACCAGGCTTGAATTATCCCTCCTGCTTTTCATCATGAAGACAAGTGTCTTAAACACAGATAGGCCATTATATATTCTCTATGCATAGACCAGAATGCATAAAAATAGCTTCAGCAGAGAAACGTCATTGGAAAACCTTATTTCTTCCAGGCTATGTTTGTTTGTTGGATAACAACCCTCTCTGTAGAGTAGCTTGCTGGAATAAAATACACACATTCCATGAGCACTAAAAGAAGACCAATAAAAATGAACCTCTGTTGGCTCTGTCAGTGCATAAACACAGCAGTATGCAGCCCATGCCTCCAAAAGCTACACCTTAAATACTTAACAAAGACACAGGATTGCAGAGAGTGTGAGTAGAATAATCAGCATACTCATAGCAAAGATGTTAATTCCAACTTTTTTTCATGCATTTAATGTTTTTACTTGAATAACAGTCTAATTTTCCTCCCTCACGACTGAGCCCTGAGTAAACCCAAAGTTTTGTCTTAAAACATTGTGTGAGTGGGAATCATATTGCCTGACTTCAGACACTGATAATAGAGATGTGGACAGCTGACCTACTCACCCCAGCTCCCTTCATGCTCCATTGAGAGAGAAAGGCAAATTTTAGGGAGCAATTCATTAGCCCTATTTTAAGCATTTGCTTTAGGGTAGGTGAATCAAACATTCACGAGTGAAATTTTTCCTCTGGAGGGAACCTGAATGACTAACTCAGATGGGGATGCCTGTACTGAATGTGGTTATTTCTCTCTGTCAGCGTCTGCTGCCGTGAAAATCCCCAGTCTGGGGCAGGGGTCCCTTTGGACTGATGCAGAACGGTTATTCCTGTCTTCTGGGTGGTTGCTGGGCAGGGAGCTCAAGCACGGGCTCATCACAGAGACACAGCACGTGTTGCTTGACCATTTTCTGCCAGCAAATGATTTGGGCAGAGAGAGGATTAGCTAAAATGAGAGACAGGGAAGGCAGTGACTGGAACAGTGCAGGAGAAAAAAGTTGCCGGTGTCTACCTTATGTTTTTCCTTAGAAATTCAGACTTGTCGTGTTTGCCTCCCCAGGCTGCCTTGACTGTTGGGGAAGAGATTACAAAATAAATAATGGAACAACTGGAACCATCCATGAAGCAGCTGCAATGACAACAGCGGGCTACTTCCCAATGGCTGCTTGGGAAATGCAAAGGAAAACCTTGCACTGCACTGCCAAATCTAAGAGAACATTTCTGCGAGACTGAAGCCTGATGGCTCACCCCAGTCGCATAATCACATCCTTCCCTTCACTTACTCTTATTACACAGTGGTATGGATTTGATTATTCTGTCAGCAAATACCCTACATCCTTGAAACGGATGAGTATGACATGTTTGGAAATATGGAGAATGCCAGTAGGTTAAACATAATTCACATAAAGCTAATAAAAAGAACAAAAATAATTTACATATTAATCACCGAATTCTAATCTGCCAGAAGACAGCAGGGAAATTGATCTCTCACAAGTATGGACTGAGAAAGTAGGTTGAAGAGGGAATTGAGCTCAAAGACAGGACGTGGCGTGACTTTCATCACATGCAGCCTGAATTTAAAAGCTACCAATTTGGTAGGGAGAAATCCATTAGCCACAGTGCATCAGCCCTTGCTGGGTACATGGGGATTCCATAGCTGCTCTGAAGAAATTCACACTGACCAGGACAAAGAGCTGCTTATACACTGGTATCCATGAGAAATCCCATGTAACCTTAGCAAGACAGACACACACCACGGTGATTTTAAAAATGACTAGATAAATTACAGGGTGAGAAGTTACAGAGCAGCTCAGAAATACTAGTTGATCTTGTTCGCGATATTAATGGTTATTGTGTCCTTTATTAGAAATACTCTCAAAACAGTTGTGAAGTGTTGTGTGTATGAACTCAGGACACACAGTTTTGGCAGCCAAACATTGTATTTGTGTATGTGTGTGTGCATGTGTGTACATACACTGGAAAATGGATGAGCTGAAATTAATGACTCTGCTTCTGGAATTAAGATTCCCAGGGAGGCTAATTACAGCATACCATTGCTAGTAAGCAAGTATAGCACATGGCAGTATACACAGAAGTATTGTTAATACACCAACACAAACTGCTATGTGCAGTGCACACCTCTGCAGATTACTTGGGCTTGATTGTGGAGAGATTCTGTCTATCAGCGGAATATTAATTATGCCATCATTTCAGAAAAAAAGGAGAAGTCCTTGATTCATAAAAGGCAACATGATAGAATCTGGCCATGGTATCTGCCCTCCACCGACTCCCCTAATGCCAACAGTGTCCGGCCATTTGTATTTTGAAATCTTAACTGTTCCATCGGTTCCTGCCCTTGAAAAGTCATTACTGTAGCATTAGACCATGTGCTCTTACTAGTTTATGAATCTCACTTGAGTTTTTAGCTGAAGTTTTCCATATGTGTTTGGTGTCTCAGACTACACAGCCACTTGTTCTGTAAGCTCTGCTGAGAACAGTCTGTTTCTGAGAGGGGTGGTTAGAACAGGGGCTTTGCTTATTTTGGAGGGGAAGAAAAAAAGATTATGACAAGATTTTTAAAGTGGTCTCATGCCTTGTAGGAGACTGAAATATAGCAAGGTGACACTTCCTCCCTAGTTTTAAGAATATCCATGTAATTTTCACGCTTAGTTTTTCTGTATGGCTACTGCTGCCTTTTTTTGTCAGAAATATGATCCCAGGCCATCTTTGAAATAAGAACATCTAAACAAAAGTAAGCAACAGTCAGCAAAGGAAAAATGAGACTACCTTTGTTTTCCTTTGCCTAAGCACGCGCTGCATGAACCAGTGCTCTCAAGGTAGGGGCAGTCAGTACACGGGGAAGTAAAGAAGATGCTGAGAAGAGGCAAACCCTACAACAAATCAAATATCCCTAGCATAAATACATAGATCCTCTGGTATAAACAATGCACAAAGGTAGAAAGCAAAGCTTTGACTTTATACTGACTAATATAACCAGTCATTTTTTTATCCATCTCAGAGACTTGAGAGCCCAGAGAGAGCTGGCCTTTTCGTGTGAAGGCCAGCTATTCACGGTCATGACCTATGATACATGCAGTACGCATTTTAATTTCAAGCAGGCTTTGAGGAACATCTAGCATTGCCCCAGGTTCAGTCACAGTAACAAAGAGACATTGGAAAACCATTTTAAAAGACAATCCTGATGACTCCTCCTTTCCTGATGTTTCTTTACCTGGTCAGAGAACAAGGCAGGCAGTCTGGAAGCCTGACTTTCTAACTACCACATACAGGAGTAGGCTGGAACCCCACACATAATGGAAGTGGGTTTTACCAGGTGTACAAACGTTGGCACATACAAATGGGGGTTAGAAAATAACATGTATTTCTTTTGTTGCCTGCAGAATACATAAGTAAGTACATGTATTGGCAGAGGTCAAAGGAGACTACTTGAGATCCACTTACTCTGCTATGGGATGTAGTTTGCAGGAAGGGACTAAACTAAAGACCTCCAGGTTTATCAAGGCTTCCTCATGCTGAAGAATGTCACACTCTCAGATTTTCTCCTGCCTCCTTCTGTGGCCTGTAATTTGGACCTATAATACAAATTTGGACCTATAATACAAGACAGGCCAGGGTACTTCAGTAGTTACAGTATCGAGAATAGCTGTTGCTTCAGGCACTGCTGACACAGGTAACTATGGGCCGGCATGTCCTTTATTTAGTCAAATTAGGTCTGCCTGATGCTGCATAAAATCCCATTGAGACAGTTTATTCAGCATAAGCCAGGACAGAGACTTTGGCTAAATGTGCGTAAGAAGATAACAGCAGAAAAGAACAAAATCCATCAAACCGAGAGGTTATAACCAGGACTGGTTGTTTGAGGATACTTAGAAAAGAGTTTAAAAAACAGCTTGGCCGGGGTGATCCTTTTCCTAAAATATCCTCCAGCATAAGCAGTCAGCCACTTCTTGAGCCAATATCAGGTTTAAAATTGGAGGACCATAGTCTGCAATATTGCATTGCATTTGAGATGGTCTAAAAGTGATTAGTGTTATTCTGAAAAGCTAGACACAATTCTGCAAGTATGGAAACAACTACATTTTGCTACAATTTACCCATTTAACTCACTTTAGGGTTGGGGCTCTGACAGGATTTTATACTACTTCCAAATTAACTCCCTGAACTAGATTCTGTTAGCACCTAAAGCAATTAAAAAAGCATTTTCAAATACTTCCTAAATCTATGGTCCTGGTCTCTCAGAAGATCTGAGGGTGGGAACAGGGAAGAATGATGGCTGAACCCAGGAAATATTTGATCTCCCACAATGTAGACAAAGAGTTTGCGCAAATGCTGACACAGCCTAGAAAGGGATGAGGACTGTCTTTGAGTGCCCTGGAGCCCTCTTCAGAGTGCAGTGTGAAGCTTAGCATCCAGGGGGCAGATGGTCCAGCTCTCTAAGAGAGAACTTGATTTCCACCCACTTCCAAGTGTAAGCACTGCAAACTGGCCCCTCTGTTGGTGCAGCTGGCTGGTGAAAGCCCATGATACCTCTCATCAGATCTCTGAGCCTCCCTGGGGAATGGGGAGGTTGTCCCAAAGGCAGCAAGCTCCATGGTGTTTGTCACTCTGTGTGACTGTATAGGATTCAGTTGCTCAGCACTAGTGACATCAGCTGGTGTTGAGTCTAGAAGAACTGGTGGTGAGAAGGTGGGAAGATGAATGGGCTCACTCAACGTGTCTCTTGGAAGAGCCGAAGTAGAAAGAAGCGACTTGGATCCACACATTATCATAACTAATCCCATATCTTTTTATGTCCTGTCTGAGACCAAACAAGTATTTTAGATGGAGCATTTGACATATAAATCAATGCAGCACGCAGCCGGGGTCAGCCAAGGCAGGTTCTGTTTCTGGAAATGGGAAAGGCATGCTCTGCCTCTCCAAGGGCTTCTCTACAGCTGTCACTCATAGCAGAGGGAAGGAGCCAGGTTGCACAAGGCAGTACACATTTTTTGAATAGTTTTTGTACTGTCAACAGCTGGTGGTTTCTGTTCACAGCCAATAGATCGCCAGAGCTGGTCTATTTTGGGTCTGTATGTACCCCCAGTCTGACTCTGGTGGACTCAGCCTGGCTCAGGCAGGGGTTCACTTCTGCCCACAAGCCTCTGGAGTCAGGGGAAACCTGTTTCCAAACCATCCAGGAAATGGAGCAAGTAGTCAAACAGAATAATCTTCCTTGTGTGCAGCTGTCCTTCCTGGAAAGCAACCGCCTTCTGCTTCTCCAGGGTGGCCCACCTCTCAGCCCTGTCCTGTCTCGTTTTCAGGTCCTGTCCTTGGAGCTTGTTTGTTCATACTTGCAAAGCTCAGCTGAATTTAAGTCTTCTAAACTTCACCCCAGTGAGTAAAACAGAAACAGGTGATTTGACTGAACTTCCCCCTTCCTTTCCACCCTGGTCTGCAGGTGAAGGCTACTCCATCCCTACACATGTATGTGGGCTTCAGCTGGCAACAATGACACTGAGCAGGCTCAGAGAAGAGATGTGGATGGAGTAGCACTGCAGCACACCCTGCATTATAAAATAACAAGATTTTCTATTAAGGTTACTTTGCCCATGGGAGAAGTTTGGAAACCACTCCTCCGGTCTCTGACAGTCACATAGCTATGTTACCTTCCCAAGAACAAGGGACTTTCTTATTTTGGGCACCCGGGTACACACGCTAGGCAGAAGAGGCATGCCCCGTTACTGACCCACATGCTGCCACGCTACAGGAAAGGAGGACTGGTGCTCAATCCTGCAAAACCAAGAAATATTCAGATGTTTCTGAAGAAGACAAAGCACCTTTCTGAGGTCACCTGTTTACTTGCAGACCTATCTATCTGAAGTCTGGTCTTCTCCTTTCAGCTCTGCATGTCTCAAACTCTGGCACCTCTAATAAGGTCTTGCACATGCAGATCTGAAGCCCAAGCTCACAGTTTGCGTGGAATTACATAGCAGACGACTGCAGCTTGTTTTGGCTATATGAGTACCTTAAAATCTGAGAGGAGAACATGAAATAAGTCTCAGGCAGCATACGTGATGATTGCTCCAGTATAAACTGGGATGATTCATTTCCATACAGAGCAGAATAGGTTTGATTTGATATGGCAAGGCCCTTTATCTTGCTAAACTTAACAGAATGAGACTGAGAAAGCTTCCCTTCCCAAGTTGCCCTTGAACTAGGGTTTTCTGAGAACATCTAGGCCCTTATTTCAATTGTGCTTCCTTGCCGAACAAGAAGCTCTGTTCTGCAAACATAATAAATACAGTTCTAGCCAAGGGAATACTGGTCGGAGAGTGGTCAAGCCTCAGCCCAGGCTCATGGAGGTGCAGAGGAGCCAGATTTTGGCTCTAACCAGCCAGCTAGGAATTTTCTGACACTACACATTCCAGGAGCATCCAGGGCAGTGGATAGATGACAAGACTTGCAGGACACAGCTTTTGTTCTTCTCCTCTTGGGTCTCATGGGGGCTGCAGGCAATACAGATCACGGCCATACAGGGTGCACAGACTAGCATAAAGGATGAGCCTCAGATGACCCTTCCTCTCCTGTTTTGAGCAGCAGTCAGCCACAGGTGGATGCTGGGCTTTGTCCCTAGGGACTTGCATGTACTATATAGTATCAACGACATGTAAGATATTTTAAGAAAGGCAGTCCCCTGCAAGAAGCTTTTACCTAGGGCAGGAGCACTTTTGCTTCTGTGTCTTGTTTGATCCACACAGTGTCACCTATGTATTGCACAGGGTATAAGGCTATGTGGCACCGTGTTTCACATTTGCTTCCATTCCTGAGCCTAACAGCTTCCTCCCTGACCCACATATCATCACAGAATCACCATCGACTGGTTTGAGTTGGAAGGGACCTCAAAGATCACCTAGTTTCAACCCCCGTGCCATGGGCAGGGGCACTGTTGCAGCACTACAAAACTATCACACTGCAACAAAGCTTTCCCACACAAGGTTCCAAAAGTTCATCTACTGTCCATGCTGTTTCTTCATCCTCTTCAGGCCAGTCCACCCTG
>JAVJGI010000060.1:56804607-56854374 GCA_035590275.1 Ibycter americanus | reverse complement strand
TAGCCCGAACAAGCCACAGCTGTACATTATCCACATCAGCCAACCCACCACCCCAGAAGCAAGCCCACAACTGTATGGGCTTAATTAATGTTAATTAACAATCAATGTTAATTAACCCTCTACAGGACACTTTCCACTAGACAGGCTGCTCGAAGCTCCATCCAACCTGGCTTTGAACACTTCCAGGGATGGGGCATCCACAGCTTCTCTGGGCAACCTGTTTCAGTGTCTCACCACCCTCACAGTAAAGAATTTCTTCCTGGTTTCTAATCTAAATCTACACTATTTTAGTTTAAAGCCATTACCCCTTTTTCTATCACTCCAGGCTCAGAGTGGATGCAGCTATGACAGCACAGGTGTGGTGACAAAACTCCTGCCCTCACAGATGACAACAGAGAGACAGGGACACACAGGTGAAGGGCTTAGAAAAATGATAAAATGGCTAGTGTCTGCCTGCTCTGCTAGCCTTTTCCTGCCTCCTTTCTGCTTGAACAGCTTAGATGGCATTGAATCAGCTTGTTTGTTACTTCACAATTTTCCTGACTATCAGTAGCAAAGAGCATAAAACACCAATCCAGGTCATGCTCTGCCAGGACTTCTGGGGAAGCATGCTACAGATGGGAGCTCTAGAAATGCAGGCAGATTCTGCCACAGAGATTTCTAATCCACTCTTGCATGACAAGATGTAACAAACAATATTTGGTTATACCACAAAGGCAGCCAGACAGCTCCGTCTTTGTGATCCCTGGGGGCCCAATGTGCTGCTGGGTCCAGGCAGCCCTCTGCCAGGAGCCTTGTCAGGCAAGGATGCTGCATGTCAGGCAAGGATGCTGCAGAAGCAAGCAGCTCCAGCTCCAGATGAGCACCTGCCAGGGAGGAGGTGTTTGAGGAGCTGGAAATGGGATTGCCTTATTTTGGTAGCCGAGGAGCCCCAACAAGTGAGCTCAGCTGCTGCCTTCTTTTGGGAGGAGGTACAGGAAACTGCTGGTCCTTCTCCAGCTGACCTAAGCCAGGCCCTTGTGCTAGCAGTGGCAGATTTTAAAAACAAATCATTCTGATCAGGAACAGTTATACAATAAGGTGTGCAAGACCTGGCAACATTGCCTTCATGTTTCTTATAAAACTCAAATAAAATCACTAAAAGAATTTCCTTGTATCATCTGAAAAACCTGCCTGAGTTCAAAACAGCATCTCCAAGTATTTATGGCTGTGGGTCTTCCTGCAGGAGCTCCCCTCCCAGCAGCATCCCACCACCAGGCAGGAGGCAGAGCAGCGCTGCTCACCGTGTCCTCCCAGCAAGGCAATGGCGCGGACAGGCAGCCAGCCACCTCCTCATCTGTTGCTAAGGGAACATGGGGAGATGAGCTATAATTATACCAATAAAGTGTGAGAGACAGCCAGAGAGAGAGAGGTGGAACGGGCATTCGTAATGGTTCCTTCTTTATTTTTATTTTGTTTATTGCTTTGTAAATCACCAACAGAAAGCGTCCAAAACATTTCACGTGTTGGCAGATGACTGAAATGTAAGTGGGGCCTTCCAGGCAGAACTGTCAGCATCTTCCTAAACACAATGAGATGAGAAAAAGTGTTAAACTGCAAAATCTATCCCAATCACCAGCACATCCCCAAATTAAATGCACAGAATCAGGGCATTTAAGAAAAGGGGGGCGGGGCTGGGGGGAAGGGAGAGAAAGTTTATGGAATATGACATTATTTAGGGCTAGTCTGCACTCTGAGAGAAGGAAGTCCTCTACTCTAAATGTCAGCCTGTATAGCTTTGCGGAGGGAATCGCACTGTTTCAGCCAGGGCTTTCCTAGGGAAGGAAACTCTCAGGATGGCAAAACAGCCCAGAGATACTATTGCAGTTCCCACCCCACAGTGACAGTCCATCATTTGGTGCTGGCAACCTATCCTGCCCCAGCTATGGGAGCCTGAGACAGTCTCGTGCCATGGCCCTGGTTAGCATTTAGGCTTTAGGGGAAGGAGAGCAATCGGATCACACCACGGTGCCTCGACCTGTTGCTGTCTTGTCAGGGAATCCAGCACAGCCTTCCACTTCATTGAATAAAAAATTAATTTCCCAATGTTTTTAATCACTATTCAACAGCCTTTGCAACAACATGCTTATCCTTTGTCCTAAAACACACCCTTTCTGGAAGAACAGAGTCTGTTACTATAAGTCTTACCCTTCTGAACCATTTAATGCAAGCTACAAGGAGATACTCAATCTGGGAACAAACTGAGTCACTCCCATGTGGGTAGGTGCCTGGATTAGTAGGACAGTAGCAAAGAATGTGCTAAAAGGAAGGGGGGAATAGAGGGAGAGAGAGGTTAGAAGGTAATTACAGATAATTAACAATTAGCAGGTTCAGTAGGAGCTGCTGACTTTGAAGGCATTGCACCTCATAAAATTGGTGGTGCGATTTGCCCCTTGCTAGGGACAAAGAAGCGCTTGCAGCATTTGAAAGCCCAGCAAACACTCTGCTGTATTTGTAACTGCAAGGGAACAACCAACCACAGTGATTATTCCTTGTGCCCAGAAGTGGGTTAAGAGCCAGGTAAAGCTGTTCACACTGCCTGAGCTCCGCTCCAGCCCTGATTGTGTTCAGGGTTAGCCTGTCTTCTCTGCACAGCAAAGGGTGATGCCCGTGTGGTCCACCAAACTGACAGTTCGCCAAACCAACAGGCTGACATACACGTGTTCTTTTTCATAAATTCTTTGTTTCCTCTACACTGGTAAAATGGGACTACTTTACCAGTACCATTCTGATACTGCTAGGGAGGGGGCAATGTCAGGGTAGTCTGGAAAAATAAAAAATAAGTACCAACCCCCAAATGATAATATGCAACATCTATTGAGTATTTGGCCAAATCAAATCTGGGATCAACAGACGCAGCCCTGCTGATTTTGCCCAAATTGTAGATGGCCCTCCAATGTTGCAGTATGGCTATATGCTAAGTATATGCATATATGTCTGCCATCACTATACAAAACAAAAAAGGGGCAAATCCAGCTCTGCTCTAACTCTGCCAAACCAGGCAGCACTGCAGCAAGGAATCTGGCCCTACATGGCTACGCTGCACTGGGAGCCAGGGTGCTTGCTACCGTCTGCTTCTCTCACTGTCAAACACATGTATCTGTGCGCACACATTACTTAATTACTGACCTTAATGAAACATGTCAGTACAGTGCAGTTGTCTCAAATTCCTTTTAACTTACCCATGCTGAATGCTTGGGGTGAAGCTATTCTAAACAGTTTGCATAATTTCATATGTGCCGTTCCCAAGGAACACTATGCATTTTAAACAATACAAACCGGGCCAGAGAACTAATGAAGTTAAACAAGGCTGGCAAATGATAGTGAACTGGACATGATTTAGAAAATATGTCCTGAAAGGACAATATTTATGAAGGCAGAAATCTAGCTGCATGTACTGTGGGGAAGCTTTCTGCAAAGAGATGACCACGGTTCCCAGGATTCCAGCTATCAATCATGCTTCTCAAAAAAAGACCTTTCCCCCCAAATGATCCGTCTACACTTTCAACCCTAAACTTTCCCTCCTCAACATGCAGGGAATTAAAGACTCCCAGTGAAAACTAATGCAACCTCCACAGGAAACAACAAATTTTTTAGCCTCATTCGTCATCTCTGAGACTGAGCAGTTAACATTCACTCAAGTACACACTAAATCACCTCTTTTCTCTGGCAAACTCTGCTTCTCTCCCCCTTGTCCCCAGCCTCCACATTTTTTACAGATTGCTAGTTCCTCAAAGCCCCTAGTTCTGGTAGGAAGCCCAGATCCCACCTGAATATTTGCCAGTTTGACTTTTCCACACCAATTTGACTTTTTGATATGGGGCTGCTCAGAGCAAGACAAACAGCCCATGGTTGAAGCACATGAAATTTCAGCCTGGAGCCAGACCAGGTCCCGGGTGAGGCAATTTTTGCTGGCAGTTGGAGAAAAACTTCACCCCTGTGCTTCTGTGAGCACGTGCCTGTGCCTCTCTGCACACCCAGTGTTCAGCCGGGGGGGCGGTGGGGATCATTGCTCTTTATCCCTTGTATCAAGGAAAGCCCATGGGATGCTGCCAAGGAGATTATTTAATTTGACAGAAGACAAATGCAGAAGAGGTGCTGAATGTTTATCATCCTTTCACATGCAAGAACGGTGAACAGGCTTAGTTTAAATGCAGAAGGGGAAACAACCGAGGCACAGGCTGCCTGATGAGAGGGCTGGTGGCTCCAAGCTTCAGGGATGCCCCAGCAACCCTAGAACGGCTATAATAGGACTGTAAGCAAGGAAGTCTCTGTCAGAGCACCAAGGCATGGGTCAATGCCTGGAGCAATGTCTGCATAAGTATAATGCTGATCCAGGCATCAGGAAGACTGATGTAGAGGGGGCTACAGTGAGGACATCCCTCCCTGCCACCCTAGAGAAGACTGACTGTTCAGGAGCAAAGAACCCGACATAAGAAAACACATACAGATGTTTTTAGTGTCTTACCTAGGCCTAAAGACTTCTTGTGTCTGCTAGAGTAAGGAGCAGCTGGGTTTGTTTGCATTACTCTTCACACTCTTTGGGACTGATTGTCTGAAGCATCATTCATCGCTGAAACGAGGGATGACAGACCTCGAGTGCCGTCTTAGCTGGTGATGGGAGGTGTGTTTAAGGGGGTTATTGTATCGTTATCCTCAGATCAGTTCTGGATATAGAGGGAAAAAACCCACACATTTTCCAGTGTGATGCTTACAATTATATCTGAAGGCCGCTGGAAATAATTAGTCTTTCCCTTGACCTCACAGTTTTTCTAAAATAAATGGCCAAGAATAATATCTCAAAAGCTCACATTTTCTCAGCAAGTATTTCTATATCTATCTTCCCAGTTACAAATACAATCCAACGTACTAAATGAAGACTGTCTTTAGGCATCCTGAGCCATTTTGAGCCAAGTAAGGCTAACATTGATTGAGAAGAGTCATGGAGGAGAACCAATCAGTGATGTACCGTCCACTCTGAGCTAAGAAGCTGCATGAACTGGAAGTGCGAGTTGTCCAGGATGGCCCTTTCCAACAGTTATTCTGGTTGCAGTCATCAGACAAAGGGAGAATTTTTAGATTTCATTTCCTTGAGAGAGAAATGGAAGTTGCGATTGCATTTGTTCATTTATCTGCAGGGATAATAGCAATGAAAGTGATACAGGAACCTAGAGAGATACAGACAGAGATCAGAGGAGCAGCTGGATACCTGACCCAAGCAAAAACTTCTGAACAGGGCAATTTCTGTACTTTTGAGTCAATACTCTGAGGAGAAGGACAGCTGAACAGTGACAAAGGAAGGAAACATTTCTAACCTCTCTGAAACATCCCTCCATAAGTTCTCCTTCATATCCCACTGATCAAGGCCTCTGAACTAGTAAATTACCCTGTGTCACATTAAGGGTTTTCCTGCTCAGGAAATTTTTATGCCTCTGTTCAGCCTGGTAGAACAAAACAGTTTTTTTGAAAGTCAGCTTAACATGACAGTTAAGACTTTTTAGACTGCTAGAAAGTGTTCATCATTCAACCAATTTTTATTGCCAGTTACAGGCAATCAACAGATATGGGCCACCAACTGGCTATAAGCTAAGCAGAGTGATGGTGTCACAGGAAAAAAAAATGCTTATCATTAGTGAACTTCTACACGAAGTGATTTGCTCCTCGCTTATAGGCAACTTTAAGCATTTGTTCTTATATACCTTAACTACTGCACTCAGACATTGTTTTCAATTGTTTCATTGTTTTCACCTGCAGTACAGAAGAGGTGAAGAGAAAGGGCTGCACCTATAAATCTGCATGTCACTGCTCTGAATGTAGCTGCACTAATCCTCTGCCTGGCACCGTGCTCTGGCAGAGAGCACAGGACCCATCTGTCTCTCCAGATCGGCTGCCACCAAAGGGTGAGCCCCCCCGGGGGTGAGGTGGCCTTTGAGCAGCGGTGACCCTGTCACACAGTGTGCAAGCGCATCTCTGTGATACACACCCATGTGTGTAAGCTACTAATAATTTCTAGACCTCAGAGACCCAGGCTGTAAGTTTTCGGCATGACTAACCATCCTTGTCCACCCACTTCCTACCCCTGCAGTACATTCATTCCAGAGGTCTGGCTCTTAACAACTATATTTGATACTTGCTAAGTTACCATAAGCCAAAGCTTAAACACATACCTACCTGCTGTGAAGCACACGTTGGAGACCTGTGGATGGAGAAGGCAGCATTTACTATGTGCTTGAGTGCATCACAGCTCCCGTTCTGAGCCAGGGTAGTCCAGTCCCCCCAGAATTCCCATGTTGGACAACATTGCCCTTGTTCCAGACCGAGGCACCGTGGGTTGGCAGAAAAATTTCAGGATGCACTCCGGGTATATATTGCATGTTTACAGACTATACTGATGATTGTTTATCTACACACACAATATGCATCCCGTTATTCACAGAGTACTGTGTGCGTCTGGCAAAACCCCCTAATTTTTAGAACAAAGCATAATTTTCTTTGCTATTTTCCTCAGCAACAACTCAGACAGAAAGTGGATGACTGTTCTCATAAGGAAAATGAAACAACCGTTCTTACAACCTTCTTTCTGAAACTGCTTGGAGACTGACTTATGCCAAGTCAAAGGCTGGTAACTGAGATCACTCTTTTTGAAGCTGTGGTGTCTCCTCATTGTTTTGCTGTATTTACGTCCAGGTTTTCAGAAAAACTCCATGTCGATATAGCAGTATACATGTGAAATGCCAGGTAAACAGTGGAGGAAGCCAGAGAAAGGAATTTACGTTAGAAAACCAACTATTCATCATAATGCTGGAGCACCTGTCGTAACTAGACAGAGTCAGTCCAATTAAAAAAGCAGGAACTTCTCCTATGGTAGTTCTGGACTGGGAGTTAATTATTGCACTTCTGAGAGTGGATGGGAAGTACCATCATTTCCAGTCATTTCCAAATGACTATAATTGCGGATGCCTCAGGAGGAGGCAAGTTTTCATGCGTTACCTAACCTGGGCTGAATGTTTCTGCCCACAGGAGGCTGACCAGGAGTGCATCTTGACATCCCGGGTTTGGGTCACAACGTCATCATGGAAATACTGCTCCAACAATATTGTTATCAAATCATACGCTGTTTAAGAGGTATTTTTTGTTACTGAAGAATGAACAAACCACAAGAATAGACAAATCTTGCCAAAGGACGTTAGTGGCTCTAAGGAAAGTTCATATATGGATGTGTGTGTATACCTTCAAGATGTATACACATCTATATATATCTATGTATCCACTAGATATATCTTGTGTACCTGGAGGAGTTAGATAGATAGGAATATCACTAGACAAATACTAAACAAAGGCAGACAATCTTTTCTGGAAAAACAAAAGTCCAGTCATATTCACACGTAGAGAGAAGCTGACCAGCCCCAGAAGGAAAACAAGGAATATTTGCCTTCAGCTGCATCAGGTTTTCCAGCCTCTGCCATGCATGTTGCCTGCAGGGATGGAGAGTGAAGCTACGGCAGAATGGGTACAACACTGCATTGCTGCAGAGAGGCAGGGCAATGGGTTCGGGCATTCAAGACCAGAACAGGACCACAGACTCTCCAGACCCTCATTTTTTCCTAGTTCAGCAAAAAAATAAAAATTAACCCCTCTATGGATCATTAGTGCTAAACTTCTGCCTTTTCCTGGATGCATTGAGGAAATCAATTTCCACAAGGGGATTTCACCTGAATTTTCCCCCTCAGCCTTCCTGATGGTGATTCGGCCCCATGTGCTTTTCCTAAAGATTATGTGGTCAAGTGACTCGCAGATGAGCGGGAACTAGGGGAATCCTGGTTCCATGTTTAGCTCTTGACTCACTACCAGACCTTGGAGGAGTCACTTGACCTTCACAGAGAGCACTCAGCCTTGTGGAAAACAGGGAAAGAAAACCACAGAACACTGCACTTGCTGAAAAGCAGGAAACCTGCTTTTCTGGATGGAGAACAGCTGTATATTTCCATTAAAACAAGTGTGGTTCATCAGATGCATCTGAGTGCTACCACACTAAATCCTTCATTAATTTAATCATTTAGGAGGCTCTCTCTTGGTTTATGGTCACTAGATGTAAGGGGAGGTGTTTGTTTATAGAGAGGAATATAAATCTGCTAATTGCAAATAAAAGTCCTGCTGCTCCTAATAGTACTTTCTCACTTTCCTGTTTGGGCATTTAAAACACAAGGTGCATCTTTCACTCATCTTCAAGTAACACTCCATGAAAATAAGAAAAGAGAAAGAAAACCACAACTAAGTTGTTCACATTATAGTGGCTGTCATAATTGCATTTAAATGCAATACACTTTCGCTGATTAGTTTGCATGCACTGAAACAAGAGGGTAAATAAACACTTAACTAGGGCTTTATTTTACCGTGCAGTAATTGCTGTTCATCAGAACTATTGTGGTGGAGGTATACGTCAGCTGAATTGCTTTTCTTTTTACTGAAAAAATAGGAAAATGTGATTTATTTCTGTACAAGACCCTCTAAAGATAGCACAATCTGAGAGTTTCCATCAAGAGTCAAGTGGATTCAAACACATTTTGGCATTCCAGCAGCCCCCTCCCACATGTAAGCTGCTATTCCCTTGTGCCTGTTACTAAATATAGCAGCAGCTCTTCGATTGACAGGAGAGTTCCTGATCCTGGCTCCTGGGCTTTGCTCCATACGCTCCTAATATGGTAGAGCACTGCAGCCCAGTGAGCGCGGGGAGGACTCCAGAGGGCAAACTGGGTCTGCAGGATCGTCCCTCCCCACGCCATGGGAAACTGAGCAGCAGCAGCCACAGAGAAGCTGCACCTTAACCTTTTGGTGTCTTGGCTCCAGATCAGCTGTCAGCGAAGCTGACTGCTTCTCATGAAAGTACACGACTGTGCAATACCGAATGACGCCAACCTCCAGTTGACACCAGCAGCGAGTATTCCCACTTGTCCCTCCATCTCTCACAGCAGCAAACCAGGATACAGAAACATCTGGTTAGGACAAGAAGGAACAAAATGCTGACAGTGTTTGTTGTGAATATGTTTTAGGCTCATAAATGGACAAGTAAAGCAACATGGGGATCATTTTAGTCACCCTCCCCATCCTTGTTTTATGAGCAAGACAAAGCTTGTATGCAGTGCTGGCTTGCACATCTCTGCAGGGCATTGAGCTGTGGAGGCAATGGAGATAGACCCCGAGAGATTATTTCAGAGAGCAAATAGTTGATTTCATCTACAAGTATTTGCCAATGTTTTTATTACTAATTTTAAAATCTTTCCTGTATGACTGTATGAGTTCAGCAGGAATCCCTGAAGCCACAGATCCTGGAACTCAATCAACAGAGCTACAAGGAAGAAATTCACATCTTTACAGAGGGGTCAGCAGGTTTGCATGAAAAAAGCTCTAAACGTGGCACAGGCCTTTTGCTGCCCCTCATCCTCACAATGAACATTTTTGCTCCAAAGCCCTTTCTCCAAAGTCCCAGGCATCTCTAGCTCATTACACATCTCTTCTCCCTTTGCCATCAATCTGCAGACACCAGGGAGCTCTGCGAATATACCCTTTGGAACTTTCAGCTGCAGGCGGTGGTTTCCCAAACCATAAAAGCACCCTCTGGGCATGCAACAGGAGCACTCATTTACACACTCCCAGCTCTTTGGAGGTTTATAGGGAAATATGCTTTATACATCTGTACTGCATAAAGGCCAGCTGAAACAGAATTCATGATGGAAAAGGCATGGAGAAGGAAACTTTAAAGCAGAAGCAAAGTGTAACCAGTTACCAGTACAAAAGTGGGGAGGATAAGAAGGAAGAACTTCTTAGGCACAAAATTTACTGTTTAGAAATGTATCATTTATAGCACATTGTATCCATTCTTAAATGGTCATGAATACCACTCATTCCTTTTCATTGACAGGAGGGAGAGGAAACAGTGCACAGAAAATGGGAACAATTTATTCTGATTGCAAGGTAGGAGACCAAAAACCCCAAATTCGAAAATCTTTGGATAAAAGGCACGTCTAGCAGGGTCTAGTGCTCAGGGAAGCATATACATCTTGAAAGCATTTCTATCTACGTGTTTGCTGCGGGTGGATAGGCTCCTTTAACTCTGGTAGGTAAAGGCAGATGGGAAATCCCTGCAGGAACGTCTTGCAGTATGTTAAAGCTCCACAGAAGCTTATGGCAGAGTTTTCATCTTTTTTTTCTGTGTTTCATTTCCACTATCAGTGATGCATGAAGTAAGCTAAAACTGCAGATAAATAGACCTTCCTGTTGCTCAGGTTCCCTCAGTACTGAAAGTGACAAATACACATTATTTATAGTCAGAATAAGTCGGTAGCTATGGTGTGTGTTTCTACCACTATAAATTGAATAAATAGATTGCCCTACACTACCTTGTTAAACCCCACTGCAGC
Source organism: Ibycter americanus (assembly GCA_035590275.1). Lineage (NCBI taxonomy): Eukaryota > Metazoa > Chordata > Aves > Falconiformes > Falconidae > Ibycter > Ibycter americanus. The sequence goes on along the minus strand of JAVJGI010000060.1, from coordinate 56,843,917 downwards.
AGACTTCTCTTTATACATTGATCCAACCTACCAGCTAATGTTCATCAACAATAAATCAAAAATGTGATCTAAAATACCTGTCTTTGGAAGGTAAACTGAAGTGGGCCACCAGAAAAAAGGTACAGATTAGAGGTATCGCTCTGAAATGAAATACTCTAGCAGTGGCTCTTGGAAATGCTCACTGAGGGAAGATAATCACCTCATGTCCTTCGGGGTAGTTTAGGTATGCATTTAGGCAATTCAGAGCATTCAAGCTAGACAGCATGCACATCCCCTCACATGGGAGGTTTTTGTTGATCACCATCTCAGCTGACTTCATTCATTGTGCTGTACCCCGTTCATCTTTTCATTCCAATGACTCTACTCAGGATTACTAACAGGTCAGAAAAAACTAACTTCATATATCTATATAAACTGCCTATATAGATATATAATTTCATATTAAAGGCAACATTTTGTTGCATTTTGAATGTTTATCTTCTTTAGATAAGATCTCCACAAATATGAAAATCAGTTCAGCCTACTTTTGGAATGTTTAAGCAGAAACTCTGAGTTTCCAAGCATTCCTTTTCATTCTTGCTTCCCCAAAACAAAAGTTAGGCAATTTAAAAAAAAAAAAAAGGGTGTGTGTGTGTGTGTGTGTGTGTTACCCCAAACACAAACAAAAATGATTAAAGTGGTAGTGCCAAATCCAAGCTTTTTACAGAAAAGTCTGATTTAAACATCAGCCTGCTATGTTTGTTTCCAGGTCACAGACTTAGGTTGGTGAGTGCTTCAAATTCTTACTGGGAGCTGCCCAACTCCCATAACAAAGTTGATGAGATAGATTAGGTAGAACGGACTCTGGAAGCAGCTAGAAATAAGTGAGATATTGCTGATGCCCTCTGCACTGTCAGACAGTCCCCAGATTCTCTCCTAGAGGAAGCCTCACCAGGCTTGTCACAGGCAGCTGGCAGGGCAGCATCTTGCAATACTCTAATGTGAAGGTGACATCAGGAGAAATCAGGGTCTATCCTGTTGCTTGAAGTGTTGTGTTGGAAGATACTACCTGGAAAGTTCATTAGGTGGGAACCCAAAAGCCGTCTGATTCTGGAAGTACTCAAAAACGCCCAAACTCATTGGCAAAGGTGGTCACAGTTGGACTGTGACAGTTCAGTCATGACTTGCAGTCACATCCTGGATTGCTCCTCTTGCCCATTGCCTTGCACCTTGCACCTCGCACCTCCTCTTGCCAGGTTGTCTGCCAGCTGATTCTCATCCAGCCCTCTGTTTTGGCCAGGTTCAGGGGAAAAAGGGAAATTGCACCATCTGGATCTGCTGAAAAAAAGTCACGGAGCAGAATGTCACCAGCATACTGATGGCACAGCAGTCAAACCACAGCTGCCACGTGAATGCTCAGCAGGAGCTGTGACAGAGCAGGTCTGGTGGGATGCATCCCTGAGTCTACTGACAAGGGAAAAACTGAGCTAATGATCAAATCTTGCCAGATCCTGTCAGTAGAGACACTGGGACTCTGATCAGCTTCATTCAAAGTTGTTGGCAGAGGAAGCAAAGTTAGCAATGCCATTTTGACTTAACCCATCATTTGTAGCAAGAAGTCCTGCTCGGAGAGCAGTAACACCTCCAAGTCCTAAACGTGACTGCAGGAGGACAGAAGCAGCAGCTGAGCCCTGAGCCGTGCTGCTGTGGCTCCACAGCCTCTCTCAAGCAGGGAGCCTTCCACTGAAACAGTAATTAGAGGCTGATTAAGACATATTAAGCAGAGGCTGAGATGGTGATTGCTTAACCATACTTCTGTAGCCATCTACAGTTCTCACCCACAGCAGACCAAGGTGTTCACAGTTATCTCTTTCCTCTTAATGCACTCACCTTGCAGCCTCCAGTTCCCCTTGTATCTCCATAACCAGCATAAAGCAGATCCTGGTACCAGCGTGGCCAGGGAAATACACAGCTTGGCACAAGCTAAATACCTGATTTTTATCCACCTTCCAAGCACTATATCCTGGGAGATGAAGGCTGCGTTGGGCAGGTCTCCACAAGGCCGCTGCAAGAAAGATGAGCACCGGGGCTGCTGTTTGTGCAACTGCTGAGTATTTTGACCTTTTAATTCCATTTCATGCCTACAGCTGAGGCATAAAAGGCATCCTGTGCAGAGGAGTCCCTGGTGGAGTGAAGACTCAAATACACAAACTCCCACATTCGTGTGTTTGGATACTGGCTGGCTTTTTCCATGCCAGAGACAGGCTGTCCTTGAAAATTAAGGTGATTCATCTCAATTCGATCTATACTAACACATTTTAAAACCACTCATTTACCCCGCATCATACAGACACTTAACACAGGCAGATTATTATTCTTCATAACGTACAGTGCTCCTTGGTTCTTACTGGCCTCCTGGCTTAACTCCTAGAAGTTTTATGTTCTATAATATTAGAAGAATAATGTATTTAGTCAATTTTTCTGTTAAATACTGAACCTTCAATCACAGCAATATAATCTAGATCAACAAAGCGATTTGCATGGACTTTCTGACACTGACACAGAAAGCACTCCTTGGCCAGTCTTGGGTGTAAGAAACGGTGCTGCCAGACGGATATGGAGCCTGGCAGGTAACTTTTATGCATTAGGGAGTTCCAGAGGGTGTTAGGGCAAATGAGCCACATTAGATGTAATGCCATCTATCTGGTTCCAGACATAATGGATTTAAGCATTATCAATCTGTAAAATCTCCCAGGGATATGTGTTTAGGATGCCTTAGTCCCTCAGTTATTCCAAATCTGGAAGATTTCCAATTGCCAAATGCTCTTTCTACCTTTTTATATGAGCTGAGACTTCTTATGACCATGGAAAAGCATATAAATACTGAGATAAAATGTCTTCAGCCCACCTATAAGGCTGGATACTGTGACCCCCATCAACTCAGGTCTGCCCTGCATGGAGGACCACGGAGCACAAGGAAGGCCATGGAACTTGCCCCAGGTGGTGGCCAAGATTTTTCTTGCACAATGCTCTTTCTCAGGGCTTGAGGCACACCTGGCTTGGCATGAAGAGACCCCACACCAGTGCTGGCAATGTCGTGGAGAAGGATGGGTGCATGGAGGGCCACAGGGATGCTGGCACTAAGGGCCTCCAGTAAGAGCCAGGCTTTGCTGCTCTCACAAGGAAAACGTTCTGATTCGGCAGTGATGACATCTCATTCTCTCTAGAGATGCCTCCCAGGATTTGCCTTCTTGAAATATCAAGGTTGGGTGTATTTTTCAACAGACTAGACAATTACACCAACTACACGAAATGCACGTGCTGTCAGCCAGGTCAAACGTTTTGCGAACAACAAGTGAAGCTTCCCGATGCATTATTTATAACCTGCGGGCTGTAATGAGAGGCTGCTCAGTCTGGGGAGTGAAAGACATGGAGAAATCCAGTAAGACACCCAGAGAGATGAGTTCAGGTGGAGATTCATGAGGCAGCAGGAGAGGAGAAAGGAGAAGGAATGGTGGCTAAGGAAGCATGAAGGCTGTAGGTTTAGCTGTGTGGTGGCTGAGAAAGGAAGTGCTTTTAGCAAGTTCTCAGCACTATCCCAACAGAGGTTTTACTTCCTTCCCCCAACTTATCTGTACCAAAATAAATTTTCTGCTAGCTACAGCACCCCTTGCTCCTTCCACTTTCATATCCCTGACCTTCATTGACAGCCACTGCTTCTACCTTAACACCTCCATTTCTGAGCAAAGCCTACCCTTGAGTATGTGTGTTCTAGCAACTTCAGCTGCTCCACCATGCTTCTGCCCTCCCTCTGGTAGCTGGTTTCACATCCTGCACAAGCAGGTCAGGTTCCTCTATTTTGTTGCCTAGGTGCCTGGTGTTTATGTGTGCAAACATTTCCATTGTTTTTTTTGCGATCACAGCTGAGCTTGGGCAACAAAACCTCAGTTGACATGGAAAACTGTTAATTTAGTTCACAAGTATGAGATGTGACTGATGAGGGTAGATAATCCCGCTAGAAAAAAAAAGGTGCCTGTTTGCCTTGTTACCATCTTAGGGATAAGTAGTTTCCTACAGTTACAGCTGGTGGCTGGCAGTCTTGCTTCTGGAATTCACAAACGTAGAGAAATCCAATGTATTTACTGACAAGGCTCAGCTGGGGGAGGCCAGGCTGACAGGCACACAACCGTATATCCTATCACTCCAATATCAGGCTTCAGGGCCATGAATGGAGTAGCTCAGGGAGTTGTATTTAAAGTACACGGTATGGGGAACTGACCTGCGAGTGTGTGCGTTCAGTGCTGAATCACCACTCTGTTACAACTGCTTAAAAACCTTTCAGAGGCTGAAGTCTGCCCGTTTGCATTTAGCTCAACAGAAATGGCAGCCTGAGCTGGTCCATCCTGGTCTGTCTTTATTCCTTTCTCATCTCAAGGGAGAGAGAAAAAATGAAGCTGTTCTCTCTTTCCTATCCTATCACTAGTAAAACTCTACAACCATCAGGCTATTTTTTTATGCTTGTGCTCGTTTTACAGCCACATGATGTTTGTGGGAGAGGCCTCGGGGACACCTCGGGGACACCCACACCTCGACACAGGGCAGGGAAAGCACGGCAGCAGGCAGTGCACATTCTCCTTCCTGCGTCTGCCAACAGGCTTTGTTTTCGTCATGGAAAAACCAGCTGCAGAGACCAGGAAGCAGCAACCGGATTTGTTTGGACTTTTACCCTCTGGGCTCCAGCCCATACTGTAAGACATTAATTACTCAGCTGCAGCAGGTCCCCCTCCCCCACGCCCACAGCACCATCAGTTCCAAGCCTGCCTGGTAATGAAGTCTATCACAGATAGGATGGACGAGGCACTTTCCCCACCGAAATGCTATTTTGGGGCAAAAAGCGGCAGATCAAGTTTGTCTCTCTCACAGATTTTGAAGTAGAGTGTCTACAAGCAGACCCTGCTTTTTATTAAAAGGAGTGCAGAAATATATGCTTTTTTTTCTATCAGAACTCCTTTTGCAGCCTTGTGTTCAGCGGGAACACAAACAGCAGGTATATGTATGGTTGATATGATGCACTGTTATTTGTATAAGGAGCTGGAGCTCAAGGGATTAAACTTACTGTTTGTCTGTAGATAGGAAAGATTATTTAAAGTTGCTCCCCCATTGTAATCAAGCCAATCATCTCTGATGTCAAAAATTATAACAGGAGCTTGCTGCAAAGGTTTGAATCTGCATGCATATGTGACAAATCTAATCCCACTGAAAAAGTATCATTTTGCCACACCACACACGGCTTTAAAGCTTTAACAATCTTGCCTCAGACCCATAAGCGAACAACGTCTCCTTCTCAGCAGGTTTAATACACTCTTTATAACCAAGATATCAAAGGACTCCTCCAGCAGAGCCCACCTGGGATGGCCCTGGCAGGGGACCAGCGATGCTCCTCCCGGCGGGGATGCTGGGCAGGGGGACAGAGCCTGAGCCCTCGGCAGCCTGGCACTGGGAACTACGCACGTGGCTCTCCCATTTCATCGGAAACACTAAGCGCTGTTCCTCAAAGCCAATATTAAATGCATGTAAAGCCTATGCAAACAGCACTTGAAGGGAGTTACATACATAACTAAGGGCTCGGAGAGTGTGTGAGGGCATATTAATATATACAAATATCTTAAGGGCAGGTGTCAAGAGACTGGGGCCAGGCTCTTTTCAGTGGTGCCCAGCGACAGGACAAGGGACAATGAGCACAAATTGCAACACAGGAAGTTCCATCTGAATATGAGGAAAAACTTTGAGGGTGACAGAGCACTGGAACAGGCTGCCCAGAGAGGCTGTGGAGTCTCCTTCTCTGGAGACATTCAAACCCTGCCTGTACGCGATCCTGTGCAACCTGCCCTAGGTGAACCTGCTTCAGCAGGGGGTTGGACTAGATCACCTCCAGGGGTCCCTTCCACCCCCCACCATTCTGTGATTCTGTGATTCTGAGACAGGCTGGCCTGGCCTCAGCAGCCACCTGGGGCTGTAACCCAGGGTGGCTCCCCTCCCTCTTGGCACAGGCAAACGCCCTGGGAAGCCAGCACGCTGCTTCTGCTGGGGCTGTTGGAAAAGCAAGAAAACCACTGTCCTTGGGAGTGCTGGGAAATCTGGAAATATGCACCCTGGGGACTCATAACAATAAACAACCCTGCTTTTAAAAAACCCTCCTGTCATCTATAGAGTATTGCTGTATTGCATTGGCAATATTGCAGTAGAGAAGAAAGAGTCAGGGCTGGCTGGAAGGATCTTTCCAACAAAGAAACTCCCAAGGGCAAATGTTTGTTTCTTACTCATGGCAAGCTTTTTTGTGTGAAATTTAATTTATAGATTATATATTTTTTAAAATCTCATTCAAAACTAAAGCTTCTTACGGCTGTTGATGTAAAAAAAACCAACCCACTTTTTGCTTATGCTCACCGAGTTACACAACTTCCATGACCATCACAACTAACTTTTGCTTCAGAAGGAGAGTGAACAAAACAACTGACATTTATCAGGGTGAGCTTGAAAGTGGCTTCGATAAAAGTGACTTTGAGATAAGCTTAAGGCATTGGTATAAATACCAATCACGCACCTGAATGCAAAATAAAGCAATATGGGATTTTTGCTTATTCTATTGTTCTCCCTGAAGAGAACTTGTATGAACACAGCACTCTTCTATACCAAGCTACAGATACGACATTTATCAGATGTAATAATTGTTTCCTCTTACTGTATGCAAAGATCCCAACACAACTGAGGCTTTAAGGGCCAGAACACTATTTTTAATCTGTTTTAGTAGATAAATCAGTCTAACTGCATGGCAGTTAAGGTAAATTATTACCTTAACCAAAAGTTTTAGCTTTATTTAATTCGGTTTTAAAAGTACATTCTCATGTGTTTTTCACAGTATGGCACAAACTTATTAAAATTGTTTTCCGCAGACTACGCAAGCTGTCCATTTCACACAAAAATATAGGCAAAATCAACTTAAATTGGCACTATATCCACTAGCTACAACAACAAAAAAATAATTTGTTGAAGATTGGCTCAGGAATTGACAGGCAGATTAGAAAAACTGTATTGCAGACAAGGAGGCATTTTCTAGATGGCAGCAGGATAAAACGTAAATTAAAAACTAGCTAAGCATAAGCTGGGGTCCAGGATCAAATGGAAGCAGAAAAAGGAGAGTATTAGTCTAGAAGGTTCATATTATTTTTTACTCAGGCCAAGATGATCTAAAGGTGCAAATGCAATGCCTGGTTGAAGATATGGGTAACTGTGAATATGAGATCAGTACAAAACCAGATATAGACCATGAAGGATAACAATATTCAAGTCTCCTTCAGAGAGTGTCACACAGCCCAGCTGCAACCCACATGTCAGTCCTTGGGCCAGGACCTCTAACGTGTCCCCACCAACCACTTGGTCCCAGACCTCATGCTGACCCAAGGCTCCTCAAGACACTCAGTCACACAGGTCCTCGTGTGAGGAGGATACAGACTCACATGTACAGAAGTGATTCCTCTGTGGGTAAAATTCTCTTTCAGATTGCATAGATAGCATTTCAGCTGCTGGTAAAAGTTGCTGAAGCCCCAGTAAAGTAAGCACTTGAACACCATGCTTTGAAATCACTGCTGCTTTGTTTGCCTTATATATGTAATTGAATGTAGCGTTGGATCAGCCCTTAAGTTTTTGGAAACTTGGTTTCCCTGAAATAATGCAACTTACTTTCCTCTCCTCTTTTGCAGGGTTGTCTTTCAACAAAGAGTTTTGAGAGCACTAGATTTCAGGTACAGCAGCATGCACTGAAGACACACACGCACATACACCCCCCAGCACTTTAATCGCAGGTTTGGGTTTCCTTCTGATAGTAACAGCCCAGCCCAGAAGAATATAATGCTTTGTTTGGTAAGTAGCAAAAACTAGCACAAGGGTAGAAAGCTCTAGGAAAAAAATAAAATAAAATCTTGTTTTTGAATATTGTTGTAGGACAATTTGAACTCCCAGCAATTTTGAAGCGGGATTTTTCTTTTTGCGAGAATGAACTCTAACATGTAGAGTCTTGTGCAGAGAGTCCTTGAAATTTTTTGGCTTTCTGGATACTTTTGCATTAGGTTAAAGGGAAAACCTTGAGGAAAAACTTCTGAACACCTGCAGAAAGCTTAAGGACATATAGTCACTCAGAGACAGGTTCCTCCTACCTGGCTCCCTCCATGCACCAAGCATTGCCAGCAGTGCTAACCTATTTTACCTGCATGGTTGTATACATCAGTTAAAACGAGCTCTTCTTTCACATGGGCTGGAAACCTTGCTTTGCAGAGTAGTTATGCCCACGGCAAGCATCTCCCAGTGCCTCCCCACAACCCCCTGCCACAGAAGGGCAGACAAATCTGGTGTACTGAGAGAGCCACGCTGAGCTGGGAGGCGAAGGGATGCTCCTGGGCACAGTGCTAGCACAGTGTGCCTGTGGCACAGCCTGCACCACGGAGAGCCCGTGCAGCAAATGCTGGGGCACCCACAGTGCCCAGGGCTTGGTTTCTCATCCCTTTTTTTTTGTTTGTTTTAAATCTCAAGGGAAAACTAGTGGCTCCTGTCCCTTGCTAATGGATACATTGTACTGGAATACAGTATTCAGTTTTCTTGCGCCTTTGCATCGTGCTGCTGTTGCCTGGGTGGGAACAGAAGAAGTGGTCCTCTTTACCACAAACAAAGCAGCTTTTAAAACAATTTATAAGGAGATTGCAATTAAAAAACAATTAAGAAAGAACTTGCCTGTTCTTCTTTAAAGCCTGGGCTAATATCACTGAAAGGAGATCTGGACACAGCTCTGGGAATCTTCTTAGCAGAAATACTTTCTAGGACGTTAAAAAAAAATAGCCCAAAATGTCAAGTGTTTGTTGTTTTGGGGGTTTTGCTTTTTGTTGGGTTTTTGGTTTTGTTTTTTTTTTTTTTTTTCCCAAAGGGCTCCACTTACGATAGAAATGCTTTGAAAGAAAATCTGCAGTTCCCTCACTCAGGTTTTCAACTCTAGTCAGCTTTGTCCGATACAACACAATTACTTTATGCTGTTCATATCACAGTAATTTTGGCTAACAGATGTAGGCTCTAAAGTGAAGCAAGCTCAGACAAAGCAACCTGCAGACAGCACAATCACGTCTTCAGTGATCTCAACTCTGACGAGGATTTTCAGGCTTAAATAGTCACTTTAGCATTTTTTTAACTCTGGTTTTAGCAAGGTGCAGTTTTCAGCTGGGTGTAGTGCTTACTTTCCACATCATGCAGTTGTAAAAGCCTGAGCACAGCTGAGCTTTTTGTTTGTGCTCCCTAGAAACTGAACATCTCCTTTTGTGGCAGCATGCAAGACGCTTCAGTAATATTCAAAGCAGCAAAAAATCAGCAGGAAATCCATGCTTGTGTTTCTCTCATCACCGATCCTCAGCATTCAAACCTGTCTCTGCTCATTTTTTGTACCACTGTTTCTAGTGTGTTGCAGTCTAGTGCATTCGAGGACCGCTCATCATGCCCCGCATCTGCCCTTGTCAAGTTGCTCTGTGTCCCTCTCACAGCCACTGTCAGAGGTTTTCCAGGTCTGCCACCACAGCTGGTGCTGGCCAAGGCACTTTGCAAGCAGCATCCCCGCTGATGGCATCCCCACAGTGCTCAGCCGGGGCCAGACCCTGCGGCAGCAGGCAGGAGCCCGTACACTCAGACCAATAAGCAGTTCAAATACGGTAGTAAGAGATGCCCTGCCAAAGTGCTGTAAACACACTTGTGGAAAGCGCCTCTCACAGCTAGCAAATTACATTACCTACCCACAGCCCTGGCTTCCAGCAGGGCAGAGGCTGGTGCTCAGCACTCCCGTGGGGACACGTGCTGCCCAGGTCTCCCCAGATGGGTCCTGTGGGGTGGGTGCTGGCACTGCACCCTGAGCTGCACTGCCGTGGAAATACTCACCTAGCCCAAAACCCACACATGGAGGAAATGTGACAGATTGACATTTAACTCCCCTTTCTCTGAAGAGACTGCTGTACACACATAATGCATGACAGCCTGCCAGAAAACAGGGCTTTATATATCAGGGTTGCAGACTAGCTGCATGATCACACTGATGCATGTCACCTTCCCCCATATTCCCTCCGTTCCTTCTCCTGTCTCCGCTGTGCACTGAGCATCCCACTGCTCTGTACCAGAAATGGCCATGCCCCTTTCACGGAACAATTTCCCCCCTCCCCTTTGATCCCTCTGATTCCCCTCTGAAGAGTGTTGTACTCACAACTGACAGGACTGGGAGAGGTTTGGAAACAGGATTTTTCATAGAATCATAGACTCAGAATGGTTTGGGTTGGAAGGGTCCTTAAAGATCATCCAGTTCCAGTCCACCTCCATGGAAACACGTGGAGGGGTTTCCTCCTGCAACATCCCCCAACAGAAGGGCTGCAGAAATAGAAATCACTCCCATTTCCTCCTCTCACACTTTCCTAAATAGAAAAATCATGAAAGAGAACAAGCCACCAGCACTTCTATGCATGCACTGGCATAGGCTGGCACCTGGCTTACACGCTAGTACCTGTGCTTCGCTGAGTTCACATGGATTCAATGATTTATGGCAAACTTCAAGTTAAGAGCATAAATGCAAGATGAGCCACTGGTCACCCTTTTACTGAGTGACAAATCATACTCTGTTCCTTTTTTATCCCTTTATCCCTTAACCCAAGATTAGTAGTAAAATGACACTCAGAAAGGCGTTTAATTGGGTGGCTTTATCTTAAAGATCACAGGAGATGGACAACCACTAAAAAAACACTTTGTGTCACTGTTCAGTGGTGGCTTTCAGAAAGTAGGGGAAACCCTCCTGAGCCTGACTCTTCCCCTGCAAGTTACTATTTGTAGCCCACTCTCCACATGGTCTTGGAAGCCTATTTTAAATTAAATGTTGTGAAAGACAGGCAGTGCTAAGCAACAGAGGAGCCAACACACAGGGAGCCAGCCCCCAGGTTGGAACAGACTTTGAGCTGTGAACTCAACCTTTCCAGCTTTCAAGGAGCTCTGAATTTCCTCACACAAAGATTAGTAACCAAGTATTCTTCTTAAAACAGCTTAAAGCTAGCAAAGCTCAGTTGTGAAGGTCTTTGATGCCAAAACAGAGCTTTCCTTCCCATCCACAGCTGTGCATGAAAAATATGATAAATTAAATTAGCTATTGTTTCTCCAACTGTTTGCTGGGACTAAGACTGTGTTTTTGAAAAAAACTCTGGAATTCAACAACGAAACAAAACCAGCCCCATTTTAATATTTGTATACATAAAGAGAAAACAAGAATGCACTTCCATTTGTGCATTGTTCCCTCCCTACTCCCATACTAATTAATGAATATACATCAACTAGCTGAACGATCTGTTGTCCAAGGCTCTGGATTTTTGGCTTGGCACTGATATGCTTGGCACCGATCGCTCTAATTTAGAAGTTATTTGGATGTTCTAGCTTGCCATTATTCCATTATTTTTTAAAGTGAAATCCCAAACAATTATTAATGCTCCAAGGAGAGGCTCAATTGCTTTAAAAATCTGACTGAATAATATACAAACAGTGAGACTGTTGCATTCTGAAGAGCTTACAATGCCCTTGCTCAGGCTTGTTCTCCCAGAAAGTGCAGATTGGATCTGTCGAAGTGGACAGTTCATTCCTCCTTGCCAGGTTCCTGGGCTTTCCGCTATCGCTGGGAGAGGGGATGTGGAAAGTATAAAGAAGGAAGCATCAACTTTGCTATTTCAACTCAAAGACCCTGGAGACCTGGCAAATTACTACGACAAGTCAAAGAGTTGTCCCGGGGGACAGAAGTAGAGCGAGAAAACCACAGTGAAAAGGTTCCTGAGTAAGGACAAACAGCAAGGCAGCCAAAAGCTGTAGAAGGCTGGTGCTGATGGGTCCAGCGTTCACTGCGCCACAGCAACAACCCCCTGCAGAAGAAGGGCTACAAAGGGGACCAAGGCTTCTCTGAACTTGTGGGAGGGTGGAGGACAGCCCCTTATCCCAGGGGGCTGGCCATGGAGCTATATTCCCTCATCCCACCTCCAGGAGGATCCCACACCTCACACGAACCTCAGCTTATCTCCCAGTCCAGTTTTCTCTTGCCAGGATACAAGCAGTCCTGCACTTATATTCTTGGCAGGAAGACTTGCTTCATAAACAAGTGTTTAAAAAGAAGAAGCAGATGCTCTCCTCCTCCTGCGCATAACAACAGCAAATAGCATAATCAGGGGCTGATTACAAGACTGATTTCCGCTCTGTAATTTAAGACGTGGAGCAGGTAATGGCGTGTACTGCACACCATGTGCCATAGCTTGCGTGCTGATCATTCCACGCCATAACCTCAGCTCCTGCAAGGCAAGGCCTTTTCAACAGCATTTCTCATTTCTGGGCAAGTTCTCTAAAGGCTGTGAGAGACGGAATAATGTCCTTATTCCGCCTGCAACAAAATGCGTGTTCTGAACACATAATCCACAGTCCACAGGCTGAGAAGATCAGAAACCCAGGAGGACGAGGCAATTTTGCAGGATCCATTGTGAAAATGTCAGCAACCGCACAGTCTGTTCCAATGGTAATAAGCTCAAACAGGGTATTTAAACATAGCGATTTTATCACCCAGATGATAACCCTCATTATATTGTGTAAACTGTGTCACAAGTTACACTATGGCAGGAGCAGAAAGGGTATCAAAATAGGCAGATAACCAAAGCTGTACTTTAAACACCATTCAGAGCAAAGAAATGCAAAAGATGAGGAGCAGTTTCAATGGGAAGTATCTGAGGTTGCTGAATAGAAATGGGCTATTACATAATAAATAAAATATAAACTGAGCACAACACAGCCCTGGCACAGTAAGTCAAGCAGGGGCAAAGAGGCACAACATTTTTGAAGCTTGTCAAGCCATACTAAACAGCTAGCTCATCCCTGGAGTGCTGCCAGCTTGCCCGGCACAGCCTGGCAGAGGGACCTGCATAAAATGCATGGGAGCTGCTGTAAGAAGCAGAAATTCGTTGCTTGCAACCAGGCAGAGAGGCTGAGGGATGGTTATCTCACTGTGCAAGCTGAGAGGTATGCAAAGATAAACAAATGCTATTTAGAGAGAAAAGCTTTGGGGTTTTGTTATATTTTTAAACATACAGCACTTCAATAGTTTAGAACCCATCCACTGAGCTTTAGCTTCATTCTTCACTTTCGAGGTGCAAAGGATTTTGTCAAGATGGTACGTCCTTTAGCATCTCTGCTTTTCCCCCGTCATGGCAGGAACAGCATGTGATCTATGTCTCCGGCCTGTGTTCTGATTTCTTCTTCTGCTTGTCCCTTCCACCAAAACCTGCTATTCAGGTCATCTCTTACAGTTAGTGCTTCTTCCTGTGTAACTCCAAAACCATCTCCCCTCATCCTACTGGATTTTCACCTCTTCCACACTCTTGACTGTTACCTGCTTCTCCTCTCTTGTAACTGTTCTGGAAACATTGCTGTCCTTTCCTTTGACATCATGACCACCACAAGCATAAAAATAATAATAATAACTATAACAAGTATTGCTGCTAAGCCCATTTTTAACTATACTTCCTTCCTGACTCCTTCAAGTCAGACCCCCCACTGATTTCACCTTCCACCACACCAAACACCAGCTGTCTGTCCTACCTCTCAAACCCCTTTGGGATACAATTCCTGTCTCATTGTCTCATTTAGAGAAGGTTACCGTCACTCCATCACCAGGAGCATCCTCAGTCACCTGAATCTCCATTTCCCCCACAGGCCCATGCTTGCCCTCTCTCACTTTTCCCCTTACTGTCAGCAAAATCTCTTCCAGCATGCATGGAAGCAACTTTCACCCACCCACCTCAAAGCTTACTTTCCCCAGAAGCTATCCAGAAGAAACAATCTGAGGAAGGATGGTCATGCAGCGAGCTGGCGCTTCCACTCCCATGGGAGGAAAAGAGGGTTCACACTGCCCCTCTTCCTGCTTCCTTTTGTTTTGCACGTTGCATGTACTTGAAGACCGAGACTATGATTTTCTACACATAACGCTGCACAGCAAGACCTCTGTCACCTCTGGTTCAGGTAAGTACTATTAAGTGAAAATATTACTAGTAGTACATTTCTAGTATTAAGACTTATGACAAAAATTCCCCTTGCCTTTTACACCATCTTGCTACCTTGATCTAAATCATATTAACAATTTATATTTCCTTTAACTAGAGTTTGTGAAAGACTTCAGAACTTGGAATCACAACCAATGCTGCCATGTGTCAATGGCATGTGTGTGTACGTTCATGTAGATACCCCTAAAAACCCTTGATGTTTGGACTCACAGATTCTCTTATTAAAAAGTAAGACCAGTTTTTAATAAAGATTTCTCATCAGAATTCACCAAGATCATGCATCGATTTTAATATTTATTTAAAACAACTGTGACCTTTTAGAGGCTCGCTCAAGGGCTTATTACATTTTTCTATCCAAAATGAAATTGCTTTAATTTTAAGGGTTTATTGTTGTTATAAAGATGAGGAATGGCAGGGTCCAGTCAATTGTAATACAGCAGAATGCAATAAATACGGTTTAGTAAAGAGGCTGACTGAAGCGACCCACCGATACCCAGTGCTGGATGAAAGCAAGCTTTTTCAAGTAGAAAGAGTAACAACTAGCAGAAGTCTTCCAGTATGTGAAAGAAGCAGGGAAAGTGCACTCTGAGTGTTGAACTTCCCTCGTTATCACCCTCCAGAAAGCTAATGAGGGAGAGGAAGGGCAAAGGCTTTCATCTCAGGGTCTGCTGTGGAGGCAGTACAGCAGGATGCACGTGCCACTGGTTTGAGCAAGATTTATGGACATCCTGGTATCAGCATTCCCCAGGTGTGTTCGTGTCAGCATTAGCCAATTAATGTATGCACTGAGGTGTTTCATTAGATTTACAAAAATGGTTTGTCAATTATATTTTTTTTTAATTCAATTTGGTTACCTCTTTCTTTCAAAACACAGGATCCTAGGAGATCTGAGGCAGCCTGGCAGCGAGGCAGCCAGGTTTCTGCCTGTGTTTTGGCAGAGGGTTGCTGACACATTTCTGCAAAATCTTTTCATTTTCCTGCAACATTGCAGGGTGGCTCTAACAAACTGCCAGCTTCTTGCTTTCCTTGCTACTGTCTGTGGATACCCAGATCCCTATGGAAGTACAGAGGGAACATATACTCGTTTGAGAGCAGGGACCGTGATTCTTTCTGGCTGCTGGCAAGGAGCCTTTTCAGGGGCAAAGGCTGTTGTGTCCCTGGAGAAGTCTTCGTCATTGCAGGGAGCAGGCTGGCCCTAAGCAATACCTTGACCTCACCTCTGGCTCTTGCTGTCAGCGCGGCAGCTGGAGTCTCCTTCAGCCAGGGGGAACAGTTTCACTGCAGATTTCCAGGGCTGGAGAGCTGCAAGCATATCTGTTTACTGAATACTAATAACCTCTATGTTTTATGCAGCTTGGCTATCTAATGTCATCATTCATTCAGCACAGAAGATAATAATTTGAAGAGAAGAGAGCCACCTCTGCCAAAACCAACAACCAAAAATTCACCTTCTCTTCTGTATTACAAGCACAATCCCATATTTTTAAAATCTCATCTCTCTGTCAGGATATTTACTGCTTTCAGTATTCATCCCCACGGCTGCTGAGCACTCACTTATCAAAGCATTTGTCTGTAAAGTGATAAAGAGATATCAATTTAATTCTGACCTGTAAAGAAAGGGGGGGAAATGCTTAAGTGGCAGACTGGATTGCAAACAGGACAAAGAGCCTTCAGCCTTTAGACTGCCACCTCAAATGAGTAGCTTGTGGAGGTTTTTGGTGAACTCAGTCAAACGTGCAGCAGACAATCGGGCAGACCGCAGCAGCTGTGGAAGGGCTCTGACTCCGCTCTCCCTGGCTCCTTCCCGGGGAGGGACTGCTCCGCGCTGAGCTGAGCCTGTTTGGCTGAGCTGGGCTGCACCTCCACCGTGAGAGGGCTGAGAGGTCCAGTGAGTAGCTGGGAGGTATCAGCCTCGGAAAAAATGCAGGGTTGGGTCTTTTGCACTTACTTTCCAGAGCTCAGCCTAGGGGTCAAACAAGATCACAAAGAGAGCCTATGTGAAGGGACGCAGCAATAAACAAGTTATTGCCAGAATTGTTAATGTCTTCTTCCATCTCAAAGTGTGAAGCTTAATTTCCTCCTTACACCTATGATACAATTTTGCAGTGTTGAGCGTTCTGTGGGGACTGTTGATATATAAATAACTAATTAGATAAGGCTCCATTTATCTGAGAAAGCCAGTCTTCTGAAGGCAGGCTCACAGCAGAACACAGACTGCGTGAGTTTTATAATGCGCTCCTGGCTTTTGAAGGAAAGCCAGGCCAAGTCCTGTATCGCTTTGTTGACTGAAGGCATACTTTTCCAAAAAAATCAAAGCTTAAGCTGGATTCCCGAGTCTGTGTTTAAGCTTCAGAAGCGCAGCTGGATTTTCAACCTACCAACACCCTTGAAGTCAGCGTATGCTCCAAGTATGCTGTAAGTCAGAAGAGTTATGCAGGAGCCAAGGTCTGGCAGCATGGCCAAGATGTCCAGAATGCTCTTCAGTGTTTCAGAGGCATGCAGGAGGCCTTAGCTAAAAATCCCAGCCAAGATATGGGCAACCGTCATGTTTTTCTTCCCTTCCCTAATACAAGAAGCATTTCAGTGAAAACAGTGCTCTGACTTTCTCCAGCCCTTGTTGCCCTGAGGACTGTTCGTCTCTGCTGGTGATTAACATACAGGGTTTGGTCTCTGTTTTAGACTTGGTTAAGTTTTAGACTTGACACTGGAACTTTAAGTACACAGAGGGTGGGAAAGGGAAGAGATGGAAAAGCATTAGCTAAAGTAAAGAACTAGAAAACAACTCTGGCAGCTACCAAGCAAGATTAGCCATATATTTATCTGTCAGAGAAGGGTTTTTCCTCCCAAAAAACACTCAAAACCAGACTTGAGAAAGCCTAACTCTAACTATATGCCCTCTCTGTTGTCAGAAAACACTACACTGAGTAAGGGGAGAAAATTCCCCTATCTCCAAGAAGGTATTTCTTACCCAGAAAAAAATTGCTCTGATCATTTTCGTGTGTTGAAGGTTGACAAGGCAGCAGCAGAGTCTCTCTTTGGCCTTCACAGACGGGTCTATGACAACAGGAATGCCTGAAATCAAGGACACTTTCTATCTCTGTCTCAGTCCTCAGAGATGAACACAAATCAAATGGTATTAGACCCCAAGGGTGTCTGCCTAGAGAGGTTTTTAGATAAATCCAGAGGTGGGAAAGTGTCTCCAGGCAACCTACAAAGACCACTTTTCATGCTGGAATCAGCAGTTTTGGGAAAGATGGGATACCCTTCTGCAAAGGGCAAGCAGCAGCGAAACATCCTGCACCTTCATTACAAAAAGCCTGTGCTGAGCTTGCCCTGAGCAGCTGTCCAGGGTCAGGGCCTTATGGGTGAGAGCTTTACAGATGAACAGACGAAAATCTCTCTGGTCAGTCTCCATTTATTCTGGATAAGAAGGTTATCTCTGCTGGATTTACTTTTTTCTGTATGGGCACTGAACATTTACTCAGCAACAATGACCCTATGTGTCTGGTGTACTGCAGTGGCTATTGGCACACTACCTACCTTCTCAAATCCCCTGAATATTGCCTACAGATTTTTTTATTTTGTAATACTATGCTACCACAAATAAGCTGTCCCATCCCTTGCGCTTCCTGTTCTGCATCACTGCAGGATCTCTTGTCATCAAGACAAAGAACAAGGAAGTTAAAAACCAAAGAAATGAGAACCAACTCTGTCACGGCAAAATAAAAATAAATTATGACTAGAGTTCAACACAGTTGGACAGCAGACTCTGCCATGATAGCTGTTGCAGGGGAGTCTGTAGGGACCCCATTTGTCCAGATGGTTAGGAGGAAATTATCGAGATAAAGTTTGGTCCAAGAAGGCAGGTCCATCCTACAGCAATCTGCAAGATGAAGTGTGTGCAATAGTCAAGGCCAGGATACGATGTTGTGTTATTCCTGGCACTCCTCAGAAGAGCGAATGAGAATACCCGTGCTTTGCAGAAGGTGGGCTGGTGGGTAGATGGGTTTCACGCCGGGACTGCAACTGTTCTGTTCCCTTCACTGCACAGAGGTGTGTGTGATGGGATGGGGAGCGTATTGCCAACCCTGTACTAGCTTAGGGCTAGTGTTGGGCCTGATGGAGGAGACAGATGGGCTGGGAGAACGGGTTGTGTCGCGGAGCACCAGTTTGGCAGCGGTCGCTGGAGCTCGGTGAGTGCAGAGGGCCAGCCTCTGGTGTTCACAGAAGGTGCTGTGATGACTGCACTGGCAAAAGGCACCCCTCTCCTTAGCAAGGGATGAAACGCAGGGTAGACACCAGCAAAGCACTGGTGGCTGCTGGCAAGTATCCCTTAGGCCTGTCTGGAAAGAGCTCTATTGGGCATGAAGGGGATGGTTTTGTCTGCCCTTTCAATCCTTATCTTCTTTGTTCAGTCTGCTAGAAAGGTTGACAAGCTGTTCAAATGACCTTGGCAGCTCTGTGACACAGGTGCCATTACTGGACTGAGACCAACAACTGATTTCAAATAGTCCAAGTAGCCCTACAGTTAAAGAACTTCCAATTTCACCTGTACAGACACAGCAAATGGAGCCTGATGTCACGCTGCATGAAGGTTTTCATCCAGCAAGTTTATCCAGACAGTGGACATGAGTTGCAACAAAAGAAATTTCAATTAGACATTAGGAAAAAAACCCATCACCACTAGGATGAACAAACACTGGACCAGGTGTCCAGAGAGGCTGTGGAGTTTCCATCCTCAAAGATATTCAAAACCCAACCAAACACAGCCCTGAGCAATGTGATCTAAGTTACCCCAGCTCTGAGCAGGGGATTGGCTCAGATGATCTCCCGAGGTCTCATCCAACATCTAAATTATTCTGTGATTCTGTAATTCTTCTATAATTTCTTAAAGACTCATGATAAAATTACCCAGGCTTAAAGTAGACAGCTTGGGGATATTGCGGCTTTCCTGTGCTCCTTTTGATAGACCCAGCATTAGAGAACACTTATCCAGCCCAAAGGCAGTTACATGAGGAGAAGGTCCTAGAGAGCTGTTTTCTCCTGAAAGGTTGAAAGATGATGTCAGATAAAGTGAGTTTTGGCATTTTCATATAGACTTCTTAAATAGACATGGCTGTTATTAGAATCCATCCGGGCAGGTTTCCCCTTGCTCAGCTCTACAGCCCCAGAGAACCAGAAGGACAAGTCAGAGCCTGGGAGATGCACCATGAATGATGCCAAACCTGCATGGAGCAGCTCAACCAGCACCCCATGGAGGGTAGGCTGTAGAGCAGCTGAGTGCGGGGATGGGGACAGTGGGTTGGGGGGGCCAGGTAGACTGGCAGCCTCCTTCTCTTCTTCCCATCAGAGGCCAGGGCAGATGGAGCGCACCACTGGGCTCCATGTTTCTGGAGGGGCAGGGGAAGGGTGCTATGCCATGAATAAGTAGGTGCAGGACACAGTAACACAGCAGAAATGCTGAGTTCTCAGCTGCACTGAAGCTTTTGTACTGTTCTTTCCAAACCAAGATCAGCTTTGTATTGCTTTTAATGTTTCATCTTGCATTTAATATCTCAGAGACAAGATCTGAGTACACTGGGAATGGCTGAATAAAAATCATCATCTCCATGCATCTGTGGTAAAACAAATACAAGTTATACCAGGTGGGAGAATCAAGAATTATCATTTTTAAAAGCATGCTATTACAGAGTGTGGACACTGATGGGACAGTGGCTTCAACGTTGCATCTACCATATAAGTCACCGCCTCTTACTAAAAAAGGGGATAGGAAGGAGAGGGTCCCAAAAGGAAGAAATGACTTTAGCTATCACGTTTGGGATGCTAATATGAGACTCCATGTGAGAGGAGATTTAACAAGCCACCCACCAAACCAGGGAGGTCACCTCCCACTGCCACTCTGAGGTGACTGCTTGTCACAAAATCTGCCCAAGCACAAATTCTGCCAAAATGTGGTTACCTCTGGAAAATCAGCATCATGAACTATTCCGTTTGGAGAAGAGCTAAAGGAATACAAAAAATTCACTGATTTTTGCCATTTTCCACAGTAAAGGGAGGTAGGGGGGTGAGGGGGTGGGAATGATCCATATGAGAGGAAAACATAGTATGATTTTTTAAAAGCCCATGTACACCTTGACATGACTTCTGTTGCTGTTTGCAAAGGGCAAGCAGCAGAGAGACATCCTGCACCTTCAGTACAAAGCCTGTGCTGTATACAGTTAGTGAGACTGAAAGGAGGGTTAGAATTTCTTTTTAAAGATGTCTTTTTACTTTAAAAAATAATAATTAATTGATTCAGACCTCTGCACAGAAGCGTGACAACTTATAGTCAGGGAGGAACATCTGTGCAGAAAGAGCTACAAAATGCTACTCGTTTTTGGCTAAAGGGTGTTTTTTTATGCTCACTGCCCATTTTCCTCCTGTCCTTGTGACCAATAATTCCCACCTCCAAAGTTAAGGATCAGCAATGCCAAGTGTTGTAACAGCACACATGAAATTATATACAGGATTCACAGAGTTATAGTTACTAAATTACTTGATTACAAAAACCAGCATGAACAGCCCCTAGACGATGAAATCCGTTCCAGCAGATCTGTGCCAGAAAGCTAATGGGGACCTTGATCTGAGCAATTAAAGCAAGCCACAACATTGTTTTACTGCACTCACCATCCTCAAAAGATTCAGCTCAGTTGCTACAATGATTGCAGTTCTCAAAGGGTGAGAGAATATTTTTTTCTTCTGCAATTAAGGAGTCTTAAAAACAAAAGTTGCTCTGTGCCACTGTCTCATATACTGCTCCAATTCCACTCCTTATCACTATTAATATATTTGTTAAATTATACCAATCTTAAATTATATCAACCAACGAAGCAGATTCGCAGTTAACTTATTCAAAATTGGTTTGATAAATTAAGAAAATTAACTTAATTTTGTGTCACTCCTAGAAGTTTGTTTCCATTTAGTATCTTCAGAAAGTAAGATATCCTGAGCATAAGTAGGAATTCACTGCAACAAAAGGTCATCAGATCTTGGTTTTCTTGGGTTTGTTGCTATTGACATTCGATTCATGTTGTACTGGTCAACAGTATATCTACCTATAAGAGGGCCTGAGCCTGGTGAAAAACAACTTTGTCAGGTATATTCTGGCATGAAAATTCTATACTTCTGTACATTTCGGTAAATCAGAGAAGGCTATTGTTTTATTGGTGTTGACTGTCTAACATTTTAAAACACTTCTGATGCGAAAATATTGAGGCAGATTGCAAAAGTGCAGTTATGTAAAATGTTCAACATTCAGTTGGGCTGCCTTTTACATATGACACTAATGAGCAGCTAGATATCAGAATGACTGAACGGTGTCCAAAGTTGCTGCTTGCCAGCAAAGAATTACATTCCATGTGAGGTTTTTTTGTCCTAGCCTTATCATCACAACACTTTTAAAAAGTGGTTAATACCTTCCATAGTTATGCTTTCCTTTTTCTTATCATCACCTAAGAGAAGATTATATTCACTTTCTATTGTTATGTCCTAGTGATGATTATTTTCATGAGTTCTGCTGTTGTTTTACATCTTCCCCTCTTTTTCATACAGGCTGGTATGTACTTACATTAGAGAAGCCGAAGTCACTTGGGGTGACCCGCAATCAGGTCACCCAGTTGGGTTTGGCAGGACTCAGGGAAACTGAAGGTAAGTGCATGGGCTGGGAGGGTTGCAAGTGGAGCCTATCCAAGCTCTCGTGCTGTCTGTCACCCTGGGGCAGTGAACACCATGGACTCCAAAGCTGGTGGCAGTACTACAGAGATGAAGAAGTAGGTAAGAGTAGTTGGATGTTACATAGTTATAGCTTCACATGAAGTGCTTGCTTTCCACGTTGAAAATAAGCACATGCTGAGCATGGTACCTGTGGGGAACTCTGATCTAACAGATAAATACCTACAAAAGGTTCAGTATAAGATATGAGAGTAATGCTTGTATTACTCTGAAACATAATCAGAATCCTAAACCCTAGGCATTGATTGCTTTGCAGAATAGCGTGCAAAACCTCTGAAGTACATATCAAACTAGCCCTGGGGGGAAAAATAAAAAGTAATGAAATGATGCTATCTGGGGTGTGTGTGTGCGCGCGTGTGTGTATTCAGGTCACCCAAGCCAGTGAGCTAGCACTCTGGATGGCACTCCAAGAACCTCACCCAGTTTCAGCTAAAATGTTGCACTGCATTGCGATGCAGATTTTATTGTATCATCTCTCAGCAGCAGCAGCAGGAGGCACTGAGAGAATCTGCAGTACAGTTAAAACTACCCAATATCTAATAGAGTACTCTATTAGAACCTTCCTTATGGGAGTCTTCTGTTAAACATTTGAAATATAATGTATTGCCTTAGATAAATATGTGATAGGAATTGGGAGTTATTAATGCATCATAAAAAGTCTATTCCAGCAAGAGACATTACCTTATTAATTAGGAATAGCAATCCCGAAGATTCAGTTATTTATATGATTTTAATTTAGTTCCAATTCTAAACGAAAGTTTAATTATAATTGCACCTAATTCACCCAGAGGATGAAAGGGCCCATTTAACAAAGGACATTCTGCCTTCATTAAATGATTACAAAGGGAACTAGGAATTGATGATATTTTACTGTATTGTTCCAAATCCCAGGGGATTTGCATCAGATATGCTCCATAACATTTAAGAAAATCAATTCTGGAACCCCAGTAAACGAATCCATAAATTACACTTTAATATCTCAAAGTGCTGCCTTCCTCAGATGGAATTTGTCACTCCCAGGATCGATACAGAGAGTACAGGGTTAGTCAGACCTTTAGGGAGAGCAATTCATGCAACCGCATCATTGTATCTCACGTTGTCAATGCATTCATACCTAAAGAAGCAGGCACCCTACCCTTGGAGTGAAGTCTAGCTATAAAAATTTCCTACAGGTTAATCCTCTGTTTCAGAGGAAATAATGGAATTAATGTTAATCAAACTTGACAAATGCATGGGGAAAAGCAACACCCATAAAAATGATCGAAGCACTTAACACTTCGTAAAGTGGCTGTTGTGGTCTCGGTGCACAAAAATCAAAACGAACGCTCCTTTTTAGCTCCAACATATGGAACAAATATCTCTCTCTGGAGAATTAGATGAGCAAAATTGCCCTCTAGTAATGTCCAGATATCATCAGCAAGTGGACAGCTTATTTAAACCACACACAGGGAAAGGGTTTGTTTAACTATCCTGGAAGTGAGAGCAGAGCACCACCAGCATTTTATTTGGTGGGAGTGTCAGGTTTTTGATGGGTGCTTTTGTACTGGGACTCTGGACCAAAGTGCCTCACTTTGAAGGTGTTTCACGTGAGTAATGTTATGGGACCTCCAGCGAGGACAGTGGGACCTGCTGCTACCTCTGTGCCAACATCGAAGGTCGGGCAGCTGACAGCAAGGGAGACATATATAAAAACATAAGATGTATCATATGCTGCAGCTAGGGAGTTCCAGTACGCATCCATTTGTCTGGCCCTGAAAATGAAAAACAGCACTATATTTTCCCACTATGAGGGCAGGAAAGGAAAGGGTGTCCAGGGATGGAGAGGTGAAATGAGAAAAATACTTGTTTTCTCACTCTTATGATTTTGTGGGTGGAACAGTCCATGTTAGCAAGAGCAGTGGTCCAGCAGTAACCTACCGCTGCTGGGAGTTCTACGCTTGCTTTATAAGCATTTGGGGGTTTCTACTGTGGACTGGACACAGCTCATGTCCTCTGGGACCCCCTGTGCATGTGGTGGGGTGTCCTGGTTGGAGGACACCTGCCCCACATGGACCACAGGAGCATCTCTCCACCTGCTGTTGGTCATTCAAGACCTCACGCAAAGGAAACCCCTTTTCCTCCTCTGACTCACGCTCCTGGCTCTTTTATGCTTGTTTTGGTTCAGGGCATTTACAAGCAACGGTTCAGTGCCTGCTAGCCCGAGGGCTCACCGGCCAAGCCAAGCAGCAGGAGAGCTGTGTAAGCTGTCTTCAGTCTTACAGCAATAGGAGCAGCTGGGGGGACCTGGGCCCCTGCCCCATACACTGCGGGGTCCTGCCACTGCCCCTTGCTCCATCAGGGCTGCACTGTGATTTCTAACCTCACCCCTTGTTCTTCAAAAGGAGAGCGAATTCATGGGGGCAGACAGCAACAGACGCAGCTGGGCATCACAGGAGATGGGCAAAAGCTGGCACTGTGCTGCCTTGTGGTACAAAAGCTGAAAGTTTCCATTCTTTATCCTCATGTACATCTGCAAAACTGTCAATCAATGCCGGGTTTGTTGCACAAGAAAACGTGAGAAGAGCTCACTGGTATGTTCCCAGCAAGCGGCCTTGTGTAAGCACTCTGCTTCTCAGACTCTGCTACTGGCTCAGTCAAGAAAACATGCTCTTCGTTGGCAAGGGCTGGCATCCCTTGCACAGGGCTCAGCCTCCTCTTGCTCTCTGAAAAATGGTGCAGCAGCTTTTCCTCCTTCCTTATTTTCTAGGCTATATCACCATGGAAGTGGTGCACTTTCCCTAGTGGATTAAAACGAGCAATTTTGAAGCATAGAGAGTAAAAGGGGTTGCTTGGTTGTTCCCACTGTAGAATCAGCCTGGACAGACACCAGCATCCAGCCACGGGCTCGTCCTATTATGTGCCACGGGGCATTTATTTATCATGTCATTGCTTCTCATCCAGCTCTGGCAATTGCAGTATAACTGACAGTAGAAACCAGCTTTTTTTGTCTTAAAGGAAAAAAACCCCACCAAACCTACAGAGCCCCTTGTGATTTTTTCAGCCTCCTTTAACACTATCTGCACCTGGCACGTATTCAGTAATAAGAGAGAGGATTAATCCTGCGATCAGCACAATTCACCAGGGTATCCTTCCATTTATTTTTGGAAACTGGTACATCATTACCACATGCGCATCCTTTTTCCCTAAATCACAGCAAAACCTCTATGTATAACAGAGAACAAAGCATTTTAACTTGTTATCAGATCAGAAAATGAGAAATGCCTTCATGTGAAAAGGTGCAAGCAGGCAAAGGGAAAATGAAGCAAGAAAGCAGCAAACTCCCTGCCTTTCGCCAGGTTAGCACACAAAAAATTTTAACATTTTAAATGTTTTATTTTCTGATTCCCCTCACCCCATTATGTTCAAAGAAAATTTTCTCTGGGTTACTCAACAGGAGTAAGAGACACCAAACTGAACTTTTTTTCAGATGGCATCACGTACAGTGAGGTACCTGCCGGCCTCCTGGATTTTTGTAACAAGAGATGATCGTTCTCCCACATTTTTTTTGTTTTAAAATAATCGAGGTGGTTTAAGTGTCTCTCCTTTTATTCTCATAGTTGCAGTCTGCAAGTGATTATACAGGAAAATAAAGCCTTTATATTTTTTTCTTTTCTTTTTTTTTTCCCCTGGGTCTGGATAGGAAGGAGACCTTTGATCTAAGGCAATATCAAAGTCCCTGGAAAAGAAAGTTTCCCAGATTTAGGGAATGGTGTGGAAAACATTTTATATGTGAGAGCCAGCAGTTCTCAGACAATGACAAAATATGAATCCAGAATAGCACAAAACAAGGGCTGCTCTCTGCAACGAAGCAGACTGGCCTGGAGAAGCTATTCTGGGGACCATAAAGTATACATGCTCAGACTCAGGGGCAGGCAATATCTCTGCATGTCAGCCTCCTGGTGACTAAATTTGGATACCCAAAATTAGAGGCCTTTTTTGAAAATATGAGCCTGGGTGGAAAATTTTGCACTGCACATAAGCAACATGCCATTTTCACAGGCTTATAACAACTTATACCTAAGCCAGCGTTTCTTCAAATATGACAAAAACACCCCTCTTTGATCCAGATGAAGTTATTTGACTAGTCAGAGTTCACAAACTAAGGCAAACATAAAACCCAAATACAAACAGTTGCATTATAGCGTGGTATGTGGAAAAATAGTCACCTTGTGCTAAGCGAGCTCAAAAAGAGCTTCTCCAAGAAATGTTTTTAAAAGCAGTCCCAAAGAAAGAGACTTTAAATTCGCTCAGCTGAAGCATTGTTGTTTTTCCTTGGGGAACTCTGAGCTACATGGGGCATGACGGCTTTCCTTCTCCTGGAAAACCAGTCTCCAAGGGCATTTTTGGAGGTAGAAGCTACGCTGTGGGAAACCCAAAGCCCCTCACTTTGGGATGCAGCCCCACAAAGGCACCAGGCAATGCAGGGCAACTTAGCCCATGGCGCAGTCAGCGGGGAATGGCTTCATCCACCCTGTGGGTTAGTCCCTTGCAGATGTCACCTGTGGGAGCCACAGCAATGTCCCACACTGGCACTTCTGTCCTTCCCACACAGACAGACAGCATTTCCTTACTCAGACACATAACATATTTGGGGGAGATGAATCAGCTCCTAATTACATGTAAGTTACTGAGATGATTATTAAGAAAACACTCTTCTGTGTGACTCTACGATACATACATTGTGCGACGGGCCTGTGACAACTCATTCTGCTGATGCCATTACCCAGCAGGTCTTTGGCATTGTTATTCAGCAGCAGTTTCAGTTACTGACATTTCCTTAACTATCCCTTCTTTTTTTATTTTTTGTGTCTCTTGCTTTGGTTCCGGCTAATAGGAACAACGTCATATTCTTAATTTACATTTAATTTTCCTGTATTCCACCCCATCCCACCCCCACCCCACCCCGCATAGTTTGTACAAAAACAGTCTGTCAATTCCTCCCTTAGGGAGTTAACATTCAGGCTTTCTTCAATTTCTTTTGACCACTACTATAAAATTCATTTTGATGAATTATTTATGTCTGGAGCTCCCCAAGGAATTATCATTTGTATCGTCTATAGTTTCTGCCTGTCACTGGCTATTACTGAATTACATCAGCTGGACAGCAGCTGCCAGGCATCAAACCAGGTTCCTCCTCCACCTTGGCTTTTTGCATCACCCAACAGACACAAACCAACCAGCTGGTTATTTTACAAGCCTGCTCCCTTGCCCATTCTGGAGGCTAAAGTTTGGTTGATTTTATTTCCTTATTAGGAAATATCTTCTATTAAAAATTAAATTAAATAATAAAAATTATTATTAAGTTAAACAAGATTATTACCTTGGTATGAAAGGCAGCAATAAAGAAAAAAATAGATGCTGTTACTTCTCTGCATTTAGATGGGCAAATAATGCCAAACCCAAAATCTATCCCAGCCTCGGACCAGAATATAGTTGTATCTCTCTCATTGTCAACTAGAAACAACTGTATTGTCCTAAACCGACATAATGCAAACATCATCTTCAGGAAGCAAACATTCCACAAGCTCCCTAAATCCTCCTTGAAAAATCAAGCAAACCCTTGGGTGTGAATGTTTACTTACTCAGCAACAGGCCTTGGTTGTCATCTCCTCATTCATTCATCCAAAGTCAGACTGTAATACTGTCCTGTTTTCCAGCCACCACAAGAAGTGGGTTCTTCTGGCCTTAAGGTCCTTATTGTTAGATCTTAGAGCTGTTAAAAGATTCACAGAAGCCCTTTGAACATGACTTGTGATCTACCCTGGCAATAATAATATTTCTGTGCATTAAGCTAAACAGGCAATAAAATCTTCACAGGATTGGAGGTTTAGTCAGATAAAACCTGTGTACAGAAAATCCAAATGTAGACCTGTTTAATTTAACTGATTTTTTTTCAGTTAATTTTCTGTGCGTCTGAAAATGAAAGCTCTATGCAAAGTTTTTGCAGTGTTTTCAGTTTCACATTTAAACTGACTTCCTCTGGCTTCTCTCACTTTTAATCTGTTTTCTCCCTCTCTCCACGTTCCTGTGGCAAAATAAGTGAGTGCCAAAAAGGAAAGAAAGCAAAAATGGCGAAGCATGGGAAGAAAAACAAAAGCAAAACCTAACACTTAAAAATTCACACTTTTGACAATATTTCAAAAGAAATATTCAAAATGTGCTTGAAAAATGTTTTTTCTAGCTTTAAAGCAGCCATCCATAATACTTTCTTGCCCTTTCATTCACTGTATTCTCTCAGCTTGTCCAGGAAACTTTGTACTGAAGGAAAGAGAAGAAACAACCCCAAGCAGAAGCTTTCCTTTGCAAGAAAACTCCATTCTTCTGTACAGGAGGGAGTTCACTGTTACACAGAGTGAGAAGGATCAGCAGTCAAGATTTATACTGAGGCTTCCTTCCTGGTCATCCATGTGGGCTTTGATTTCTTTAGAGAAATCCCTACATTTGGGATGTACATCATACAGAACAGCTAGCACTAGGGCTCAATATAGTCTAAACATACCACCTTTGAAGACATGCCTTCAAACCTTGACTTAAAGTCATTAGTGAATGCTACTGAAGCCCACAGTTGGCATATCCAACCCGTCTCACCGGCTGCAACCCTTTTATGAGTGACATCGAACTGGAAATTGGCAAAGGCAGGGGCCAGCCGGTATCTGGCTTGCTCATGACCCATGGTAGCATGCGCTGTGAAGTTCAGCCTCATTATTCGTTCCTCGTTGGCAATAAATTCACTCCAGCAATTTTAAATATTCCCTGCTTTCCACAGCTGGTTTACTATTATCATCTTCCTTCTTTGTGCCTTTTCAAGACGATGAGAATAGTGTACCTGAGCACTCAGTGTAAGACATTTCGATGCAAGATGGCCAGCTATGGCACAACAGCACTATCACATGTGGCTTGATGTCTCTCCATAAAGCAACTCTCAATTAAGTGTGTAGAAAACCAGGATTTTTGCTTCAGATCATACTATTTCACACACTTTTGATAGCACTGAGGACTCTGAACACTCAGAAAACCTTAGCAATATTGATACATGCCCTGCAAATTTGGTAGTCTAGGATTTAATTCTGCTTTTTTTGGTTTTTTTTTCTAATCTGTTCTCTGGATTTGGGGTATACAACATACTTCTTTCCAGATATAGCTCTGAGACTGGAAATGTCTATTTGAGTAAAGGTCAGAAAATGTAACTGTATAATAACAATTCTAGGAGTGAGGATTTGAGGAAAAACACCAGTTGAAATCATGAAAGCTGGCAGCATAACAGTAAAAACATCTTTGCTATTTTTTTTGGTGTAACAGCAACACCTTGATCCATCAGTGTTGATTAGAGCCAACGGCATCACATCCTGAAACATATTTTTGAAAAATGAATGCTGAATATGATTATTTTTTCTTATAGTCACATCATTTCTAATGTTTTCCTAAAAGTTCTAGCTTCTCAAATTACATAGACTCACGAGAATCACAGGGTTTCCTTTCTCATGATAAGGCAACGGAGATCTAATAGAACAAAGCCAAGCAGTTTTATACCAGCCAAGAGAAATTTTGCTGTAATTTGCATCTCATCAGCTGTACGAAGCAGAAGGAAGGAGAGGCAAGGGAGCAGCCAAAGGACTGAGGAATGGCCCTGAGCTGCCGGCGTGACACAGAGGAGAAAAACCCTGGGATGCACGGAGTGAAGTACCACAGTGGGCAGGGAGGGGTATTTTTTGTACTGTCTATACTTCAGTGGGACCGCAAGCAGAATGCCATCCACAGCTCTAAGAAAGCTGAACTCAAGCTAGAACAGGTGCAGAGACCTAGTAGGATGGGAATGGGGAGTCAGTTTTACTCATGAGACAAATTTAGCTTCACAAGGTTAGCCTAGCAAAAGAAAGGCCGAGGTAGATATGATTACACTTTATAAATATATGCCCAAATACCAGCAGGGCTGAAGAATCTTTTAAGCTATAAGACAATGTCGGCACAAGAACAAATAGCGTGAAAAAAGTCATCAACTATTTTAAGCTAAGAGCACATTTCTGACCATTAGAGAAACAGTGTTTTGTAACAGTCTTCCGACAGAAGCAGTAGGTGCTAGTAAGCTAACTACTTTTATAGCAGAAAAATAGTAAATTTAGGGAAGGGATTTTATGACATGATATCTGCTGTAATAGTGGGTGTCCCTCAGGCTCTACGCTCCTAGAAAGGTTCTGCTTGTCATGGTTGGAAGGTAGAAAAGAAATATACAAATGTAAAACTCTAAAAGCTGAGGTCTATGAAGGTGGTTAAATAGCAGTCCACAGGTAACTTTTATTTTTTATCTCCTGAGTTTATGTGGCTTGAATCTGTTTTTTTAATACATAGGTTATTCATGGCTCAGGCAGGTGGTTGTTTGCTGATACTGGAGTCCAATGCAGTAGAGAGTTGGATGAAACTACTCAGAGGAAAAAAGCGATCCCATGTTTATTGCCTAGTGCCCTTCCTTTGCAACCACCGCCGCTCCCTGTCTAACAGAGAGGCTGGCTCATGAGGATATCCTCAGCTTTGGCCAAAAGGGGAGTTTGCCCAGCACTGCCAGACCCACGTCAGCCAAGGGAAAACCAAGAAAGTGGGAACAAAGAGTCTTATCTTGGTCCTCTGCTATAGCCAGGGATTAGCCAGGGATGGATTATGTGCTCAGCTCCTTCCTGGTCAGAGCATCCCAGGTGCCTGTTTTGCCATAGTTCCATCAGAGGAGACAACCACCAAGATTTGTATCTTCTCAGAGGCCCGTAGCAGCTGTCTCTCTCCTATTCCCAACCTTGCCCAAGTGAGCCCACTTCCGAGCCACCTTTTTGGCAAGCAGGCCAAGTGGCTTCTGCCAGGTGGAGAAAGGTTTCCACTTCACATCCTTCAAAGGCAGAGGCACGCTTGCTTTCAGCTTGGTCTCAGGCACATTTCATTCCCAGGCTCTGAAGAGGCTACCAGCACCACCACACCCACACAACAGATCATAAATAACCGCACGGGTAAGTATTTCACCGGAGGCCCTTGGAGTACAACCCTGTAACTCCTGTAGAATCGTTGGCCATAAAGATAATTTGTCTGAGTCAGTACCAGAGGAAGGAGGAAATTCAGGGCTGAAAAGTATCTGCTGTGAGAAGACACCAGCGTGCCTCTCTGGCAGCTCCGCCTGCATCGATTTGCTGCAGGCAATTCTCAATCAACATACGAATAGCACTGGCAGGAGCGACCTCCTAATTATAAATCATTTAGTCAATCAAAATATAGCTCCTCAGCTACATAAAGATCTTGTTTCTTCTCAAGAGCCTTACATGGAAAGAAAAATGGAAATGCTGTACCAGGAGGAGGGAAAAAGCTTTATTTAAGTGACAAAAATGAAAGCTTCAGGATCCCATTTGTGGTGTAACTTACAGCAACTTAGGTACTTGTCAAAGCTAATTAAGACAGGCCATCTGCGAATGCTTATGATTGGAAACATTCCTCCCCGTGCCAGCAGAACAGCGTGTTACTGCCTCCTCTCATCCCACCCCGACAAGCGCTAAGCTGCTTTGCCTGATGCCACCAGCCCCGGCGGCGCGGGGAGCGCTCTCCTCTCCCTCCTGCACACCGTGCCTGAGCATCACCCTGCCATTCCGGAGGAAAGGGAAGGACAGGGGAAGCATCCCTGCCCCGCACACACTGTTAGGGACAGAAGCATTCCACAGGGAGCAGGGCCAGTGCCACCATTACACACATGCACAGTTCCTGGGCACAGCCCGCTCTCCGGCCAGCTCCCGCCGCTGGGCTGGGACACCTTGCTGGGTACCCTATGGCAGCAACTTCGTCTTTGAAGCACCGTACTAGCAGTCCACCGCCTTTGGCGAGCCATTCGCAGGCGGAGCTGCGGGCAGTGGCAGGCTAGCTCGGGAGGAATGAGGCCTGCCAGGCCACCCCAGCACGGTG
The DNA here is from genome assembly GCA_035590275.1 of Ibycter americanus. Taxonomy (NCBI): domain Eukaryota; kingdom Metazoa; phylum Chordata; class Aves; order Falconiformes; family Falconidae; genus Ibycter; species Ibycter americanus. The sequence continues at coordinate 56,812,055 of JAVJGI010000060.1, read as the reverse complement.
GACCGATGGGTGCTGGCAGCCCCGGGAGGCGTCTGTGGGAGAGCAGGTCCAGCGGGGCAAAACAGCTCACCGGACTGACACCCAGGCAAAGAGCAGCGCAGAGCCCCGTTGCTAGCGTGCAGTGCCCTCCATACACAAATGTTTAGTCTCTCCTTAGCAACGTTGCTTTTTTTGTTGTTTGTTTGTCCACTAAGTGTTCTTTGTACCCTGAAGAAGCCAGAAGTGCTGGAAGCTGGCGAGGAGCGCCAGCCTGGCCGGGGAGCCAGAGGCAGGGCCACCCGCGTGCAGGGCAGGCAGGGCCACCAGCCCAGGGCTGTCCTGGGCAAAGCTGCCTCTGCACAGACCTTTGGAAAGCTCTTTCAAATCTTAGGGGTCATTTTGGAAGTATCACAATTGGGATGTGATGAGTTCCAGGATGTTTAAAAATCCATTTTTATTCTAGCTGTGGGTTTTAAAAACTCTGCCTTGGCCTCAGGATTTCTTTCTCGGCTGAAGTTTACCAACCCAGCCTAAGCACACGGATTCAGGCTTTAACCCCAAGGGAGAAATTTCAGTTGCCAAGCAGGGTAAGCTACAAAACAGCTCTCTCGTTGGTGAAGGTCCACTTTGGAACATGTGACAAGGACCACCTGTCCTTAGGGTGGCACCCACCACCTGCTCACCAAGCACCCTCTGGCTCCAGCAGCAAAGCCGAGGTTCGCTCCGTGCATCCCGCCGGTGAATCAGGGAATGCAGCAGGCAGAGCTGGCTTTGACATGTGCATAGTGCAGATGTTGGGCTTATACTGAATCTTCAAAGAGGCAAAGGGAAAATGAAGCCACTTCTCTTTTCTTTGTAAAGCACTACAAAGAATGCCTGCAGAGTTTTGGGTTATGCTTTTCAAAGAATCGTGTGTGTGTGTATATATATATAGGTCCTGCATATATATATATCTATTTATAGGTCCTGCTCATCTGTCAGGGGATATTAGAGTAGATCTTTATACCTAGATGGCTTGAGCAAAGTATATTTTTAGTGTCTGCCAGCAACACACACACTTGGGGGGAAAAAAAAACTAAATATGGAGTTTTTACTGCCACACACATAAGCTGAAATAAAAATCTTATTATCTCTTTATTCAGATCATTTTTATTAAATTAAAGGTCTTATTAAATAAATCAATTTTATACTTGAAAACTGAGTTTGCCCCAAAGTCTTTATAATACATTCGTCAGTTGCTTTTCTTTTCTGCTTGGTGGATGGACACTGCTCTCACACATTATGTTTCATCAAGGTTTAATACTTCACTGCAGTGAAGTATTCCCTGCTTTGCGTTTAGATAGTCTTAGACGGACTCTCTGGATGCTATGCACAGGGCACTGTCAGGTCAGACAGCCTCTGAATGAACACCTCTGTTTTTTCCAGCACCTGTGTTAGTTATAAAGTAATACTTCACCGTTTGCAGCTACAGCAGACAGTACCTTTAGGTACATTAAGGTATGCATAGTCATGTCCAGCTTGCAGATACTCAAACCAAAGCAAAGCAATGAAAACACAGTCTACAAAAAAAGTGAAAGCTGTTCCCACTCTGTTAGTGGGAACACTGTGTTTGCCACTTCCCAAGGTGTTATGTAGAGCTCCCATCGCAAGAATTTCTCAGCAGAACCTCTCCAGCTATATCCCAAACTTTCTCCGAAAAGATGTCATGACACTGTTTTTGTAGTCGTCCCCCCCCCGAGTGATGGACACAAGCTATTTCGTTCTGCAGCACTTGGCATTTCTGCTGAATTTCATGCAGAAGTTAAAGAACAAGGTTAATGGTTGGTGTAGAGACTGGGACCCAGCTGCTGGAAGGGAATGTGCATTCCCTGTCTTTGGAGTTTGGTACTAAGCTAGACTTTCTGTTCATTGTGGGAAAAAAGCTAAAGAAACATTATTTTTGCAGTACTCCCTACCCTAAGGTGCTCGATAGTTGGCAGAGATCCAAGACTCACCACAGCCACAGGCTGGAAAGCACTTCTTAAAAACAAACAAAAACGAAAACAAATGAACGAACGGAAAAAACCAAACAGGGAAAATGACACAGAGAAACCCCAGCTCCAAGAGTCACAGAGCATTTCTGTGACGGAACAGAAACCAGTTCTACCAGTGCCACTTTTACTCTGCTATAGCGTATCTGATGGCTGGGAGATGTCTAGTACCATGTACTCAAGACCAAGACAAGGAATATTCTTTCTCTCAGGAACATTAAAATATAAAACACAAGACTATGCTAGCAGTGTAACAGCATTATAAATCACATTTTTTGCAGAAATGTATAATAATTTTTTTTAAGTTCTAGCTACAGAAAAGATTTTTTTTATGTTATCCTTTAATGTTATCCTTTAATTATTATCATAGAGTTTAAAACAACAGGCTCTCAAAGAAAGATATTTTTCCACTGAAATAATAGGTTATCAATGGTTTTCAGACACTGAGATGCATTTAAGGCTTTCCCAATCTCAACCTGGGATTGCTGAAATTCTTGAACCTTCACTGAACCCAGGAAAGATCATGGTTACCTCAAACTTGGCCCTATTCATCTTAAGAGATATCTTTTTTCCTCTCTAAATACCAGCTCCTGGCCATAGCCCTATACAGACACTTCCCTTAGCATTTACCCGCTTTTTCATTTCCCTAGTTCTGAGGAAGAGTAAAATTCATGCTGGATCCTTCAATAAGTAGATCTTTGGGACAAGATGGTATTTTTAAGAAAAGCAGCAGCACCTAGAGGTGAATAACACGGTATCTGACCACAATTACACGTCTCATATTCTATACTTGGATTGCTGTAAAAGCAGATGCACAGTTGACATCCAAAGGAGGCCACGATTTCCTTGCAAAAGGATGCACTGTGTAGATTAACAGCAACTACAGACCACTGTTCAAGGTGGGATTCTGCAGGCCCCATTTTAGCCAGGGAACTGAGCATCTGTCAGACACCAGAGAGGGATCAGTGCTGGCAGAAGGCAACGCAGCTTCCCCACCAGCTACTGGGAGTCCCAGCAAACAGCACAGGTCAACACCCACCCTCCGGACAACTGAGATCAGGTGAGACAACTGAGATCAGGTGAGACAACCCCTACCCTTCTTCAAATGAAAAAATACATCAGACAGAAGCATACAAGAGCTGGTAAGAACGATAGAGTGCTGGAGGAAAGGGTGAGAAACAGATCAGAAGGAAAAGCAATTCATAAAAAAAAAAAAGCTACAATAACTAAAAAAAGAAAAAAAAGGGGGCCCTTTCTCCTCAGAAGAATGCAATAATTAACAAAAAGCCTTCAATTCGCAAAGATGTAATTTGGGGCTGTAAACCGTGTTAATCTATATTTAACCTTGATGGGTTTGGTGCTCTGGAATCTCCGAACTATGCTGAAAAGGAGACACTAAAGTGCAGTCGAAATCCCTCCATTTCAGCCTGGGTTCACCTGAATCAGAAAGCTCTTCAATGAAACTGCTCTGGGTGTACCTTGACCTTATCAAGAAAAGAATGTGGCCAATTATTCACAAGACAGGTCTGTGGTAACAGTGAAATTACTCCCCATGTATAGGTGAACAGAATTTAGCTCAGTCTAGCCTCCCAGCTTTGTGCAGTATGTTCTTATTACCCTGGGACTTTACAAAGTGTGACAAGTTCTGAAAAGTCAGTCTGACAAAAATCAATGCAGAAATCTGGGCTCTTTTAAAGCAGTTTTAAGAAAAAGAATACAGACTGTACCTTTCTCAATCAAATATTTCTTACAGAATCAGATCTATTGTTACTTTAAAAAAACAAATAGCAGCTAAATAAAATTAGAACACTCATGCAGGCAACATTCCTGCCAAAGATGTTTTCTCTCAAGGAAGGGGGAAATAAAAATACAAAATATATTACTTTCTAAGTCCTGAGAAGAACTTTAGAAAACTCAGGGCAAAAGCAGTCTTTGGGCAATATTCAAGGCTGTCAAGACACATGAAGCAGCAGCAAAGTCATCCTCCAGCAAGGGGTAATTACTACATGCAGATACCAGTAAGTATGCTGGGGGACGAAGGCACTGCCGGCACCGACTTCAGCAGGCTAGTAGGCAGACTTTCCATGTTTAAGAAATGCCAGCACTCCAATGGCTCTCTTTACAACCAGCAAAAAACCCGAACTACAGTGGAGAGAAGTAAAGTAGGACATAAAATTTTATTCTGAAATGATCTCTGGCCACAACAATAAAATGTAACAAATATTCACTAGAACAGTCTTAACTCCTGTCATCAGCTGTACAATACATACAGTATCATAAAACTGGCCACTAGGATTAAAACCCACTACAACATCTTTAATGTTAAGTGGCAACAGCAGCATCTCACAGAAAATTATACATAAATATATACACAGTCCACATTCAATCGTTTTTCACATGTTTTCAGTACACACAGTTGCAGCATATTACAGTCACGTGTCTAAGTCGTTGCCCAATAAAAACCCAAGCTACTGCTTAGACGTAATTGTAGCAGTCGAACTCAGTAATTACAATTTGTAGCAGAGATGTACAAGCCCCTAGAAACAATAATTCACAAATGTTATTTTATTCAAATGCTACCATAGCATTAAAGTGGGCAATATTCTAATCTTTGCTGACTGGAAAAAAAGTTCTTTTTGCACTTATCACAAATATTATTGATGGGGGAAAAAAATACTAAAAAACGGAGAGCATTAAATAATGCACACCCTTTTCTAAAGATTCTAATATTGCCCGATGCTACTTATGTTTAAAGTGTTTTCAACATTTCCATGAAGTCATTTATAACTTCAAACCACCCACCAAGTTAAAAGTGGCTTAAGTGCCTTGCACCCAAATTGTAAAAATCCCTGGCCACCTTTATAAGAGCCAGGCACATATAAAAGGAATGCACTTTGGTTCATACCAAATGCCCTGGGATTAAATCACACTATAAAACTAAACAGTTTGAGGTAAATTTTTACAAATACAGTTGATTTCTGTCTAGTGTCACCATTAACAAAAATTTATTTAAAAAAAAAAAAATTCATTTTGATGTTAAAGTACAACCAATGAAGAAGGGCCATCTTTAACCCCTTAATGAGACGTACTACAAGAACAGAGCGTCCTCTCTACCCCAGCAGTGTGATTGCCTTATTGTTTCAATTAAGGCCTCGATCATCTACAGGATATTTTAAGACAGGTATAGCATTTAAAAATAGATTTCATTCCTACTATCCAGTATTCCAAGGGTTAAAGAGGCCAAGATGCATGCCCTACAACACGCATTTGTAACAAAAGGCACATTGTTAACACCAAGGGCACAATCCATCCTCTATTGTTAATCTACACATCTTGCATCACTCTGTTGTTCCAATACACTTAATCGGTAATGAACACTCCAGCGGTGCAAGAAACTGAGCCAAGTGAGACTGCAACCAAAGACAACACTGTGCTATTACTAAATCTGAAAATAGCTCAGACATCCCCAGACAATGGTAACATGTGAGACTAAGCACTGTTTCCAAGCCAACTTCTATCAGCCTAATTATCAGAGCCCTTAGAATAAAATCACATCAAAGCAAGAAGCAACGTCCTTTTCCCCCCTCCCTCCTTTTATACAGGTATAAATAAGCTACAATAAAAAGCAGCTACATCACTTCAAAACCTTGATGAGGCTGCTCCTTTAGTATAGAGGAAGTTCCACTGTATCTGGGTTAAAAAAATAGCTCTGCACACTATATTTTGGCCTTAAAGTTTCCGGTAGCATTTATGAAGAAGATGGATCATAAATGCATTATTGGCATTAAGAACTGGTTACATGAAAAAGAAAATTTAGTGGTTTTAGCCCATTAATGACCCATGAACATTATGAATGTTTTCACCTTAAACCGCCATGAAAGACAGGAATATGTATCAATGTCCCCTTTAAAATAAATTAAGGGACGTGATTCTTCTCCCGCCCCTAACATAAGCATCCTTATTTCTTAACTTTTGGAGGAAGAGTTAAGGTAGAAAGGAGTGGTAAAGCCAAGCAGGTGGTGGAGGAAGCAAAGATTCTCAGTTACCGTAGAAAAATACACAGTATTGTATTCCCACAGTCAGGAGAGTCAGTTAATTTTGTATGAAAATTAATACATCTATTTTCCAGACTTAGAATTTACTGACCATAATGTACTGGATATTCATATCCCAAAAGCCACTTTTCTTAGCTGTATTACCATATTTCATTTCTAACATGATTTCATACATGTTTACATATTGCACTTACACACACTGTATAAAGTTCTGAACATTTAACACTAAATAATCTAATTTGACTAGAGGCAGGAAATTATCTTTTTAAAAAAAAAAAAAGTAAGAAAACTGGTTGATTGATGCTCTAATGTTTACAGTTATCAATCAACAAATACCATCCTCTACTCAGAAATTATTTTTGGAGCTTCTTTAGGTGTTGACTTTTTGGCAAGAAGTTAAGCGATATGTTTCCTGAGAATTCTGTTGTTTTGTATTTATATCCCTCCCCCAGTCTTACATTAAATTAAGTTAAACCAACCAACAATCCAAATTAAGCTGTAAGTGGTAAATTAATGAATATGATGGAGAACTTAACCGGAAACTTTCTTGGCCTCTTAGGGGACCATGCTTTAAGTATTTTTCATAATTTGTACAAGTAACTCAGCAAAATCTGTGCATATAAATGTTGCTTAAGTTATTGAGGTTTTAATGCTATCCGTTCTAGTATGTCTTGTTTGAACATCCATAAAGTCTTCTAGATTATGCTCTACTTTGTTTAAAATTCCCTTTTCATGTTTTATACATCCAATCTAGACCACAGCCATTGTACGTGATGAAATTCTGATCTTAGATCTCAAACTGTTCCTGTTGAAAACATGCTACAACATGAATATTTCATAAGTCTAGATATTATTCCTCAGTAAAGCCCTTCTTCCATGAATGCACTTAAAAGTAAAAAAGAAAAACCCAACATTAGCGCACACACGTGAACAAACCTACACATCTCTAACTGTTCCTTCAAAGTTAATTTTCAGCTACAAATGCCAAAGATTAAATCAAATTCCAACCATTTACCTTCCCTTTCGTAATTCTCCCTTATTAGAAAGTATCTAGGATGGTGTCTGCCAACTGAAAAGCTTTCCACTGAAGATCTTTCCATCCATTATGCTGTCTAAGGTGAAGTATGCTTCTACAGAAAGCAATGCAGTAATATAGTGTTTGCCCCTACATGCAGATTTGATCTGAAGTGTAAACGTACCAGAGAGGTCACAGTTGCTCAGACAAACATTGCCAGAAAAAATAAAAGCAATCTGTGAAATCCATGTAGCATAACAGTCTAGAAGTTACAGTATAAAACAGAGAATGAGCACTTCTGCCTATATGATTTAGGGAGACCAAGCTGCACATTAGGAGAGAAAACAGGAGGGGGGGGGGGGGGGGGGA
>JAVJGI010000060.1:56793381-56804597 GCA_035590275.1 Ibycter americanus | reverse complement strand
CCCCCCCCCCCCCCCCCCGCCCCCCCCCCCCCAAGAAGAGAAGCCCAGTGTGAATGCTCAGTGTTAATACACCTGAAATGAAGTCCAGAACATGTTGCTTTACCAACTCATCACTCACTTTCAGATTCAGAGGAACAGACATACTTTCATCTTCATTCTTTCTGAGACTGCCCATTCCTCTCACTCTATCACACGGCATGCCAGGTAAGAGCAAGGTCATTTTAGCCCTACAAGTTCCTATTTTTTGCATTATACTTAAATGCCCATTTTAATCAAAACCCATTACTTCTGAATAGAGAAAGCATTCCATAGGAGGTGACTGTATCGTTAGTGATACCACTACCTTCTCTGGGCTACCATATAGAAAATGACACTGTAACATGCTATGGCTCCGCTTCAAATTACAAGTTTACAGGTGCTGAACTGCATTTCTTTGAGTATTCTCCCTAGAGTCCCGTCAGGCATAGGTGTGAGTGTTCGCAGAATCAAGACCCATACCCACAAAATCCAAAAGGCAGAGCCTTACAAGTTTACCCCAGGTGAAACCTAATATGAACCATGGAAGAGAAAGGTCAATACCTTTGACACCACGCTGCAATGCATGACAGTCATGTTGTAACCAGTGGCCTGCCACTGATGTTTATTACTGTGTCACACTAGTTACAGTAAGGCTAATTGTACTGTAGAAGACAAACATTTTAAAAAATAAGTATAAAAACTTAAAGCATTGTCCCCGTGTTTTTATAAAAACAAAACCAACATTTCTTACATTTAAAATGAGTGCTGAAAGATAAAAATGAATAAAGTTATTGAGCAAATAAAAATGTATATCTGAGCTACTTTTTCATACAAATAAGGCTCAGCCACACTGTATCTCTTGTATTAACAGCATCGGGTTATTCAAACTCAGCTAACGAGTTTTGGCAACACTGTCCTTTGCTGAATATTTCCATTGGCATCTGTCATCTGCGCCAAATTAGTCCTCAGTTTTGAAGCTGAGCTCGAAGTTGGAGGTAACTTGGAAATCGACGTTATAGCACCAGTGCTCTCTGTAATTCTCTTTGCCGAGGCCTTTTCCCCAGTCGGAGGCTTTGGTAACCGTCTCCTTAGCCAGGGATGCCGCAAAGCCTGGCTGGGTGTCATACGGATAGCAGGATCCCATTCTAAACACTGTTTTAAGAAGTCAAGAAACAGGGGATCATCACATCCCTTTAATGCATTACCCCATTCTCTGCTCTCTGGTGGCCCACGTAGCTTTCCCCTCCGAGAGCGTCCACCATTAAGTATTACAGAGCCATCAGACAAGGTTGTGATGCTGCAGTAGCGGGGATAACCCTTAGAGCTCACGAAGTTTTTGGCTCGCTTGGATGAATCTAAGAGTTTTGGAGAAGGCATGCCCAATAGTTCAATCATACAAGCCAGCTGGTCTCCTTCATCTTCTCCAGGTAGAAGTGGATAACCGGTGAGGAGCTCTGCTAGAATACAGCCCAAGCTCCACATATCTATGGGCATCCCATAACGAGCACCAAGGATGACTTCAGGTGCACGGTAAAAACGTGACTGAATGTAAGTGTAGACACGCTGATGCTCATAACAACTTGAGCCAAAATCAATCACTTTAATACCACTTCTACCCTGTTGCTTCAACAGAATGTTCTCAGGTTTAAGGTCACAGTGAATGATTCTGTTTTTGTGCAAAGCATCCAAGCACTGTAAAATTGAGTGGGCAAACTTGCGGACCAAAGGCAGGCTAAAGCCCTGAAACTTGTTTTTCTTTATTAATTCGTACAGGTTCATGCTCAGCAATTCAAATGTCATGCAGATATGGCTGCGGAATGTGAAGTTTTCCAACATGTGAATAACATTCATGTTGTTATCCTTATCTTGTTTCCGGAGGTGCTCCAGGATCTTAATTTCTTCCGCAGCTTGGCGGTGGAAACGTTTTTCATTTCTCACCATTTTCAGTGCCACATGTTGATGCATCTTGTGATCATAGGCCTTCACCACCTGCCCAAAGCTTCCTTTCCCTATAACTTTCAGGACTTCATACCTGTACGCAATATGATCGTGGGGTACTTGTATATAAGACCCTTGGTCATCGTCATACCCACAGTTGTTCGAACCACCAATCACACCTTGCCGCTTCTTTGCATTTGGACCCAAAAAATATATTTCAGGGTAACTAAAAATCTCATGATGCTCAAAAGCTGTTAATTTTTGCATGTATTGCTTCATTGCCTGCTCTGGTGTCATAACAGAGGCTTTCACCTTCCCCGTTCCATCTGTAGATTTTAAAGAGCTGGAGCTCCCTTGTCGTCTGTGAGCACTCTCTGACTGTCTGTCTTGAACCACTGGCAATCCAGATTTGCCTAGCGTTGTAAGTCCATTTGGCTGTGTTGTCAGAACCGTCCTCTTGTTACTATTATCTTCAAACAGCTGCTGAACCTGGATTTGTCCGTGGCTACCAACATGGAGGTGCTCATTCATTGTGTGCTTACTGCCTCCAACCTAAAATCGAAAATAAATACATACCCAGTTAACAAGAAAGGCATGAACTCTGTGCTCCACCATTCATTCTGCAATCTGCCATCCTGCCTAAATCACCTCAAGATGAAGTATTTTCTTAGAAGTCAGTTGTCTACAGATAATCCAAAAAATACAGCACATATACTGTGATACTGCTGGATGCTATTGCATCTTCCAGATCCTTGTTTCTCAAACACCACTTCCATGACTCTCTAAAATGTTTCCAACAAGACAATCACAGATGTGCTACCATGAAAAGCTAACAATTCCTCCAAGGAATCTTCAAGGCAGCAGTCCTGTTACATAGTAATCATAGAATGGTTTGGGTTGGAAGGGACCTTAAAGATCATCTAGTTCCAACCCCCTGCCATGGGCAGGGACACCTTCCACTAGACCAGGTTGCTGAAAGCCCCATCCAACCTGGCCTTGAACACTTCCAGGGACAGGGCATCCCCAATTTCTCTGGACAACCTGTTTCAGTGTCTCACCACCCTCACGGTAAAGAATTTCTTCCTGATATCTGATCTAAATCTACCCTCTTTTAGTTTAAAGCCGTTATCCCTTGCCCTATCGCTACAGGCCCTACTGAAAGTATGCTTGAGGGACATTAGCCTTTACAGAACACAGTAGAAGTTTTATTGATGCTAGAGATGAATATATAATGCCTGCTAGAACTTACATGGCTAAGGCTCTCCTAGTTACCTGAAATCAAGATTTTAACTTGTTCCTAAATTTGCTGTATAACAAAACCTCCAGATACAATCTTAAGCAATAAGGAATGTGCTGTGACATGCACAAAGAGGAGAAGAACCTGCACATTTCTGAAGTTCAGGAGATGCCATTTACTGCTTGCAATTTAGAGAGTCACTATTCAGATCAATGAAGCATAATCATATCCTTTAGCACTTTCCCAAACCAGTCTTCTACTATCTTTTAACCAAGATGAGATTTGGGGCCTGATGCAGACTTGACTGAAAAGAAAATCTTTGCCTTGAAGAACATGCAAGTAACTTTATTTTAAAGGAATGCAAAAAAAAAAAAGATTAGCTGATTCTAGTAATTACATTTGTACTTGACAGTTTTCGCAAGGGAATAAACAGCAGCATTCAGCATTTTCAAGTAAAGAAACACCGGAAGTACTGGGGTGTGAAAACAACTGTTGCTCAAAACCTGGGATTTTTAAGGAGAAACAAGACATTTACAAGCATAAACTTGCCACTAAAATAGCTGTCCTTAGAATTCCTCATTTGCTCTAAAGTAGAGGATAATTAGTTTGTCTTCTGCCTGGTCTTATGCAAGCATGGGAAGAATTGCCCTGCTGTCTCTCCAGCTGATTCACCAGTTTTAATATTTATGCCAAATTACTAACCAAAAGCTCACTGATACTGTCAGACAGATGATCAAGCCAGGGTTGAGAGCACTTCTAAGCCGAACTGTATTTTTTCTAGGCAGCTAAGGATAACGCATTCCCTGTTCACTTAAGGTTGCTGAAATGAAATCAGAAAATGACAGTTGTGTGCCATGATAGGCAATGAAATCTGTGCTGCAGCTGCAGAAGTGCTTCCTAATGAGAAAACCAGGACATGCAACGCAGACTGTAGCGTACTTTGTGCTTCTGTTAAGGTATCAGTATGATATGGCAGATGCATGTTTTTGTAAATTCAGTAACTTGTTCCCAAGGAGTAGACAGCTGGACACCAGCATCACCTTTGGATAATATTTTGAAATTTGCAGCTCTGAAACACACAACTTAAGAACAAGAGCTCTCAGGGATTGCTTTTGCGGAGTTCACTGCTTTTGCTGAGTTCACTGCTCTTCTGATTCTGCTTTGACTCACGATGAATAATTGGTTCATTTTATTTCTCCATTGCAGTTTGACTGTGTATGTTTATTTACAGAGCAATTTAGATTCACACTATCAAATTTGATTGATCTCATAGAAAGCATTACCACACAATAGCAACTCAGAACAAAGACATTTGTAACATTTAAGCACAGTGAAGGTATACTGGATATCGACATTAATTCCCTTCCTAGTCTGATGTCTCAAAAGCACTGGGAATTATATCATCAGGGAACTTAATGAGCCTATCATGCCTACAGGGAATTCCTTCAGGTCAAGTCTGAAGCTCACTGCAGTAGCAGTTTCCTGAAGGCTGCCCTGATCCCCTATATAAACAGCAGTTACTGGGGGAAAAAAATTCGGCCCCAAGAGCTGCTACATGATGCATCTCAGAAGAATTGGATCTAGTTAGTAAGATGTGTCAGAGGTTCAGCACATGCAGTATTGCAGAAGTGTGTAAATAAGAAACGCACAATGAAGCAGCAGAGTAACTGTGCAGATTAAAAGTCCTCAAGCTAGGAAATTCCAGGTACAAACACTTCTTCTGCAGCACTGGTTCAACAATAAAGCAGAACATATCTGGACAAACTGGGAGTAGACAATACTAATGTACAGACAATGAGGAAGAAAACGCATAGCAGAGAAAACCATTTTTAAGAATCCCTTAACCCAAGTACTAATTGCCACAGTCCACATCTTGAATATATTTTTCTTTTCACTTGAGTCACCTGTTTTTCAGAGTTAACTATTTTCTGTACTTCCTAAGCACTGCTTGTTTCAATAGATGTACTAGGGAATTCTTCAGACTTCAGTTATTTGCTTTTTATCAGGGCTTGGAAAGAACCCAAACATTTATCCACTCTCAACAGAGACTAAAGAGTTCTTTTTCCTAAAAGCATGTTTGCAAACACATTCTGAAGTGTAAACCATGTAGCTCTGCTTCCTGCACCTTCAAGCAGCCTCATGGTTTCTCCTGCTGCTAACAAGTTGGCTTTTTTTTCCAAGCAGCAGAATGAAATCACCAGCATTATCCCAGCTTCACCCCAAATCCAAAATGACCAGTTTTGCCAGTTTCAGTCAGCTGCTGCTGGGGAATGCAAATGCAGACGCAGACAGTAGCACTGTTTTCGTTTTTTTGTGGAAGACACCAAATTAGCACAGGCTGTATTCCAAAAGCTGTGGGGGAGAAGAGAGCTCACTCTTCTTGCAAAAACCCCAACAGGAGTTTCAGAGCTATCAGACACATCACAACCACATGAAGTCAACATGAAAAATGGACTTTTCCCATCTCAGGGTACTGCCTGCACAAGAATCACCACCTCTTCTTCTATTTCCAACCTGGATGAGGGTTGGCTTCTCACCAGCTCTTTGCTATGCCTATCTATTTGTGGCTACCGGTGTCTGAGATTGCTGTCAAGTTCAGGCTTGCACTGCTTACAAGCTCCACAGGCTTCACCAGTGACGCTCTAAGTTTCCTGAACCACAACTAATGGGCTTGGGAAGCTACAAAGGACTCCCGCCTTCTTAGTCCAGTACCAAACTGTTGACAGTACATGGAAACTCCATCAGCCTTTCATCCAAAACCATAACGCTGAGAGGTTTATAACATGCTTCCTTTGCTTCTGCAGATGGGCCTGTAAATTCCGGAACCAACAACCTACATAGCTAACCTGCATGCACTTATGCAGATCACTTACTATACATTTTATTGCCTGTGTTGAGACCCATCTACACCTTCTAACATTTACATATTTTTATAGCACACATCTTCAAAAACTTCCTGATGTATACATTTCTCCATAAAACATCCTGAAATAACAGGTAAGCTTAAACTCAAAGAACTAATCTTCCTGAGTCTTCTGGCAACATCAATCACCTAACAGTAAATGTTACAATTTTGTTTTTCCCCTCAGTAGTTTTTCGTAACTTCAAAACGACCACTACAATTTTGCTTTTAACTTTGGTTTGCTCAGTTTATGGAAGTTGATGGCTATGCTGAAAACATTCACCTAACCTCTGAAGTAAAGACAGCACACAAAACAAAAACAACAAAAGAACTCCACCTTTTTTTTTTTTCTTTTTCTTTTTTTTTGCAGGGGTTGGGGGAGAGTTTGGGGCTTGTTTTTTTGTTTTGTTTTCAAAAATGGGCCTAAGGACAGCAGTAGAACAGTAACCTACTATACTTAGACTACAGACCTGTAACAACATCAAAGTAGCATAAAACTGAGCCACCCTGCTAACCAGAAAGCAAACCGACTGACAATTCATTTGCGGTAACACTCAGCCAATGCCATGGTCTGTTTCAAGACCTTCTACAAGACTATGACTACAGGGCTGAACATCACAGGAACATACACCTTTTCTCAAAGGCATCAAGACATTATGTAATTGTATCATATTCCATCTTTGTAAAACTCACTTGGTGGAATATTAGCACCCTAATAAAACTATCCAAGACAGATACATGCTTCAGCTACATACTATCATTTTATTTTGAGCAAAACTGCACAAAAGATTTTGCTGTCAATCAGAATCACAAAAGATTTACAAAATGAATCTTAATAATAAAGCTATCACGACAGCCTGCTGCAATACTGCACAGGAATAAGATGTCTTTATCTGCTATTACTTTGCATAGATGAGAACAAGGGAGAAATAGTGTTCCAAATGAAAGAATAAATGCTACACCCTTTCTTCACAGCATTTCTGGGCATGCCAGTTTCAGCCCTGCTGTGTCTAACATGCTAGAGGCACATGGTATCAGGTGTAGCATGCTTCGCTGCCTATTTTGTTGACTACAGCCTGAGCAAATGTACAAAAAGCTTTTTTTTTTCCTTGATAAAGGAATTCAACAGCATTCCTCTGTTCAGAACTAAAAATAGCTGCTAATTAGTACGATAACAATAATGCTGGATTATCATAATGGTTTTATTATGAGTATGCATTTTATACACCAAAAAAGAATAAGCCCTTGTCCTAAACAGCTTGTGGCTCAACAAGAGCTGTAGAAAAAACATACCATTTGGATCTTTTGCTGATGTTGTGTCTGGTCCATATAAGCTTATTTTTTTAAAGTTGACTTTGACTTTATATAGCAAATATTTTCACAGACAAAATAATGCCTCAAGAGTGAAACCGATTCCTAAATTTTTCTCCTCCTGTCAGGACTACACAAGTGCAGTGAGTTTGGATACTTCTGGGATACCATGCATGTATTACGCATGTCAAAACCAAAAAGGACAGTCAATGCACACTAAATTGAACCCTTCAGGTAAGCTGAAGTGTGCACATACAAGAGATGTGCCCAGATGCACTGCAGTCCCCACAGCACACTCACCACCTGTTGGGGCCCAAATTTCAGAGCCCCCCCACTAAAAGTTAAGATAGCGTCACATTCCTCCTAGACGCAAGTTTTATATGCAAAAAACATCCAAAGAAATCTAGATATAGGAAAGTCCAGGTCATGACTGTATAGTTATTTCTACACAAACGTGACAGCATTTCTGCGGCAATTTATTACATGAAAACACCATGATAGGAAGTTATTTTCTTTGGGTTTACATGCTTTAAAGCAGCTGCCCATAATAAAAATTTGCAGCATGTAACCCACCAGATCTTCATGTCAGCAGAGGCCAGGAATCTATGATCCATTACAATGTCAATTAGTTTTTTAAAAGAAAAGAAATTTAAAATTTCTAAGATTAAGACTGAATGACTGATGCAAAAGTATATGGATAGACATTCAACCCTGGTGGCAAAAGAAAACAGGCTTGCTGTAGGGAAATCTTTGAAAGGGCTTGAAGAGGGAGGGCACTGAATCATGTACTGTAAATGGGTGGTTGGTACAGTATTAGACAGGAGGAGAAAGAGATTAAAACTGCTTTACTGCAAGAGAAACAGGAAGAGTGCAGAACGCAGGGATACATGCCAAGTAAGAAAGAACAGAGATGGAGGTAGGCAGAAGACAGAGACAAAAGTCTGGAGTGGGACTCACAGACGGGTGGGGATTTACGTGAGCACAGCAGCAGGCAAGCAAGATAATCTCTACTGCAACATGTCAAGCGGATGTAAGAACACCATAATGAAACAGGAGAGAGTGAATGGAAAAGGTTCCAATCATCAAGGCAAGAACTTAAGGCTTCAAAAGAAAAAGCAATGACTTTGGAGAGGAAAATGAAGAGGACAAGGGGTTGGAAATAAGTTCATGTTTTCCATCACGAGCCAAAAAGATAGTCAGGGATGGAAGCTGACAGGAGTAAGCCTAGGATGAAGCCACAATTTAAAAAAAAAAAAAAACAAAAACCAACAAAAAACCCCAAACCTTTCCCTGGTACAATACACAACAGCCTGCTTATCAACAAAGGTTGCTGTGATTGCAGAGACTGCAGCCAAAACCTCTGCCCTGTTACACCAAGCCTGTGTAAAACAGCATCTTCCCCTCTTCTACCCATGCTACTATATTCTACCAAACAATGCAACTTCACTTGAAAGTATTAAACCACAGTTTCACTAGAGGCTAGATCACACAACTCACTACTGCAAGAAGTATGACAGGTACTATGCTGCTTTTCTGTCTGAATTAAAAGAAAAACTTTTTAGCTTAAACAAAAACCTATCTTCAATCTCAATGTCTCTTCACAGTTTGTGTATATATAATGCACATGCTTCCATCCTGACACCAGCAAGTTCAACCACTTAGGCAAACTGTACCTTCTGAAAGTTGGAAATACAAAGAGAAATACTCTCAATTTTTAGCTATTACAGAAGTCACATAAATACAACAGGGATGAAAACAGAATAAGCAAACGAACACAAAGAAGCAAAATGGTTTAAGAAAACTTAAATATTCCATCTTTAAATAGGTCTGTCTGGAAGAAGTAGTGGGATGTAAAACCAATGGTTTCAATCAGTCAGTGTCAGCTGAGGTCAGTAGGCCTGAAGTTTATTATAGAAAGATCGCATAAAAGATACCGTCCTTTTTTTTTTAGGTTAAAATCCACCATTCTGATGTCACATCTGATCCTCACCACAAAAAGTTATGTTAGCCAAACCACAAAATAACCACCTACAAAATTCAGAAAGGCAGTCTGAGGTATTTCTGTAATAGTACCCAAGGCTAAATAAATATTGTAGAGTAGGCTCTATCACAAAGGAAAGGCAGAGTTTGCAACAGTCAGAATCTAGAGGGACATGAAACACAGCAATATAATGCTTGATCATCCTGTGAGCTTCCATAAGTATTTCATCTCTATGTGCATATATACACACACGTCTATATGCTAAATAAAAACATATGTATACATACATATCAATATGCGTATAAAAATAGTTGAAACAGAAATGTTACACTTTAACATCTCCTGCATGCTTTCATAAAGACTTCATCTTTTTATATCTATGTATATATGCCCAGACAGTATTTATAATACACACACACCCCTATAAATCTGTGCATAAAAATACCAACATTCTGTACTTCCAAAATTAGTAAGCAGTCCCAGATATATAGCTGGACCACCGCACTTTCACAAATCCTAAATTAAATCTGGGGTCTTTTACATGTGGGCCCCTGTTATTTGTGGGCCCATCTGTACGTGCAGTTTCATGATCAGTATCCAGGCTGTTTGTACTACGTTCCTTCTCTTCTGTTTTTATCTAAAAATCAAGCTGCTGCCCCAACTCTAAAATCAACCAGCACTGAACCGGCATATGAATGTGAAAAAATTGCCCTTCACTGCTCAGGAACAGTTCAGATATGTACCCTAGCTACATAAATATACAATGATGTTGATCTCAAGTATGCAGCTCCACCTTGAATTTGCACAATATTCATCACTCCTTTTGACACTATGCTACGTATATGGATTTTTTTTATTTAAGCCAATTCTTGCTATAAATGGATTTGAATAAGATGCTTTTAACCCTGAAGCTACATAGAAAGTCACTGAAACACTAATATCTAAATGCATAGTTTCACCTTCCACTAGCCCATAATCACATTACCATTTAAAGCTCTGCCATATGTTTACAAAGATAGTATGTGAGCATCCATGAAGAACTCATTAATTCTAAGAAAAGCATGCCACCAATGCCTTTCAGGGTCAGTATGAAATCTTTCGTAATTTAAAAGGAAATGTATGCAATAAAAATTTCAGACATTTAGTGTTAACACGACAGCATATAGACCCTTCTCTCTACTCTGTCATGCCTTCAGGACAGAGATACCCTCTCTCATCCATATATAGTGCCATACTTGCAAAGTTTCATTCCTAGTAGATTAACTAGGAGTGGGAGATAATGTGAGATATCACAGAACCGGAAAATAACATCCTTTTCATACCATCAGTGCTTATTTCTTTGGGTAAACTACTGCAGCAGTAAAGTCAGATTCATCCAATCATTGTCCCCACGTACGATAGCTATTTCTAGGGAAGACAGCTATCGGCCTGAGCTGATCAGACATAAAACGAGACAGCAGCCTTCATTCTCACCACAGTTCATGCGACCCTTTAATCACAGCGACTAACCTCATCGCCAAAATAATGTCATCTCAAAAAATGCATTTACCAGAACAGCTCCTCTGTGTGAGTGTGGAAGATCGAATTTGTCACTGAAAATTAGACACAAAACCAGACTGAAGGGGGGCTGGGGAGGGAGAAAGCTGCTTCTCAGTGTAGTCACTGGGTCCCAGCCTCACAAACAGCTGGCACGTTTAATCAGAGTCTGCAGGAATGAAATGCACTTCGCTTAAGCACCGAGCGCCTCGCCAGGCGGGACGGGGCGCCCGCGGCGGCGGAGCCCCTGCCCTCTCCCGCGCCGGGGTGCCCATGAGCTCTCGGTCCCGCCG
>JAVJGI010000060.1:56774676-56791469 GCA_035590275.1 Ibycter americanus | reverse complement strand
CGGGGGTCTCACCGGCTCCTCAGACAGCAGGGGTCACTTCTGTCACACTGGAAGGACAAAGGTGACGCCGTGGGGGGGAAGGATCGATAACTTGAAACGTGGAATGGAGTGAAAACTTGAAAAACGGCATTGAGGGGAAGGAGCTCCTGGGGTTGCCCTGGAGTCACAACCGAGAATGAGGGGGGTGCGCGCGCGGGGGCCGTTATTTGCCTCGTTTTCCAAACCGTAGAACGTGCTTTGTGGAATACAATGCTCCGAATTCCTGGTTTGTCAGTTAGAACGTCATTAGAGCCAAAAATAGACATCTAAACATTTGCTCAGCTTGGGACAGCGCTGAAACGAACTCTCCTACCTACGCTCAACCGTTTTTGAAGTCTGTACAGACACGCATATTTGACTTTCTGAAACAGCTGGTAGATAATGTAGACAGACCTCCCTTCATCCCTTTCCACAGGAAAAGACAGAAAAATAAATCTCCCCTTCCCCTGTGCTTAAGAAAAAAAAAAAAAAAAAGGGAAAAAAAATCCATCACTTTGCCTCTCCCACTGCCACAGATACATGCATAAACAAAGACATTTCCTGTACTGGTACAAAGAAACAAATACTTTCCCTAACCCCTCCTGTCCCACAGAGAAAACAATCATACCTTCTGCCGCCCACACCCACCTAAACTTTTCCCTTCACTGTAGCAGAAAGAAAGCTTTGTCTTCCTCAGTATCCCCCCAGATGTCCACAGGCACTCCCAATGCTCCTGGTGCCAGGTGTATAAATGCTGTTTTCTGATTACTCTCAGTATTTCCCCATCATTTTCACAATCAGCACATGCACATCAAAAGTATCTGAATATCACACGCTATGATAGTATTAGCGTTCTTTGTGAGATACCTTAAATGTTTCAGGAATGGCAAGAAAACAATGCTTTTCTAGTTAGTCTAAGGAGGGGAAGGGGGAAGAAGCTTGTTCACGTTCAAGCTAGATAAGAGAAACCAAAACTGATATAAATTATCTTTTCGTAGGACCTGCAGGAATTCTTACCTCATCTTAAACTATATGTCTTCTCTGACTGTCAAAGTCACAGGTGGTTTCATGCATGGTTCTGGGGTTAGTCACACCTAAACATCCAGATAAGAGAAACCACGTCAAGTAAGTGCCCTGTTTCAACCGCTTTCCCGTCGTGTGTACCATTCACAGTATGCTTTCCACAGTTTGTTCAGACAATCTTGGACCACTATGAATACTATGTGGAAAATGGACTTAGCCTATCTCATAGTAAACAGTCTTTTAATTAAGTCAGTGGGAACACACTACACATTACCTGTTCAGCTATTCCCTTTCTAAAACTGTGTGTGTTCTAATTTTTCAGCATTAGTTTTTAAGCCTCAGGGTGGGCTTGGGCCTGCCTACATGCCTCTCTTTCTCTCCATCTCTTTTTCCCTCTGCAATCCATCCTGGCATCTGCTGTCAAGGACAGTACCTGATGGAGTCTGAAGGTTAACTCAAGATGAGGGCAAGCCCACCTTGGTTCCTTCTGAATGCAATACAAGAAACTTCAATTTTAAAGCCTCTTTCATGCAGGATTTAGGTTGATAGAGAGGAAGAACATGCTAATATAATTGTAAAATCCTTAGCTGCAAATGCAACACCTTTAACAGCCTTCTTCAAAATCATAGTTGAAGATCTACAAACAAAAGAAGAAAGCAAGGCCTAAATACTCAAAGGCAAAGCAAATATTACTTCCTTCGCACCGAGGGGTACACTCGAGAATCTGAATCCCATTGGGTGGCCACAAAACTTTCTTCTTTCTGATACTGGCCAACTGAACATATCAGCACTTTCCAGACCAGTACTACATGAGATGAGATTGACAGACTTCAGTTCCCAGGACCGAAATGAGTATTAGGCACCTGACAGGAGAAAGTGCATGGTGCTCAGAAATTAGAGAGCAAAGTGAGTCAGGGTTTTCTTGATCCTTTTTCTTTCTCCCTCAGCTTTTATTACCCCAAAGTGTGAACCAACCTGTGATGGCAGAAGATTAGTCTTCCCTTCCTTGCAAACTAATTACTGTGTGTTCATGAGTGTCAGACTACTTAGAATCATAGAATAGTTTGGGTTGGAAGGGACCTTTAAAGGTCATCTACTCCAACGCCTCCACACACACACACATACAATGAGCAGGGACATCTTCAACTAGATCAGGTTGCTTGGAGCCCCATCCAACCTGACCTTGAACGTTTCCAGGGATGGAACATCTACCATTCCTCCAGGCTACCTGTTCCAGTGTTTCACCACCCTCATTGTAAAAGATTTCTTCCTTATATCTAGTCTAAATCTACCCTCTTTTAGTCTAAAACCATTACCCCTTGTCCTATCACAACAGGCCCTTGTAAAAAGTTTGCCCCCATCTTTCTTATAAGCCCCCTTTAAGTATTGAAAGGCCTCTAAAAGGTCTCCATGAAGCGTTCTCCAGGCTGAACAACCTCAGCTCTCTCAGCCTGTCTTCATAGCAGAGGTGCTCCAGCCCTCTGGTCATTTTTGTGGCCGCCCTCTGGACCTGCTCCAATGGGTACTTGCAAGGGGCTTCTGAGGCAGTTTCATCAAAGCACTTGTTCTTAAGAGAAATATCTGAAAACTTTCTTTACAGATGGGTACCCAAACAGGCCTGCAGACTGGAAAGTGCCAACTCAGTGGGACACAGGCAGTACCAGTACTGCACCACAGTGGCCACCGAAGGAAGGAGATGAAGGGGTCAGTAGTTGGAGGTGGAGGTGGAATCAGAAGACTGCTTGCTGCAGCTGTCTTGATGGGCTTAGGCTGGACTGTTACAGATATCATTCTCTTGTGACAAACTGTACAAAGTGTTCCAGAACAAAAATTACCAACTATTTGGTAAAAATAAAGTGGTTAAATCACAACCACTGAATGAGAAAATTAAAATTCATTAAAAAAAACCCAACAACAAAACAGAACCAGAATAGTCTAGAATAAAACGTTATATGTAAAACCTTGTCTAAAAGTATTCCTGCCCACATAGTACATTAAAATGCATTATTGAGGATAATATGCTAGTACAATGAGGAGAAATACAGGGCATGCTTTGTTTCTTGAGCCATTCGGTCAGGGCCCTTGTGACCAAGACAGGTACTAATTCCAAGCAAACTGTGAGGGGTCGCTGAGGTCTGTTTTGCCGGGCTGCCTTGGGTCCCAGTTCATACCTAGTTGTCCTGTTAGAGCACTGTACCTGCTTAGCATCACTGTGAAATCTCCCATGCCAGTCCTCTTACCTCTCCAAAGTGGATGCTGGTTAGAGTTTAATTATATGGGGCTTTGGTATGTAGTTGCAGGGCAAGAGAGGCTGGCTGGTCAGTCACACAGCATCTCTGCCGCTGTGATATTAGCAAATGCTTATGTGGTCAGACACCAGGGAATTCCTGAGAAGCCATGCATGTCCAAAGCTGCGGTGATGACTTTGGGGGCTCCCACAGTGACGGGTGCAGCCGTTGCTCAGCACCTTGCTATGCTCTGACTGTTCTCACCGGGCACAGCAAACTATTTTGGCTGTAAATAAATGACCGCTAGGTAGAGCAAATGTGAGGCTCCTCAAACATGATGGGGATGGAGGATGTGGCACTTAGGGACATGGTTTAGTGGTGGACTTGCTAGTGTTAGGTTAATGGTTGGATTTGATGATTTTAAGGGTCTTTTCCAACCTAAATGATTCTATGATTCTGGGAAAAGGAGAGGCAAGACAAGCCTAGAACAAAGAAAGTAAAAATGTGGTTTTCTGCCACCTTTTAATCATCCTTTCATACTAAGCAGAATTTGCATAAGAAGGAGAATCTATACTTACTCTCAGCATCTTTTAAAATGTTCTAGGATCTAAGCCATTTAAAAATACATGCTTTTCCCCATTGTTTTTGTGATGCAGACCTTCGATGCTGAACTGGAGACATTAAAACAATTAAGATATGTCTCACCATCGCTTAAACACAGGTCCAAGCCTGTTGTCTCAGCCAGTAATCTGTATTTTAAAAGTAAACCCTTAAGCCCAGTAAGTGGTTGCCTCAGGAGGGCCTGGACACAATCAGCATCAGGTTTTCATTAATGTGTTGTGGATAATTTAGGCACGAGCAGGACTCTGTACACTTCAATGTGGTCTTTCGGCAGAACAGTGTAGGCACTTCAAAGTACAGCAACCTACAAATGCTGGCACTGCAGATGGAAAGCATACAGGTCAGGGCTCCACTAGCTCTCAAACATGCACTTCACTGTGTGGTATACATGTAAGGTTTGCAGCTCCACTCTCTGCCCTCCCCACAAAAAAAATCCCCAGCAAAGCATCACCTGTAACTTAGGACAAAACTGTATTTCAATAAAATTTATGAAAAATGAGGTTATGTGTTCAGAGCAAGAGTGTAAAGAATCACTGCCACAAATCAGTTTGCTAGTACATATTCATACTGACATGAGGGTATATATGAGGCTAAACTGGCTTGCCAGGTCCAAATGTTTGTTGGCCTTTATTCCAGCGTGTATTCTGTTGAGGCTAAACTTCATTCTTTCTTCAGGGGTTTGCCCTTTCTGCTGTTTAAGAACACATAAGTCACCATTTCTATTACAGTATTAAGACACAACAAAGGATTTTTTAGTGGTCAGTGAGTACACCTTGAAGAGATACTCTGAGATCCTATGAGTCTGCAAGCATATGAGTAGTTTTTTATTCTTACATTATTACAGCTATTTTGTGGGAGATTATCTCACAATATATTTGTATTTTAGTGCTGGCAAATTGCACATTAAAGAAAATGCTTTCGCTTTTCACCAGACCATACCAATTTTTCTAAGCTTCTTTAATATATGTTTTCTATATCACTTCTGGATTCTTATACCATTAATATTAATTAGATCATTAGACTTATTCCTTTGTGTAAACCCCCAGCATGTGTAATGGGAGGAGAAAGATTCCTGTTTTCCTGTCTCATACAGCAGAAGCAATCCTGATGGAGTCAGCAGAGTAGCATTAATATAAAACTAATCTCAGGGAAAAAGCCTAATGGTGGCTGATTCTCTTCAGCTGCTGGCACACCCTTCTCTTACGTATTCAGAAAAAAGTGAACCTCTGGAACAAGAAAAGAAGGAAACGATGTATGGGTCATTGGCTCTTCTTCTGTGGACCCTTCCCATCTCATCTGTGAAGCTCCTCCATTCCCCCAGCTACATGAATTGCGAAGACATGATTTAAAACTGCTGTCTCTCACGTCACTTGAATGTTACTCTTTCCTAAAGAAGTCCTATAAAATAACTGTTACTGCAAGTTTAGTATGCTATGATAGTTAGGATTTCTACCAAACTGTTTCAGAGAGAAACCACAAACTTGTTAAACCTTGTGTCATTCTCTGAATTCAGTTTTCTTTTCTAACCACCTTGAAAATCAATATCAAAGCTTGGTGTAATCTTTCTTGTACTCATTGTGTGGGCTACTCAGTTTCAAAACCAGCTGTTCACACACAGGGTTAGTCCCAGCTGTTGAAACCCCGGTAACCTTTGCTCATCCAATTCCACATGTGTAACGAAAGAGCCTTAACTTTAAAGGATTTAGGCAGTCAGTTACTCTCCACAGCAGCGTTTCATAGAAGCTGGGATTTAATTCTGTCAGGTGCTGAGAGGTTTCAGCTCCCCTGAGTCAGGGAGCCCAATATCTCACAGGGTGCACTGAAATTGAGAAATTATGTATCATGCTTACTTGTGATAAAGCTCATTAAAATCATTAAAGTCACTGCTCTACAAAAGTACAAAAGTGAGACATAATTAAAAGATAATGGGTCAGAGGAACTCAGAATCCAGAAAGAACTCTGACCAAGTTATTTTCCTCACCCAGGCTTTCTCTGGGCTGAATTTATTAATAACAAAAGGAAAATGAATCATTAAGATGAAGTCCCAGGGCCTGAGTGTTATATTATTAACTAGTATAATCTACTGTCAGGATTTACATAGTGACTTTTGAGTTAAACCATGAGCCACCTGCTGAAAAGCAAATTTAAGGCTACATGCTGGGAAAGAACTTTCTCATTAAAATATAATCAAGGTTTGTTAGGACAACAAGAAAAGAACCAACCTGATGTGCTGAATTAAACCGAGTGGGAACTGAAGGTACCAGACAGCTGTGGAGAGTTCTTCAGCTCCCTGTTTCACAGGGTGTAAGCCCTGCATGGACTTACCTTGGGAAACACGGACTACATCTGTTGAATGCACGTGGTAAGAGGAGCCCCTGGTCGTGTTTCCTAAGGGTAGTGTGCACAACATACACAGTACTTTTTCTTCAGTAATGAGCCTCCTTACCCTTCTCCATTTATCTTGGGAGTGTAAGAAGTATTTTAAGCGGGCATGGTCAGACTGATACTTGAGTAACAAGAAGGGATGTGCAAGCCTATATTTATACTGGGGAGGGAAAGTTAAGAGTGATCTCCCCAGTGCCCCCTTCAGTACCGTGCTACCGATCCTTTGGTGTGGAAGTACCCTAAGCTCCCCAGCCTCTCATTTAGATTGCTGTGTGAATGCTTGGTGGATGTGTGTATTCAGGTGTGAAGAGTGGGAGAAGAAAAATAGCAAATACATGATGTGAAAGTGAAACAGAGACTTTAATTCACTACCATCATTTGTAATCTTCTTCCAAAGGAATAAATGTGCACGTTAACACACAAACAGTTCACAATCAGTTCAGAAAATTGCAACTTAAAATCATTGTATAATTTGGAAAATTAAGTAAACAAAGCAGAATGCCTGCGGATGTTCTACAAATAGAGAAAAAGGAGGCCCAAGGGAACACTTCTGTACATGTGCTACTTTATTAGTGAAATTAATCCCAGTGATTTCAAAAGGACCACTCACACACAGTTCCACCTGTGATTAGGATTTTGACTTTAAATTATAGAAAAAATATTTGCTTAGCTGTGATTTTAATTTTAATTTGCAGAAAGGTGGAGGTTGCTACCTACAGGTAACTCCCTATAAACAGATTTAGCTGTGTGTGAAATGGGTAACATTAAACATTTGGGGCTAGGTCTAATAAGTGCCTAGCTCTTAAAGGGAAATCCCATGTGGCAGAAAAGATAGGTGCTAAAGCTCATTCCAGTGCCTGGAAAAGTGTGCTGCAAAGTGGTGTCAGAGCAGACAGACAGAAACCACAGGTGACTGGAATACCCTAGAGATTTCACCCTGCATGAGCTGGCCAGCTTAAGAACATCTTCTGGAGATGTTGTCTGCATATTCTTTCAGGAAAGAGTCACTATCATCACAGAGTCCCCCTCTGTGAAATAAACTAATGGCAGAAGCGCTAATTTGGGAAAGTTCAGTACGTTCAGCCTTCAGCCTCTGAAGGTGTGCAACAAACTACAAGCTGCTGAATCTGGAAACAGAAATTCATGACTCCCTGGGCCAGAGAGCCAATGAGTTAAAGAAGATAAAGAAGACAACGACTGTTGTTGTGAGATTAGACTTTAAAAGTGTTTTTTGAATGTTGCATACAGCACAGTCATATGCTATCTCCCCAGTCATGCAATGTGCAAAGTTTTTTTCAGTACTTGGAATTAGATGAGTATTTTCAAATAGAGTTTAACTTTAATTTGTAAAGGCTAATGATATATTTCTGTAAACAGAAAACACACTGAAAAGCAGGCAGTAAATACCTAAGAGGCAGGAAAGGAAGACAATACAGGGTAGGAAAGATAACATGAAAAAAATTATGGAAAGCCACATAGAAAGACTAAAGAGGATAACGCAAAGAAGCAAAAGACTGGGAAGCTAATGCCAAGAAAATACAAGATGATTATGTCTTTTTCTGTCTCTCCATCCATTGCTGCTTCCACTTGTGCTCTCCTGTTTTAAGTCAACTTTTTGTCTCCTACTTCTTGTCTTTGTTTGCTGTCCTAGCATTGTCTTTCAGTCAACAGGGAGGCTGCAGATGGACCACAGCCCTGCACTGCAACGTTTTCTGGCTGTGGCTGTTCATCTCCCAACAAATGGTGCTACCACAGGGCTGCTTCTTTCCAGAAATCATTGGGTGAAGACTGGAGTCCTGCTATCTGCAGGACGCCAGCTAGGAAAAAGGAGAGCTGGAAGTGTGAGGATGACTGGGCAGGATGAGTAGGCTTAAGAGTGCTGAGCAAGGTTTCAGGGGACTTCCCTGAATGGAAATAACTCACTGTTCCCTCAGTTTCTTTCCTGAGGGCTCTGTGCTAGTCCTGCTCCTACAGCTGCAGAATTTGTATCTGGGGCACTTACCCATGAGAGTAGCTGCAGCACAAGGAAGCACAGGGGAATGGGCACCCAGCTAGTGGCAGCCTATTGGCAAGGCAATTGGGGCCCTGAGAGGTAAATTTAAAAAAAAGTGACATTTTCTAAGGAACTGAATTCCTGAAAGCTCATTAGTTTCAGGTCAATCAGTTTTTGCTAAGTCCATATTTTATCCCATTTTCCATTTATTTCTAGGTCCTTCCTTCCCTCTGCAACAGCTTGATAGGTTTATCCAGTCTGCAATTGCAGGGGTGAGTCCTTCTCATATGCTGATATCCTCCACTTCTGCTTTTTGTTGTCATGGAGGATTATAAAATGAGTAGTACTCTGACAGCCAGGCATCAGATGTTTGTGGTTGCAACATCTTCACAATTAGCTTTCTGGATAAGATTTTCACCTTGCCCTTAAATTGCTCGGTAAGGCACACCAAGCATCTTGTCACTGTGAGATAATCTGTATAGCACGAAGGACTCCACATTCCTGAGAAATATTTTATTGCAAGTTGACAAAAAACTCAGACATTCTGATTGTAATGGCACTTCAGAATGAATACAGAAAGATACATACACTGGATGCATAAAGATTCGTTCAGGCAGCAAAAACATGTTGTGAAAAGAAATGGGTGTCTTCTCCTTCTGGAATCTTTAATGGAGTGCCACACTGGCAACTATCCTAAACGGCAGTTTCAAGAATATGTACTAAATGGTCTGTTTCTGAAAGGTAACGCAGGCCATGTGTGATGTGAGGTTACAGCACAGGTCTGACTAAGGCATCTTCAGTACCTGGGGAGTACCATTGAACAGAGAGGTAATACATATATATTGCCAAAAAGAAAGTTAAAACTTTTTTTTTCAAAGCAAATGCTCCTCTCTGGCTTTTTAATGAAGTAATTCAGTATAAATATGTGCCAGTAGCTTTTTTTTTTTAAACTTCAGATAGGAAAATGCCAGCACCACGGAAGTAAACCAGAGGACCAGAGGCACAGGAGCAGATAAGAATGGACCACACTTCTTCCAAGGTTAGCTGGTTTGGGTTTTTTTTTTTTAATAGTTTTCCTCTTTTGGCATTCAGCCAAAGTTGTAGTTGCTGCTTCCAAGACTTAAAGTAGAAATCCCACACTTCTCCACAGCTTTTCCCAAATCCTGTAAGAATACAAAATCTTTTGGTCCATTTCCGGGAGTTTTCCCGTGGCATTCAGTTCAAAAGAGCTTTCTCTTTTCAGGCTGAAAGTTGGAGTGCAAAGATGTATGGACAAAGGAAAATCATTGCTTCATATATCTACATATTTATTTGTTTAAAATGGAAAGATAAATGATCAAAACATGTTGATCCCTCGAGAAGGCTTCTGAGTAAATATTCAACTGTCATAGCATTAGGTGTGCTGTAACAACATCAGTTGAATATAACAGATCCCATGTGTTCACTTCTAGGGTGCTAACAGCAGTGGAGAGAAACTTGTTTGACAAGAAGGCCATTGATAGTGGCCATGAGTATCAGGCATGACACCTGACTGCTTCATGCTTTTTGCAGAGAAAGCCATAAATGTTTAGAAGTTTGCTATGCAGATTATTATGGAGAGAAGAAATTTCCTCAGTTTATTTTTACCTATCCTCAGGAAAATTTGGATGCTTTCTTTGCCATTGCGGAGTGAAATCCCCCACAATATACATGAGAGGGTAAGTGAGGATCACCAGAATACCTCAGCCATGAAACATGACAATCTTTGAACACACCTCCAGTTGAGAAGAAACATTTGCTTGGAAAAAAAACCCCCAAGAGTTAACCTTGAGCAATCAAATCTCCCACAAGGAGGCCTTTTCATTTCCCATCTTCCCCAAGCACTGTGAAGTGAAGCCTTTGAAAGGACAGTAGCTGCAAAAGACAGGGGCTCAGGCAGAGAACATGCCCTGGGGACATGCTGTGGTTCCAGCAGCTGTGAGAAAGACATCAACTTACAAAATAGCACCCGATGCAGCACCTCTGCCATGAGCATCACATGGGAAAAGGCAAAGATAATTCCCAAAAAGCCAGCCATCTACAAGCAATGCACATGCCAGTAACTTCTGTAAGAACGTCTATCACTTGCATAAACACTGTTCGTACAACTCACTGACTAAAACAAAATTGCTTTGACTTTTCACTTCTAAGCATAAAGCACCCTTAAATCAGGTGCCTCAATAAACTCTGGACATTGCATGTTTGTTCTCAAATGTTGCCCTTTCTTCTGAGTATTGTATATTTTAACCAGAAAATAACACTGAGGTCCAGTTTTCTTTAAGAGCAGTTTTAGAATATGACAACTTCTACTTTTGAAAGTGGATTACTTTAGACACCTCTGGGCCTTGCTCTAAATATAAATCACCCATGCAGTATGCTTGTCAGCTTAGGCCAGACATGTCATACAAGGGTTGGTTGGGTTTTGTGTGTGTTTTTTTTTTCTCCTAGATATAAGCAAACTGTGATGTAGAAGCTTGAAAAACAACCAAACTACTGTCATCTTCAGTTGAGAGAAAGAAGTAGAAGCACTAGGCTTCAGCCTTTCTTTCCCATATGGTTCATAAAATTTCAAGACTTCCATTTTCTTCTCCTGAAGTGATTTTGAGGGTAATTTCCATTTTGATACAGATCCCAGGGAAGTAGACGGAACGTCCTGACATTGGTTTTTTCATAACAGAAGAAGGACCTGGTATGAGACTGACTCACAAGTACTAGACATTATGGCAAACACAGAGTTCTTTGTGCCCCAAATGGGAATGCTCAGTACCAGCACAGTCCTGGTAGATCTTCAAACAAATGTGCTTTTCATCCAGCTCTAAGTAGGAAACGATGACTTTGCTGTGCTGTTCCCAGTGATATTGCACAAGATCAACAAAATTACCTTTCTATAATCTGCATCTTTAAAATCTCTTTCAAATCAGTGATTTGATATCCACTTCTTAATCATTGGTTCATAGTGCGTATAGTCTTTGCTCGTGAAATAGTTATCTTTGTATCTTTAAGGGTTGCGTGTTTCCTTTGAGACTGACACTAATTTCAGCAGGGCCCTGGGCAAGAATAACATGAGTGCTGCAAGCCCCCATGGGGGTCCCTCCTCAGCACTGCTGTGGGGAGAGCATCTTTGCCCATCCATGACAAGCCCTAACCTTTCCTTCCACCCTCAGCTGTCTGTGACTTTGCCCTTTCAGGCTATAATTGCCCCATCTCTTAATTTTTGAGGCTTTGCAGTCTTTGATGCTGTTATAGACAGTGCTGGAAGCCAGAAGTAGGGCAAGGAAGTCATAAGGAGAAGGATGTGTTGAGATTATAAAAGAGGGGAAACGAGGGAATTCAGTATTTGCCACGTCCTGCCAGTATCAAGTCAGTGCACAGTGTGGATGGGGAGGTGTACACTGGAGGGAGAGATGGACATGCCTGTGGAGCAGAGCTCTGGGAAGATGGATCTCTTTGTAGACTGCATACTACAATTAAGGTTTCTTATTCCATTTAGTAATACCAAGGAATCTTTGTCGGTTCCTGCAGACTTTTTCACAACATATGGGGTACGCTTTTCATATGCAATATGAAAGGATCTGGCAGGCACCAACAACTTCTTCAAAATGAAGTTATGACCTTGACTGCAGAAGAATGGATTGATATCCTGAACACTACAAGCTGTGAGAATGGGTCAGTGAGACTCATTCTCACTTTTGATGTGAAGAAAATGAACTATTTGGATCTCCAGTAATCTCCAGTCACACACAAGCGATGCACAAAGTCGTCAGCTCTATTTGGTAAATCAGATCTTCCTGTAGGTTTTGTCTTTCTAGCCCGTCTGTCAAAAAGATACAAAACCCACACATCTAACAAGATGCTGCAGAGGGAGCAGTTATAGCTGTAGACAAGAATTAGTCAAGACTGTGCTACTTGGTGACTCCGATCTCCTTTCTGTTACCATTTCTTTCACCTTGCAAGCTTTCCTAATCAATGTTCTTTTATCAGAGTTTTGTCCTTGTTCTGTATTTGAAGATTAGCTGAGATATCTTTCGTGTAACCAATCTATCAGCCAGATCTAGATCAACCATTCTATTTTCAGCCCACAGGCATTTTTCTTGTTAGACAGCTGAAGAGCAGCTTCTGAATCTAGACTGCCTCTTCAAAGTTCACCTTGCACAACAGCATCTCACCTGCAAGCAAGAGAAAAAAGATATGAGAAAATGCAGCTTTTGTCAGAAATGGAGACAACTGCCAAAGTGGGTCACGAGAGTATTCTACAGCAGAAGCTCTGAATCTAGGAAATGGGTCAAAACGTAAATTGCCCCAGAACTCAGCATCTACCTGGGACAAGTGCCCATCAGCACACTGATTTCAAAGCTGTGTCAACATGCAGATTCATAGATTTCAAGTTCAGATGTCTCTACGGTGATCATCTGGTCTGAAGTTCTGTGTAATACAGGCTTTAGGACTCACTAAAAGAAAGTCCTTCTTTAGACCGCACATCAGTACTTGAAAGAGAGCATATATTAAAAAAAACCCCAACAATCGTATTTCCAGTGGTGGAGAATTCTTCATAAGCCCTGTGTGTTGAACTTCAGTGACTATCCCCATTGTTACAACACTTTGATTTTATTTCTGGTCTGAATTTGTGTAGCTTCAACTTCCAGCAATTAGTTCTTGTCTGGAGGATTTTGTGTCTGCTTTGAGTGCCCTCTATTACCAAATTCAGCTACCCAGCTAGATTATTAGGCTCCCCCTGCATTCATGTTTCATATCATTTCCATGTGGTCGGTACATAGAAAATAAGATTCATGATGTATGCATTCAATAAAAATAATACATATTTCAAGATCAATTAATAAAGTACTGCAGAATATATATTTTTTTTCAGAATGGACATTAACAGTCCTTGCTCCTGGACTGCACAGGTCAGATTTTGCTTGCTGCCTGCAATTTGTATTGTGATTGCTGCTGTGTTGAACAATCTGATGTTCTTTTCCTTGACTGCAAAAATCAGGTTGGTTTGATTCTTACGAAAAAATGGCATCTGCAAAAAAAAAATGCAAAAAACACCAACCCAAAAATACTCATTAAATTTGCCTGACTGCTAGCTTATATTTTGCCATCCATAGCAGAAAATAAATATGTAACTCAGAAAGTAACAATAGACACAAATCTTGCCTCCCAGAGCTATTAGCCATTTATTTCTGAGCATAACCTCATTTATTTTTGTAACCCATATTTTGATTTCAAAAGCAATTTATGTTATTGTAGTTAATTTCATCCTGATATCAAAGCTAACTTACCTTGCCTTTACATGTAGCATCATTTAGCTGGAAAAGATTATTTTATTTGGATAGTTATGACAAAAGTACTCATTATATTAATTTTATACATATACATATGTAGAAGGTGTTTACCCTGCAGCTTAGAAGCAACTGATTCCACTCTGTGCTTCACATTTTTCAGGTCTGATCGTATTCCATTTTACTCTGTCAGGGATACTATGCTACTTTTTCTAATGACAGCAGCATTGGAGGTTTTAGGCACTACATTAAAATACTCCCAGGTGAGAGGAGAATCGCTTCACAGTCTCCGTCAGAGACCAAAACAGCTACAGAAAATACAAGGCAGAGCAAAACCAAGCCCAGTAGGATTATTTGTGTAAATATGTTAATAGAATCGGATCTTCTGAAATGCCTTTGAATTCTTTTGGATGAAGTGAGTTATGCTCAGGTAGATGTAAGTGACTAGTATGGATTTTTGAATTTTTTTTCTGGATGATTCCAAAATACTTTTGACAGGGAAATGGTAAATTAAAGAGTGAGTAAATTCACTTGTTTGATGCTCAGGGCTGAACAGTGAAAATACATAAATTCTAAATTGCCCAGGTTAAGAGTTTAGATGCATTTTTCTTTAAATCAGTTTACCTCACCAGTGAAATGAAGTCCTTGTTTGTACAAAATAAAGTATATGTTTAGCATCTATTTTATGTGATATTTAATATATCACAGTCACAGTACAGAACTGTTGAGAGTAAAGGCATAAAATATGCAATGTACATGATATATGTAATTGGATTTTGTACATTAAAAAAATTTCAGCCAATGAGAAGAAAGCAAATCTTGCCAAACAGCGCAGGGTCCACCAGAACATAAATCAGAAGGCATTTAAGTAAATACTATGTTTTTGTGGTTTTTTCCATTGCTTTTGGAAAATCTGTGTATAACACTGAGGTAGTTCTAGGTAAACAGAAGTACCAGGATACATGAAAAACATTTTCTGTAGGTTTAAACAAAGAATGATCAAAAGGGGCAGCAGCGACAAAGATTGTGAATAATTACCCTCCATGCTTCCAGAAGCTTTTTTTAATGCAAAATATAAGAAGGGTGAAATTCAAAACTAAGTGCTTCACAGGTGAAAAATAGATTAACACACCAACATTTCTTGCCAGTGTTTATGGATGTGAATGAGACCAGACAAGGCACACTGAAGCCACTTCACATGACTCCATGCAGCTATGGCAATGAGAAAGAACCTCCCAGGGCCTATAAACATTATTTATGACCTTCCTGAGACCTCTCTTCACAGCCAGGAGAGAGGTTAATATCAATGGGAGTTAGGCTTGCAAGTATCCATGGGTATACTAGGGAAACATGAACTGAAATAAAATATGTAAAGAAAAATAAATGTGCGTATTACAAAAATTACAAATGCATTTCAGAGCAGGTAGTTATAAATTAATTATGTGGTTTTGGCTATTCAGTCATTTACTGGTAAATAAAGAAGAACAACAGAGCATCCTGACTGCTCAGGCTTTTTCTTATCCTACTAATGTGCCAGGCATCAGGAGACCCTTGGATCCAGAGAGGCACCAGCATCTATTTGGCTTCCCACCAGAGCTTATCACACCTCAGGGCAAGGCTGAGAGCAGGAATGGAGCGTGATGCACATTAACACACCAAGAAGGGTACTTGTCACATGAGAAGAAGATCCAGAAGTCTGAGGGAGCCTTACACTTGTTCTTATAGGGTCTGAGAGTTTCTGATCGAGCCTGGCCAGGTCTAACCAGGCTTGGCAGGGGAGTAAGACAGGGCTGTCCAGCCCTCGAGGGGACCTAGTGGCATTCTGGCAGATTGGCACACAAAGTCTCTAGCAATGGGCTCCTGGGGTGAAGACCAAAATATAGCTGGGAATTTCAGCCTTGAGGCACACAGCTTGAAAGGCCTTGGTTTATGACAAGTGCGCATGCCAGGCTTTCTGATATAAGATGTCTCTGGATAGGAACCTCAAGCTGAGGGCAGACCAAGGCAGACATCCTTGTTATCCAAAGGTACATAGAAGTTGCTTGACTGCCGCTACTACCTTCTACGGCACATAGCAGGTTCCCCTCTGATGCACATGGTGATGGGCTCTGATGGTTGGTATTCAGGTAAAAATATGTTCTGCACTTCTGTCATTTTGTCTGTTGGGGTTAAAAGGACCAGAAATTCTGCTTAGTATTGGGTTAGTCCTAGGGGCTTTGGCCGGCACACTTGTAAATCATCTTTGGAAGAAGTAGATATAGTGTGACCCTAAAATTAGAGAAGCATGGGATAGACAGCAGAATATTGCACTTCAAAATGGAGAGGATCGTGCAGGCACACTAGAGAGTAGTGACTACCAAGGAAATCACTTCTATTTTATCTACTAGTAAATTTGTTCAATAACCCGGAGCTAGCCGTACAAAATTAAAATCTGCCTGATTAAGCTGTCACAGGTACATATACAGCAATGATGGTTCAGCTTCAGGCTATGGCTATCAAATCTCAAGGCAGAGCTTTTTCTCAGAAGGGTTGACTATGGGATTTTTTTTTCTTGGATCTAGTGCCAAAGTCTGTCGAGGTCAGTCAGCACAAAGTGGCACCACTCCAAGAACCAGCATGACTGACTGGAGCATGGTAGTAATATGTTTGTCATTGGAAAGGTCCTGTTTGAATAATAGTTGAAATCAGTTATATAAAGCATAAATATTTGGCACTACGTAGTATAAAAAGTTGGGTATTGGCAAAATTCAGCCTTGTGACTTTATGCAGCCACTTTCTAGGAATGTCACAGTTGCAGGTTATTATGGACATCATCTACAGACAACAAGGTTCTCTCCAGATTCTTCCGCAGGAAATAATTTTGTTTTGATTGCTTCTGGGTTGTTGAACAACAAAGCAAAATTTTGAATGAAATATATCCTGTATCTTCCTAAGGTGAGGGGGAGCTGGAGTTTTAGTCATCAGGACCAGTAGTTCCCTCTGCCAATAGTAGCCATCTTAAAGTTTGGTTCCCAGTATAAATTAACCTTTTCTTTTTTCTTATTTAAAGTAGTTTTTTGTGATTATAACTCCAGAGATTCAATAGGCTAAAACCAGGTAACTTTCCTTGTAGAGAACAGACATACTATATCCAGTCTGGCTGTACAAGTGTCACAGCACTACAAAACTATCACACTGCAACAAGGCTTTCCCACACAAGGTTCCAAAAGTTCATCTACTGTCCGT
>JAVJGI010000060.1:56663345-56774576 GCA_035590275.1 Ibycter americanus | reverse complement strand
GAGCGAGCTTTCAGCAGCAGATTCAGAATACAGCACTAATACATTACTCCATGTCCTAACAAGCTTCTCAACATCCCAGTGGTTGCCTATTTCTTCTAGGAGTGGAGACATCTTCAATGAGCACACAAACACCAGCAAGAACACCGCCAGGCTGAGCAGCAGCGGGAGTCGCTCGCGGCACCGCGCTGCTCCTGCACCTTCACCCAGGCACAGCCATCACTGCTGTCTAGCCAGACCCACTCTGGACCTGCCACCGCTGTGGGCTGCTGCCATGTCTGGTTGTGTACTCCACCACTACCGCTCATTACCCTCAGTCTCTTAGCTCCACAGTGGTCAGGCTTCCTTCTCTCTATCCCCAGCAGCTCACCGACACTGGTGTCTGATCTGGATCACCAGGCTCTCCCCACCAATCTCAACATGATCCGGGTCACAGGCTATCCCCACCTGTCTCCGCTACATTGGGTGCCACTGTTACTTCTCAAAACTTCAAATGTCCCCCAGCACGACCATTACTGCTGTTGCCGCTCATTATACTTAATCTGAAGGTCATGATCTTGAGCCTCACACAGGGCACCAATTGCTGCAGCAATACCAAACTATCAGGCTGCAACAACGCTTTTACTGTCTCATACTACCAGTCCCATACAAGGTTCCAAAAGTTCATCTACTGTCCATGCTGCTTCTTTATCCTTTTCAGGCCAGTCCATCCTGCTTCTCGCCTCTGCTGCAGCCGGGTTCCTGGCTTCTCCTGCAGCCAGACTCTCCTCATCTGGGCCCCCTCCTTGCCTCTCCTACATCCTGGGCTCTTCTTCATCCAGTCTCCTCTCTCTCCACCCAGTGGTCCTCTTCCAGCAGTACTCCTCTCTTCCAGGCTCCTCAGTGCTATTTAACTACTTAGCCCAAACAAGCCACAGCTGTATATTATCCGTATCAGCCAACCTACCACCCCAGAAGCAAGCCCACAACTGTACATAATTAATGTTAATTAACCCTCTACCATTTCTCTACATGCAAGTATAATGAATCAGGAAATTTCAAACAGCACTCTGTTGGAAAATGTTGTTTTATTTTTCTTTAGGACAGGGGTATCTTCCTTCTTGTACTTCATGGGTGACATAAAATGGAGCCTGCAAATCAAAAATGTTTCCAAATATAGTTCTGCTGTTGGCTTGAAGGTTGGTTGTAACACTAGAAAATGGCACTGCTTCCAGCCCTATATGGATGACAATGAAGTACCTTC
Source organism: Ibycter americanus (assembly GCA_035590275.1). Classification (NCBI taxonomy): domain Eukaryota; kingdom Metazoa; phylum Chordata; class Aves; order Falconiformes; family Falconidae; genus Ibycter; species Ibycter americanus. The sequence continues at coordinate 56,773,336 of JAVJGI010000060.1, read as the reverse complement.
CAGCTGAAAAGGTAGCAGTTCCACACAGAATTAAATCTCCAAGATTAGAACAAATTTAGCAATCCTTTTTTTAGGATAAAGCAGTTCTTAGCATACAGATAAAATTGTACATATTTTATACTAATGAAAGGTTTTCAGGAGGCTAGCTGGGAGTTTGATATCATGGTATATATTTAGCTGGATATATTTTCTTCAGTAAAGCTGCCAGTTTGTTCATTAGCCCTGTGTTCAGCAACCGGCAGTCATTTGTTAAAACTTTACCTTTCTATTTTTGCACATGAAGTTTCTGCCAAAGTTTTTGAAGACTGTTTCATCTCTCATCTGTGTTTTTCTGGCTAGGCATATTGCATCTAACATTTGAGGTAGATTTTCTGGGACAAGCTGTCTGGGACATTCCATTTCATTTAAACCTACTTTTCCAGTCTTATTGTCTTTGTACAGTAGCGTGTAAATACTTGATAACAGTTCTATATGCATAAGCAAAACACTATCGGCCATTTCCATGTTATAATATCAGTTTTGTAAAAGACTTACAATTCTCCAAGCTGTTTAGCCTGTGCTCAATATTTAAATGTGCTCCAATTGTGGACTGCTATACACATTCATCAGTTCTATGCACTGCTTCCGCACATAGAGTTGTTACTGCTTCAGAGCAGCTGGTCATGCATGATTATAAGCAGATATAGGTCTACTTTCATCCTGTCTACAGTCTTGATGTATCTGTCCTCTGCTGAAAATGAGTAACGCGGCTTCATGACAATTCAAGTGTCATCACGCTGTGTTAACAAGGCCTTCGTATCAGCATCAGGAGGAAATGTGTTGACACCTTGTTTACAACCATCCTCTGTGGACGTCAAGAACGAACTTTCCTTTCACTCACGTGTATTTTACATCGGTGCAATTCCACTGGGCTTACAGGTACTTTTCTTTGATAGCCGTCTGAGAAGAGAATCAGGTTGGGAATTCACCAGTTCTGCTCATGCTGGAGTTGAATGCTAGTTTAAGATCTCAGAGCTGCAGAATGTTTTGGATGACTTTGTGCATAGTTGTTTTAAATTTAAAAGTGTAAACATAATAGTGTTGCCTTAAACATAAAAAAAAAAAAAGGTGTTTAAATGTACAAATGTAAGCATAATAAAGCGTATGCTTGATATTCATGTATTCATGTGAACCAATTTTTTTTTTTTTATCCCTGAGTGCTTAAGGTCAGCAGTTTGGTCTGGACTTCAAATATGGACTAATGATTTCAATTTTACCTCCGTGATATGTCATTTTTAAATTGAGACTTAAGAGAAATATCATTTTGTTTCTCAGTGATTAATATCTATTTTAAAAGTATTATTGTATGGGTGAGGTGCATCTAGAAATAAGCAGCAAAAATGTAGATTCCTCTGTATCTCTGGTGTCACCGCAATCACTATCTCTGGCCTCAGAAGCTTCAGCACCCATCAGGACATCCCCACTACCTGATAGCCAACTGCTTATGGTCTTTTACTCCTCAGCTGATCCCAGACAGGCTGGTGGTACACACTGCCTTAAATACCACTCCCACTCCAGCTTTTGGGGTTTCTGTCTTCCCTGTTTCAGATATTGTATTTGCCAGTCACAGAAATCTATGCCTACACTGCTGTGAGTGTCCTCCTCTCTCTCTCTTATGTTGACTTTCCCCATTCCCTCTGCTCTTCTCACGCCTTCTTCAGTCTTACTCTTCTTCTTTCATCAGGTCTATTCCTCTGTGCATTTTTTTCCCCTTCATTTTTTTTCATCACAGCCATCCATGTCATTGCTGCAGTATGGCTCTGGAGAGAAACTATAACTCTCCTTGTTCCCTCGCTCCTCCCCACAGGATTCTCTCGATTCTTTCAATGAAAAGAGATCAGGGAGGAGGGAAAGATGGGCAGCTGAGCTGTCATCTCCACTAGCATGAGTTCACTGACCTCATCTTGTCTGCAATGTAATACCTCTATTATTCTCTCCTGACTCAAATAAACCGTGCCCAGTAATATCATCTTCCTTCCACATCTTGCCAACCCTACCATCCCCTCAGTATGATCCCTGCTGTGGGTTTCCCTGTCCTTTCATTCCACCATGGAAAAGCTCTTTGATTTTGTTGTCATCTTGCTCTTGCCTGTGCTTCAATTTGCCCCTTCTCCTGTTGCGCTAGTGGCATAGTCAGGAGGAAATGGAAGTCCACTGGCTTCTCCTTCGGGCAAAAAGTGCTTTTCCACTTCTCCCTGCCCAGCCAGGAATGCCTAGTGAGGAATTTACACAGCTCTTGCTGCAGCCTCCTACTCCTGTCCCCAGCAGCTGCCGCGCTCAGCCCTTTGCCAGCTCCTCCTGTAGCAGCCGGCTTCGCCAGGCTCCCCCTGCCTCTGAAGCTCCCCGCTGCCCTCGGGCATCACAACCAGCAATTCTCTCCTGGCTCAGGGGACTGAAAATGTCTGCTTACATGTAAATATATACACAGACACATGCTCACGTATATAAACATGTGTATATTTTTTCCCCCATGCATTCATATGCATATATATGTATACATACACACTCTCGCATGGCAACAACTGACGTCCTGGTTCTCTCGTTTCCCCCCACAGGGCATGTTAGCATGCTCGTTTGAAGCGCAGGCGTGGCACACCAGTTTTATCTGCCTGCTTCTTTATTGGTGGAAAATTACACTTTTGCATGTGAGTATATATGTTTGCATCATACAGACTTGGCTGTAACTGATTATTCCAGACCCTTTCCATGTCATGTATTTCCCTTAGCTCTTACATTCTTTGAGGTGGGGCTTGGCTTTTCATACCTGTGGGCAGCCCAGAGAGGCTCCAAACCCTACTGGTGGTGGCAAAATATGTTTTAAAAATAAAATAGTCCTAAAAATATAACCTTCAAGAAGAATAAATGCAGCAGATAGTTTCTGGGGTCCCAGGCTTTTCAGAACACTCACTGCTAGGTGAAGAAAAAGCCCAGCTGAATACATTAAAAGTGTATTAAATGCAGCTTTGAAATTGTTGTGCCATGGCCAACACGCTGTAATTTTTCTCAGGCATTGCTGTGCTGTGGGAAAGAAGGAGGAACACAGATGAACATTTCTTTGTGCAGGAGGCTGGGTGTTTCTCGGCAGCTCTGTCCTCTACGCTGCTCGCTCACAAGCCTGACTTCTTGCCTGAGGCTGGCAAGAGGCAAGTCTCTTTCTCTTGCGTTTCTTGCTTTCTCTCTCCCACATCTCTACAACTCCACTGAGCAGCTCCACCCCTGCATTCTCACGCTTCTTAATGTGACTATAAACAGCACCTCATTCTCTGCCAAATCAAGTTATCTGCATAGGTCATTTCAACCTAACTTTTGTGCCAATCCCATTTTAATTCAGCCAGAATACTGGCAACAACCTTTTCCTTTCCTTGGATTGCGGGAATACTGCCCAAAAAGTATCTACTGCTTCAGAAACAAGAAATGACTTAATGTTAGAAGCCTAATCTCTAAAGGGATGACTACACTGGGGAAACTGCTTGCATTTTTCCCTTGGCTGCACAATCTTGAGCCTTGTCTCCATTGGATCTTAATCCACCAGCATCAAGGTTTCCGTGTAAAATCCCTGATGTAGAAACAATTGATATCACAATCAGTGTCTGTTTTCATTGGCCAAAATCCCAAGACAGACTAGGACTTGCCCAAGACAACTTATTAGAAGCCTATACCAGGAGGCTTTAGCTACCAAAGCCAGAAGAAGTAAACATCTATTTTAAAAAGACCAATTCAGCTTTCCTGAGTATAACCTAGAGCCTGCAGATCTGACCGCATCAGAACTGATGATTTCATGCATCTTCAAAAAAGCCCTGATGAATAAAATGACTCATTCCTGTTAACTCCAAAGCAGTCCTGTCATCAGAAGAGACACTCCCTTTTGGCAAGGAAAGTCTATATGGTTGCAGTTTAATAACTGGGACATAGTTCTGCCCTCTCAAAACAGAATAAGCAGGGGACCCTAGGGTAACAGGCAACTGTATACTTGACTTCCAAAGTAGCCTGCGCAGTGAGCAAGAAGTTGTGTGATTGAACACTTGGAGTTCAGGCTTATACTGAATAGTGCACCTTAACCACACCATTGAGATGCTCCACAGTTCTGCTCCTCTCTCCTTACCTGCTCTTGTTCATCAGCACGTTTTCCCTTTTGCATCTGTCATCTCTATTTTAAATGGGCCTCCAGCCACCGGTGCCCTTTTGTCTGACTTTCCCTGCAAAGGTCCCTATGACTTTGTTACAGCTATCACACCAAGAGCCCAAACCAGATGGCTGCTAGCCTCTCTTTTTTATATCCAATCCACTGTTGTAAATAATTAAAGGGAACCTCCTGATGAGAATCACGGATAGTTCAGGCGGCCTTTCCACCAATGGTTTTAAGGTTTTCAAACAGTTAGGGGACATACCTTGTGCCTATAGTTGACTTAGACAATCAATTCTCCTTTGTCATTTCTCTACCCGCTCCAGATTTGTCACATGCTCCCCTTCTTCAAGGTCATTTAAAATCCCTGGGGGAGGGAGAAAATGATAGCTTCTCACAGGTGTTTGTAGTACTCAGTCAGGGATCCTGGTTATGAACAAGGCTTGTGCTCTTATAATGCAAGTCAGTCAGACAAAGCAGTACTAGTGATAATAAAGAACACCGCATCAGAGAGACAGTAGCGGTATCTGGGTGATACTTTGGATGCTTCTGCTTTCAGGTGTGAGCAATGTGAAGGTACCAAACAACTGCAAGGTAATAACATAAGGTCATGAAGGGGAATTGTGGTGAGAACTATAATAAAACAATCTTTCCAGGAATCTTTATGGCCTGGAGAACTCAAGGGTCAAAGATAACCCATCATCAGGAGACACAGGAGAAGCAGGCGTGCCTTGTACTGTGGACAGGAAAACAGTGTGTGTCCTCTGCAGGAAGCCCTTGCCTTGGGGAAGGTCAGCAGAAACACTGCACGCAGATTGTCAGTGAAGAAGAAGAAGAAGGATTAGTTATGATAGCTGTACATTTGGATTTTTTTCAGAGCTTAAATGTGGCAAACCTTAGGTGGGCTTAATTGTTGTACCCTGACAGTTTGCTTCAGACAGAAGCTGCCAGTATGATCTCCTCTGAGCCCGTTGTCTAGCTCCGTGAACTCTTGAAGTGTGTTGTAGGTGTGCAATAAGTCATGGAACCACAAGTGTTAAGTTTAGCTTCAGATCAGCTATCTGAAGCTCATAGTTCAAACGCTTCATGGTTATATTTCAGATCTCAGCAACAAAAACCCAGAAATTTGGCCACTGTTCAGATTGGGGGCCTGTGTGTTAGGCTGTTGGATTACACTGCTGATGTTTTGGCAGAACTCTGAAAAAGGCAACATTTAAGTAAAATTAAAAGAGATCACTTGTTCAACTGACTGATACAATTAACCCCAGCAGGGCAAAAAAAAAGAACAGCAACTCAAATTGGAATAGGAAAATGACATGTCAGAAAGTAATTGGATAAACTAGATGTGTCCAGATTGCCTGTGCATGGTGGAATCCACCCCAGAATAGTGAAGGAGTTGGCTGAGACAGCCTTAAAGCTGCTTTCAATTGTTCCAAAAGAACTGCGGTGGAGCAGCGAGCATCCACGAGACTGAAAGGGGGCAAGGCTAACACCTACTCAAAGGGACAAGCAAGCCACTGAATTGTCAAGCTGGAAAAAATGAACAATCAGACTCTTTGTGACCATCTCAAAGAACACAAAGTGGTGAGTAACAGCTGAGATGGATCGGAGCAAATCTGATCTAATCCAGTCCAAACAACCTAATTTCACATGATGAAAATTGGTCAGATGACTGCTGCTTCTCAAGCTGATGTCAGCTGAGGCAGGTGACATATGCTTGACCCACCCCATTTGCAAAGCCAGCCTACGTCTACAATTAAGTGTATTAATTGATATATTGTTCTTCACAATTTGTGGGAGATAAAAAGGCACATAGAGAACATCCGTTCAGATTTTTTTAAATTTTTTAGAGAACAGAAGATGTTCCATCAATTGCAGCAAAGAGAAAAGGAATAACCTGATATCCACATGCACTATTAAGAGAAGAATAGACAAGAAAATACTCTTAATCTGCAACAACAGCAAAAAAAAATCACATTATACAGAACAGAACTGTCTTTTCTTAAGGGTAATTTAGAGTTGAACCAGGCTATGCAATTGCCATCATCCGAACTCTTTCAGAACCGATGAGACAAACAACCTGCTAGGAATCACATGGTTATTCCTTATACTTCCAGTTTTATTTTCTGTGGTTTGCTGTGATTTAGAAAGACTTGTGGTCTCTTCTAGTGCTGGTGAAACAACAAAAACTTCCTCCATCCAAGGAGTAAGCTGCCCTGCAGCTTGGGGGAACTCTTAACTGCTGAAACAGATACTCCAGGCAACATTTCCCAACTGTCTTTCCTCGGTTCAGCTCTCAGTTCCAGCCAGTTCAACTTCTTAGGCTTTTTTGCTTTCACCTGTGCAATGTCTAAATTTGTGGTAGCTGGCAGACCCATGCCATGTGGAACACTGTGTTTAGGGCCACTTTCTGGTGTTCATCTTATGATGAATAAGGTAGAAGGAAGAGGGATTCAATGGACTGTATCACCTGGGGGATGCAGCGTGCTATCAGATAAGCACCAACCTCTCTGGATGCACTGGTATCCTCCATGCACATTCAGCAAACATTGCTTTACAAAGCTCTCCCTGCCTGCTGTACAAGTGCTGCTGGCAGGGCAGGGCAGCTCCTGTCGGGCACCGAGGCCTGGGTGGAAGCTCGATGTTCTCATCACACGCCTTCAGCATCAGCTTCTTTTTGTTGGGCCAAGACAGTTAATGAACAACCGGTCTTGTAAAGAATGTAGCCAAGACAGCTGTAGAGACTAAGATAGCAATTTGTTTAGTCTGACACCCATTTCCCTCCCTCATTATGAACTACTTTACCACACCCCCCCACACCCCCACCCCAAGGTTAGTGTATTGTTTTTTATGGAGCAACAGGCTGAGCTGGGGGCAGAAAGCCAGAGAGGGGACCATATGAGCCTCTGGGGGGCAAACATAACCGAGAGATGTGTGTGGCAAAAACTTGACCTTTTGCAGATATCCTCTATTTTGCTGGGCAAATATTTGTAAAATCAAATCCACTCTACAGGATTAGGTAGAAACAGTCTCTGGAGCTGAAGCGGTTGTGTCCCCTACAGGAAATGCCAGCTGAGAGCCATGCAACTTCTTTCCTACTAATTTCAACTGGAAATCAGATTGTAAACCAAGTAATCCATTTAAAATTAGTCTTTTCAAATTGGTCTTCCAGCAGAAAAAGATAGAAGCAAGAGTAATCCGCAGAGACCAGTGAAGATTCCTGTGGAGCCCGGTGGAATTTCCATTAAAGAGACGACAACTGTCCCGAGTTAGCAGTCACTGTCTTTGGCAGGGAGAAGCTCATTTTACTGGTACAGCTCTATCAACTGCCAAACAGATCGTTCAAAAAGAGGGGTTAGTGACTGGCATTTAGGCGAGAAGTGGTGCTAAGGAAGCTGGACAGAAGTGCTTTACAGAAGGGAAACTGAAAACGCAGAACAGGCTGTGCCAAGGGGAAAACCTGAAACAGGCTGTTCTGATCAGCAGCGGGCAGAAATAATGACTTGCGGGGAGGCGGGACATTGCAAGGAGCACATTAATTTTCCATTGTTTGAAGTGAACCTGCCAAAGCCTCAGTAACCCTTCCTGGCCCTTACCTGCTCCCAGTAACAGTAAACCTTACCCTCTGTACTCGTTCACTGTCTGAGACATCATCCTCTTCTTCTCTCCTCCTGTCTTTTAAATTGTTTTCAAAAGGTTTCCTTGAAGGGTGCTCAATCTATCAGTGTCGTTTATATTATCTACAGGGAAAACCGGAGTGCGAACAGCTGCTTCCACTTGTGATACATTCCTCTCTTTAGGCCTTCTGCTGATGACCTCTACAGTACATGTGTTGAAATCTAAAATATTTATACATTTGGGGTGACACTGTTCTTCTAATTAGTGCAAATGATGTTCCATGTCTTTCATAGCATCTCCTCCGAGACAGCATATGCGATCAGCTGTAGTGATAAATTTGTTGTCTCTCTCCCCTTCGTTCTCTCTCTCCTCCTGCCATGCTTAAAGCTGGTTTTATTCTTGGCTGAAACCCCTTCCATTTAGCACTGTCACATTTACTGAGTATCTTGGAGTAAATCTTGATCATATTCTCTCCAGGGAACCAAGTAAATATCTTTATAATAAGTGTATGGCTAAAGCAGGAGGAATAGTACACAGCCTTCAATGCTGTTAAGGTTGAAGCTGTGCTGTTGAGTTTATTTAGGATGCTACATCTCAGATGCTGTTCCTCCAAATGATCTGTACAATGGTGAGTGGGATGGGTTATAAGTAAAAGCAACATAAGCGATTGCATTAGGGCTCATGCTCTGGAAAGAACTCAAAGCACTGCACCGATTAGGCATGTTGTGAGCTGGAGCTTGGTCTTTCTCTCTGGCTGTGGCTCAGAACCTGGCTGAACTCCACCGGTCCTGGCAACCCAGAGCTCTGCTCTACCTTGGGCCTCTGCAAACTCTGTGATGGCCCTGAATAAAAAGGGGAATTGGCTTAATACTACCAGGTGTCACAGGTAATATTAAATCATTGTATAACTCTCCAGACGCCCAAGAGAGAAAATAAGCAGGTCTGAAATGGCCACCATTCCAGCTGCTCATTGAAAAGTGTTTCGTAACACTTTCCTCAACACTGTGTAAATATGAAATGCTTCTGCCAGTAACCCTTAGAGGGAGCTAAATATTCCTATGCCCAGATGAGTAAATTGAGGTACAGAGTGAGATCTCTGGAGGTGGGCAATGCTGGGGGAGAAACCAGCAGCCTTCTTCCAGCCACCTGCTCTGAGCACCCCGCACACATGGTCTGCCCCTGGAGCTTTCGTTGCAGCCCTGTTTAGAGCAGGCTGGATTGAGATCAGCTTGATCAGCTGCCCCCCGAGACACAGCTTAGAGCCGCTCTGTCACTATCGCTCCTCACAGCAGCAGCTTCCCGCCGCCCTGGACGGGCAGTGCTGGTGCCCAGGCTCGGTGGCGAGGGGCTGAGGTTGCACAGCTGCGCCACAGCCAGGCTTTGCTGCTCCAGTCCAGCGTTATAACAGCACAGAGGTGCTGCTTTCTGCTTCTAGACCTTTCGGTCTGTTATGGTAGAAGCCTGCAGGCAATTTGTATGCTGATTTGTAAACCAGACAACTTCAGCAAAGTCCGTTTTAAAGGCTGTAGTTGAATTGACTAACAGAAGTCAGCCAGAATTTTGCCAGTGGTCTCATTTCTACCTGATTTGCCCCAGCTGAAGATTTATCAGCAAATTCAGTCCACCTTTTTGATCCTGTACTGGTATGTACTGATTGTGCCTTCATAAATTAGAGCATGTGCTGCTTCACCAAGGTGACAGTGTAGCAACGTACTTTTTCAGGACTAATGCTTGGGCAATAATAATTTGTCCTTTGGGCAATATTAAAGTTTTCTTACAATCCTCCGTCTGCCTCATCTTTCCCATAGAGAGTTCTTCTGTTGTTGCTTTACTCTGCGTTTTTCCCCACCGCTTCACACGTGTACCTTTCAGCATCTGAATTCAGCCAGGCTGGGGACGGGGGTGGGGATGCAGGAGGCAGCGGTGCGGAGCCCCCCTCCTCCCAGCAATGCCGGGATGCTTCAGAGGGTACCGGCTGGCGCGAGACATTAGGGTCCAGCTGGGTCAGCAATGCGTGGGGCTGCCGCCCAGGCCCATCTGGCTGGCCCATCAGCCAGCCAGGCTGACACAGCTAATTCCCCTCACTGCTAGGGACAGCTGTCAGATGGTGCTGGCTTTTTGGTCACTGCCAGCCCAGGCCAGATTTAAACTGGTGTCCTGTGGACAGCCTTGGATCTCATCCTGGTTCCTGCAAGTGACTTTCCCTTTGTTTTTTAAATTGGAGTTTATTCTGCTGGGTAGGTGGTGCTGGTGCTGCTGGTGCTGGCTATAGCCAGGTTCCCGAACCCAGAGAGCCGGGAGGCTGAGCTAACCAGCCCTACAGGTTTTCATCTGGGAGCCCAGGGTCTGCACTGATGCCTGTAAAATACAAACAGGAGGGCGTGTTCAGCAGTCACTCTAAACCACATCTCTGCTTATTATAGTCCTGACTGCAAAGGTCACAAAACATGCAAATGAAAACTACTTCTAATTATTATCCCAGTTACAAAAAAAATTCCACATGTGCAGTCATCCGTGTAGAAGTGAAGGAAGGGAAATATGTAAAACAGCAACTCTGGGGATTCACTTGACTTTGTGTATGCACATATATATATATGTAACATTTGGTGAAAAATAATGCTCTTTCTGTTGGAATGGGTATTATTCATTGATATAGTTCCAGTTTAGCTAATTGTTCTTGACTTCAAAGAAATAAAGGAAATTTCTAGTAAATCTAAATAACTTAGACATCTTCAAAAGGAAGCATTTCAAATTCTCATTTTAAAAGAAAAAATGTGTATATTATCAGGTTTTTTGATTTTTTTTAGAAAAATATTTAAGGTGAGGAGGAAGAAACTAAAGAAAAAAGGAAGCAGCTGACACAAACCCAAATTTGTCAGATATTCTAAATTTGGCCATCTGACTGCATGTATCCATCTTTCACACAGATCCTCCTCCGAGGAACTGAAGTGCGACCTAGCCATTCAGCGCGAAACTTTCACTCAAAGCTTGCCCGATGGAGAAGTCTGCATACCACAGGGATGAAAGTAGGCCAGTCTTTGTCCTTTAGAGAGGCACCTGAAACTGTATCATTGAGGATTAAAATCTTCTGGGACTCTCGCCTCCAAGATGGACAGATGGCAACTCCACGTAACAATAAAAGCATCCTTGCAAAATAAATGAAAGACAATTAGTCACCTCCTACATATTAGGAGACCCTAATCCAGGCAGCAAGTGTTTGATGGGGATTTGAGAGTGATCAAACAAGCTGTTCCTAAGCTATACTTTTTCTACAGCATATGAAGGGTAGAATTTAGGGCTGTGCAAATCACAGATCTTTTTTTCTTTTTGGTTCTGCAACTGAATGTCAAAATCAGAAATAAATTACAGTTTGGATTGAATTCCAGATTTTCACTGAAACAAGACTAAAACAATGACATTTTCACAACAGATCCCATATATTTCATTTCACTTTCAGCCATTTAAAAAGTCAGACCAACACATGGTCCCATTAAAAAAACACTGTTAATACCTCTCTCTTATTGCAAGGTTATTGATTACAGTGTTGGCTCAGGATGTGGGATACCAACACTGAATTCCTTGCTCTACCAATACCTTGCTCTTCAGTGTACTTTCTCTCCACAGGACTCTTACCCTGTGAGTGTCCTGGAGCTTGCTTTGCTGACATTATTCTGTTTATTTGTATTTCTAAGCAGACACTGCAGTTTGGACCGCACCCAGCATCCTTGCCAGGAGGGTGGTCCTGGGGCAGCAAGGATGAGTGCTGGTCCCTCCTTGTGGCAGTGGGTAATTCCGGGATGCCAGGGACAGTGCCACAGCTCTGGGAGCAGGATGGAGCCCACAGCCAGACAGCACTGCAGCTCTGCTTAAGCTGTGAACGGAAGCCTTCCTAGGACGTAAGGAAATGCCATCAGAAGTCCAGAGGTTTCTCCACTAGTGTGTGTGTTTGCTTTTTTTCTGGCTTTCAGAGATAAGCACATTATCATGCCCAGCACCTGCTTGAAAATGTACCCTCTCACTCCACCAAGGGCCACTGTTTTGTTCCTCTGTAACATCCTCCCTTACCCCTTCTCCAGCCCAGCATGAAGTGCTGCTACCAAAACTGCTTCTGTTTCATATTGCTCCGACCAAATTATACATGTTAATTCCTTTAGGCTCCCAGAGGCATCTGCATCGGTTCATCAGGTCCTTGTGTTTTCTGTAAGCCTCACTGCAGTTTTCACCCCGCTTTAGTACCTGGTCCTCATGGCTTTAGTTCAGCCCCAAAAACCCTCCCACACCCTGCCCTTTGGGTTTTCTTTCATGTTGTTCGTCAGGCCCTGCTCATGCCACAGCTCCTGCTCACATCAGTCTTGTTCCCTTCTGCAGTACATGGCCACGTTGCCTCCAGTGCAGTCTCTTAGCACAGTCAAAGAGGCTTCTTACACTGCTCTTGCCCCAGAAGGCCTTAAGAAAGTCACTTCCCAGAGGCCAGATCCTTCCTGGGATCTGCCAGGTGCAGGGTAGGGCTGGCAGAAAAATTTCGATATGTATTTCTTCCAAACCTCTACCCCGTCTTACTGCACTCGCCCGTGCAATGTTGCATTGACTTCTCATGCAAAATTAATGAGCGACTTTTCTCTGCCTTTCTTCCTTTTCCAGCTCCTGATTGTTCAGCCCACAAACTGGCTGGGAGTGGTGTTGTCTTCCATCATTTCTTAGCACAGAGTCTGGCACAAAGGGACTCTGATCTCTGCAGATCTAAGCCCCGTTGTATCAATAGTTAATTAAAGTTTCTTCCATATTTAGGACCCTAGTCATCCTTTTACTGACAGCGCTGTGAAATCACAGTGACTGGAAATCAGACACAGTGATATTAAAAAATAACTGACCAGGCTGAACACATCAAACGTTTTCTGACCTGTTTCACTTTGTCTCCTTTATCTGAACCACATGGGTGGAATTTAGCTCCTCTATTTTTAAACCTTTCACTCAGGCATTGACCTCTCTACTGCAGTCACCCTAGGTTCCCTTTGCAATAAAAGAAGAGAGAGGCACTTCTGGGGTACAGTTTACTTGGTTCGCTTTTGGGGTCTGCTTCAGGGCAAGATGAATGGGACTCCAGAAATATCTGTTTCTCTTTGCAGACTGTAAAGAAAGTTTTGGTAGTCATGCCACATGCCTACAGTGTCAATCAAAACTGAACCTAAGTGCTCTGAGGTGCCTTTTGTACACCATTGTGCACAATGTTAACTCTGAATAAGTGGATTATTCATAGCATATATAGAATGTTATATGTTACATAGGTTCTGTATATAGATATATATATATAATAGCAAGCCCATGTATTCACGTGTTACTAAGAAGCTAATCAAACAGATGTAGCTTTCATTGCAATATTTTTCTTACATGAGAACTCCACATTCAAACCAGTATTTATTTATGTGAGAGTAGACTGTGCAGGGTACAGATTTGCTAAGCCCTTGTCCTTGATGATTCTTCGAGTTTCTGACAGTGTCATTTCAGTGCCAGCCATAAAGTCAGAGCCGAACCCTGGGGAATCTGGCTCAGGATATTTCTTTAGGTCCTGTCAGGGCTGCACAGCAGCTTGCTGGGGAGGACAGCTGGAACTACTGAGTGCTTGTAGCATTCACCATGAATTCATTCCTTACCTGGGCACAACTCCCACTGAAGCTTTCGGGAACAAGGACTTCATGTGTCAGTGTGAGAAGCCAGGCTGTCCCCATGGTTTTTTGCCCCCACTGACCAAAATTAGGTTTGCAAATTTGAATCTGTGTTTGAATCTATGTGTGGGTCACTTGATGCCGAGACCCACAACATGCAAAATTAATAACCTACCAGTGCCACTTAATCTGCCTGATGGATGCTGTTAGCCACATGCTACACTGCAGCCATCCAAAACTGGAATTGGTACTTACAGAAAAGGATGTTTAAAAAAAAACCACTCAAAATGCTAGTCTCCAAATGAACCTTGCTGGTATATTTATTGCAGAAGGCAAGAGCTTTCTGGGGAGGCAGACCACATATGCCTTCTTGTATATCCCTAAACAGTAGCTCTGAAGAAAGTTTTCATTTTCTGGTTCAAATAACTCTGGGAGGAAGTAATTATTTGACTTTTTTTTTTTTACTTCAGTATGCATCTGAGAAGAACTGGTATCAGTCACAGCAGGGGACACAGGATTGATTGCACAGACGAGGGGGGACACGTGCTTCCATACATATAAACTGCATACATGTCCTAGGGGCATGTTCTGACATCACTGATTTGTTTAACTTACCTACAAGATAGTATAAAAGAATGGAAGAGAATAAGCTGCTGCCATCACTTTTCAGCAACAGTAAGTCATTCGGTCTTGAGCACAAATATTGCAGTAAAACCTCCTGATACAAACACTGTTTTGTGATAGACAATTCCTTTTATTTCCTTGAATTGGAACGCTAATTAAATCTGTCAGTGGTTCTCTTGCCAAAGATCTGTTGCTTCGTCTGTGGGCAAAGCTGTGCTTAAACACCCTTCAGAGCTAGCAGCGCTTCATTGATCAGATTTGTGAAGGGGATGTAATCAGGAAAAATACATCCTGTTATCTTCTCACCTAGGAAAACAATCTGATAGGCAGCTTCTTCAGTGGAGCCATCTTTTGGAAATGGGTCTAACTTTCTGTATGACAAATGAAAGTATTATGAATAATATCTTAATGTTTCAGTATACCTCTGTCCAGTGATGGATTGCATTAAAAATGCATTGCAAAATATTTTCCCTTTCTTCCTGAGAGGCATTGTAGCTGTTCTATTTTATGCTCGATGGAGCCTGCAGAAGCTGTCCTGCTATCTTTTATGCGCAGCAGCCCTGGCACTCTCATGTACCTTTAAAAGAAAATTGGCCCTGCTGTACTGCATTTCTTATGGAAGGCCCTGGAGATCAGTATTCTCTCTCTCGCTGGAACTGAACCCAAACCATCGATCAATATCCCACTGCATTTAGGAAGTGGGTTTCTCTGCAGGAACAGAACTTCGTGGGCTTATTAGCATTTCCCCTTCCTATACATCTGGCTTTATGTGTGGTCTGTGAAAGATGAATAGTCAGTACTTCTACCTGAATCATGCTGAAATACTGAACTGCAGCAAAGCCTGTGCTGAGGCAGTTCCCAGGCAGCCCTGTGGCTTGCTGAGCACCGCCCGCAGCTGCACCATCAGGTGCAGAGCAACCCTGTGTGCAGAGCTAATAACAAGAAGATATGTCACTTCATTGTCAAATAGATACTTGGCCAAACACGTGGATTTTGGGCCACAAAGGCCTCAGTGAAAAATGGCATAATAAATCTTAGTGATGGGGAGGGCTATGCAGTAAGAATTACAACTGGAAACAAGCAGGACTTGGATTAAACTGATTCAAGTTGATGAAAGTTAACAGAAATCTTTCCATGGGGTCCAGGACCGTGGAGCAGGTCCTATCTTCTCCCTATGGCAACACACTGTGACATGAAGCATCTTGCGGGGTGACACGGGACTGGGTAACTCCTACTGACCGTGCTGGACGAGTAAAGTGACACAAGGCACCAGCACGCCAGCGCCTGTTCCGTGAACCAAACAGCTGCTGATGCTTACAGCATCATGAATGCAGATGTTGGATATCCCAGGCAGTGTGGCCCCTGTTGGTATTGTCAGGACCCCAACATGTTCAAGAAGGTGCTTTTTCTATAGCTGCTGCACTAAAAAGGCATTTATGGGACTGAACTTGCATGTTTTCACTGAGCTATTTCTGTGTACCTGTTTATAGACAGGTTACTCCCATCCTGGGAGCTTATTGAGCGGTGTTACAGGGCCTTTCTGGCTTGCCCTTGCACTTTCTGGCTTCGAACTGTGCAAGCAACGTATGTGCAACTGGAGACTGAGGCTGGCCAAGGCCCTGCAGTCATATCCCGTATTTAGGATCCATGGGAAAATCAATACACCCTGGAAGTCCCCAGCACAGCCCAAGCACCTGGCACACTCTGGCTGCTTCTCAGACCCATCTTCCTCACCCAGGCCCCTGCTCCCTGTGAGAGGGCAGTGGGGAGCCCAGGGCTGCTGCGGGTCCTGCTGTGGCCTCCAGTGTAGCACCAGGGGCTGTGGGTGGTGTGGGCTGACATCAGGGAAGGCACACAAGCAGAAGCAGCAAACCAGCGATCCCACGCAGTGTTGTTTTGCACTTAGAAGCGGTTAGTCGCTATTATAGCGGGCCTTGTGTTTGCCTGTGAGCCCAGACAAACACCTTCCAGAGCAGCGGGGAGGAGCAAAGCAATGGTGGAAGCTGGCTAGTACCAGCAGCCTGCCCTGAGAGATGGCTGATGCAGACACAAGCCCCCCGCTGCAAGTTAAAAGGCTGTTGATATGTAAATAAAAAGGTCTTGAGAATGGAAGCATACTGTCAGGTCAAGCTATCTGGGACTCCCAAGGAGGCAAAGCAGCTCTGCAGTGGCTCTAAGTGATGCTTGCCTTCCTCATCACTCTGGCTGCTGAAGCATGGGAGTACCCAGCTGTATTAGGTAAAATCCTTATGGTGATAACCTATAGCAGATTCTCTGAGGGCAGCTCTGGGGATTTTGCACTGCTCAGAGATCCTGGCGTCTTTCAGCCTTAAGCCAGAATTATGGACCCTTAACAACATCTAAAGCAACACAGGGTTCTCAGAGCAAAGGTCTGCCTTGATGGCAGTGATCTTCCCAGTGTAGCAAGCGTGATTGTTGTTCTTAGCTGGCCATTAGTGATGCAGACAATGGATCTGTGTGTCTGGCTAACAGCTGTTACTACGTATGGGATCAATATGTGCCTGCCACAGCTCAGTATTTTAAGGACAAGACAGAGGCGCAGAAGGCTGCGTGTACTGTCTCCTCTCCCTATACCATTCTTGGTCATAGGTTACTGGGTTATTCTCTAGCATCTGATGTATCCAGGCTAATCCATTGTCAATGAGATCAGCTGGGAATGGCATCCAGTGACGACAGATCGAGTTAATGGTCTTTATTGCCGGTTCAGTGACAAGGTTCTAATCCTGGTATTTCTGCCCCGATGTGCAGAACAGAGCACAAACGGGAAAGCGCAAGAGACAGGCAAGGTAAGTGCAAACATGCTTTTAACTTCTCAAAGACCTGTACATATGAGTAGGCTGGTGCTGGAATAAATAACTTCTCCTGTATTTCCAGTAGAAGGTCAGGACCAAGTGACTTATGGTTGTATCTTCCCCACACCTCACTGATAATATGACTGACTTACATTACCTATCTCCTCATCAAGATACATACATATTAGTTATAGAGATGTTCCAGCTTCTGCCTTGCCTCCAAATGTATCAAGGTTTTTAATGTTATCACAGATAAATAAATACCAGTAACACCAGAACTCGGTGCTGTCCTGCTTTCCATTTTCTGTTATCTAATGTTAAGAGTTAATTGAAATATCATCTAAGCTAGTTTTTTTTTCCTTCTTTTGCGCTGCCACCTTTCTGAAGGTGACATGGTAGAGAACTGTTCTCTGTATTTTCCCTTGGAGACTTCAATGTCTGTTCCCCAAAGATCAAGACGTAATTTTTTGAGTCATAATTGAGGATGTCTTGAATTTTGACTCTTTAAGGGTAGTTAAGGAAAAGCACCCAAAACCAGACATTCAAAGTCACCAGTCATCTTTAAAAGACTTCATCATTTCCATGCAGCTTTACCTGTAAAGCACATGAATATAAGAAATATCAGTGAGACTGCTGATACGGGAAAGGCCAGCAGGATCAGACCTTAATATTTCATATTTAATCCTATGAATATTGTGTTTATTAGGTCCCATATGCTCTGCTAACTCCAGCTTTATTTATAATACTTCTTAGGATTAGGTTTAGAACAGCAACTGGCTGTTCAACAAACAGTGCACTAAAGTAGCCCCACCTTGCAGCTAGAAGTGGCTTCTTCTGCTTGGATTGTGAAAAATATTTATCCAGCTCAATATCTAAGCAATCGAAGCTCTCCATGACGAAAGCTGTGCCTTGTAATGGGCCTCATGTATGTACAAAAACATTTCCCGATCCTCTGGCACTAACTGTTCTGCAGCTGCGGAGGACTCCAGGATGGTAAAGATTGTCTGAAAGTGTTATCCAAACCATTTACTGCACCTGGAGAAACATTTCTACCTCTGCCTCTGTGGGGCTGTTCAGCTGGGGTTCGCTGTGCTTTGCAAACCCCTCTCTGCCTCTCACTGTCACTCCCTGCTGCAGCCAGAATGAGCTGCAGCATCACGCTGCGGTGGGTGCGCAGCCTGCCAGCTTGGGTGGGAGCAGCTGGCATTTTGAGCTGGGAGAGCAGGGAAGCAAGCGCATGAGGCTGGGAATGGTGCCAGAGGGTGGTTTGGGCATGGGGGCCAGCAGCTGGGCTCTGGGTTCTAGGTCACCTGTGCCCCCCACTGCAGAGCCCGTGCTACCTTCTGCTGGAGGCTGTTGCTGCACCCAGGTTGGGAGTGTCCTTGCTTCAGTGCCCAGGGCCAGACCCCTCCCTGGTGACCCCTCCAGGCTCCAGATCACATCCTCACCCACAGAGCTACCCAGATCCCGGTTCCTTTTCTGGAACCCTTGTAATAGCCCATCCTAAAAATAAGCTGTTTGGCTCATGGATGCAGGGAGAAAGAGTGAGAAACAGTTATTAAACAAACACAGGCGAGGCATAAAAGTGTACAAAGCATTGGTTCACTTGCACATCACCCAATTAGTTCATTTTGTCTTCTGCCATTTGCATCACATGCCCAGGCAGCTGCTTAAATGCTGGAGTTTTTCCTTTATCTTTGTTGCTTCCAGGATAATTTTTCCTTCTGTTGGCTGGTTGGAATCGCTGTCTCTCTTCCGAAGTCAGGATGAGTGTGAACTGCTTGCGGTCCTGTGACAAACTTTCTGCCCTGCCTGGAAGGTCCTGCGGCCAGCTCAGAGGGCTTCAGTCTGCACACCACACAGGCATCAGACACATCTTTCCCTAAAACAGCCATCACCCTAATGAACAAATATGCAGAAAATGCTAGAATCAAAATTAAGTCAGCCATGAAGCCACTGTTTCAAATAAACCCAAATAAAAATAGTTAATTGGGCTGGCAAACAATGTCAGACTGCTAGTCTACAAAATAATAAGAAATTATTTGAACTGATCAGAAGATTTCTTGCTCTCTTTACTTTGGGAATTCACAACGTCATTTTGCTTTAGCACAGAAATCAACATGAAAGAGCTCCCAGTCCAGTGGTTCCCTCCCTGTATATGCTTCCCCCTCCTCTCCTCTTCCCTAGTTTCTGCTTCACCTGGTCTTTCTGTCTTCTGAGATTCCCTGTGTTCCCCTTTTCCATTCTCTTTCTCCAGAAACCATTTTCTCTTCCAAAGCAGCTGTGTGCTTTAATCCCAGGTCTCATGTCCCAGAGACCAAGGATCATACCAGGAACACCAAGAGCTACAATAATAACAATAACCGTAATACCAATAGCAATAATTTTCATTTGCAGGGGAAGATATTGAGGGTAAATGCCCAGGACAGTTGACCAGCAAGGACCTTCCATACGTGAAGCAAGACCCACAAGCACTGCGGCTGGCGGGCAGCCTGGCCCTGAGCCATGCCCTGGGCACAGGGGGCTCTGTGCACATTTCCAGGTATGCAACGACAGAAGCATAGGAGGTAAATTGCTATTTATTATGTCTCCTGCTAACTGGCTTCAGCCCATGCGACTTTCTGGCAGCAAAGCTGTAAAGTCATAGAGGCGAATAAGGTGGGAAAGATCTTCTCCATTGCTCCGTCCCTGCCCCGGCATGAGTACCCGGTTGTTTCTTAAGCCCATGGGTGAAGCCCCCGTGAGCAGCCACATGCGGCACTTGTGGAGCGATGCTGCCCACCCGGCTGCTGCCCACCTCATCGCACAGGCACCCAGCACTGGCTCCAGCCACACAGTGAAGCAGCTGCAGGGCTGAAGTGCAGCTGCCAAGCACGGCTTTCTAGCGATGGCTTATTGCATTTCAGAGTGCTGAGCCTTGGGGATTTCCTAAGGCAGCCTTGCTGGATGTGTGGGAGGGGGGAGCTGAGCACCCTCTGCTGCCTATTAAAGGGGTCTAGATCTCTAACTCAGATGTGGAGCCCCAAAGACTCCCAAAGGAGTCCCTCTCTGCTGCCCTTAAAAAGCTTAATCCGTTGCTTGATGCTTTTCTTAATGTCCCAGCTGCAAAACAGTGAGTTAGGGAAGAATCCCAGCTAAAACTGGGCAAGCCTGTGGCTTTCAGGTACTGCAACAAAAAAACCCAACAGCCCAAATCACCCAAAGCAAGAGAAAAAAGTACAAAGATGTGTTTCTTCTAAAATCTCAGGGTTTTTAAGCAAGCCTTGTAATTGTTTTTCAGGGAGAATATTACATGCGTGTCAGTACGCTGAATAGACCTGCCCTTATAATATTCACTTTAACACGATGCTGAGACTCTCTCTAAATGTGTGCATATCTACACATGGAAAATTAAGTTTGACAGAATAACAAGAATGATGAATGAGATGAATTTACAAGTTTTTCTCCTTAATTCCCATTCCATTATCACCACTTTCCCCCTGCACAGAGCTGCCTGCTTCGACCCTCACCTTAATTTGCAAGTGGAGGTTGAAAGACAACTAATTCCTGCATCAAATCTGTGAGGAGCCTGTTGTGGCCTCGTTAAAAGGGAACCACTTGATATGGGGGTTATATTTTCAAATTTTGCTTATTTATGGACTTCAAGGAGTTTAAAAAAATGATTGAAGTGTTCTAATATCATCTTGTGCACTTGGTGACAAGGGAATTTGAAAAAGATTGAAATTGCACTAAGAGGTTTTATTATTTTATGCAAAGGACAGGCAAATTAAATTAAATCACAAAGTGTTGGTAGTTTAAAAAAACCCACAAAAACCACAGCAGAAATCATCCTAATCTTAAAATCCGATAAATTATACATGTAATATTGTAATACAGCTTAGTCAATATGTTAACTTTTCATTCCTCATACAGCTAAAATGTTGATGCACAAATGTTGCACAGAAAATCACATATTTGCAGTGGGTTGTAACTGCAATTTAATTTAGCAGCATTTCTTTTCAATTATCTCTTTGCTTTCCTTCTCATGAGCCACGATGAACCTTCTCCTTTACACACGGCTTCCCAAGGCAGGAGTGAGAGGCAGCGCAGGGAGGCACTTACTGGCACCTTTGCTGTTCTGCCAGCACCCAGGGCGCTGGCTGCTAACTGCGGGGGACCACAGGTCCGCTGCCTGCTCCCCTCTCCTCCCACAGCTGGTAGGTTCCGTAGGTTTTGGCATGGCTCTGGGGCCCCTGTGGGACTGCGGGGCTCCTGCCCTCGTGGACTTCCCTGCAGGGGTTGCAACATGCAGAAGCTTTGGCTGCTCTGATTTCGCAAGTTGATGAATGGTTGGAAAATTCAGTCCTGGAGATGTTTGTGCTTGTGTATGTGGAAACACAGGGGCTGACGAACATGTGCCAGAAAGACAGAAATAGCAACAGGTTGCAATCCGGTGCGGGTGGCATCTCCCTCTGCCACTGGGAAGTACAGAAACAGGTTGAAAAACAAGGATGGGGGTACCCACCTGTGTCCCTGATATTCCCTGCAGGTTTTAAAAGACCATTTCTCATCCCTTTCCTTGCTGCCATCCCCTCTGCAGGCTGGGTGGCATTGCTAGATGAGCGGTCCCACGAGGGGTGGGGGCCGAAGGGATGTCCTTTGCCGGGAGCTGGCAGCTCAAAGCTGGGCTCCGGGTGGCCGTGCAGTGCCACAGCCCGTGCCACGGCCTCACATATGCTGGGGGCATAAAAGCAGTGTGTCTGCTATCCTTTCATCTTTCCTAAAACTCAAACAAAGCTCTGAGAGCTCTGCCCACCCTCAAATTCAATTTAAACTTGTGGGAAGGTTAAAAAATTACTGTGGAGTGGGACTGAAGCACACTGGTGAAACCCTACCCAGCTAATGTCCTCACAGAAACCCAATTTCTTTAGAGAACTAGGCTAAAACCATAACTAACCCGGCAATGCTGCCAAGAGAGGCTGTGCCTGTGCAGTCTGGCCGGGAGACGTCGCAGAGCTTCATGAACAGTAGTTTTTGGATGCATAGAATGAACAAAAGAAAAAAGCGATCATATTTTCATCTCAAGTTAAGCCCAAAAATTTTGAAAAAGTGTTATGGTTTTCTTTGGGGTTGTTCTTGTGGTGGCACAAAGGCATCTCACTCACCCTAAATGCAGTGGTTTATTTGTTGAGGTACCCAGAAGGCAAATACCTTGAGGGTGCAAAATGGATGCAGCCCTTCCAACCCAGTCAGAAGGCTCCGCGCACTTTCTTACCTCTTGCAAAAAGAGGTTATCCCACTGCAAAAGCAACTGTTCCCTGGCTGCCGAATGCCCTGAGGACACAAGTAACTGCAAAACCTGCACACTTTCCCTCTGGTCCTTCCACAGCTGCTGGCTTGTCCCCGCCGTGAGGCCGCGGGCAGCAGCAGGGCTGCAGGCGGTGCTGGACTCAGCGGCGCTGCCCCGCTGGGGCTCCCACCGCGGCGCCGTGCCCGCCGTGCTCCAGCCCGCAGCAAGCACGGGCTCCTCTGCTGCCCACGCCAGCCTGGTGAAAACCCCGGGCAGTGTCCCCAGGTTGTTGCTGTATTTTCTGCGACTTTGCTTTGCTCGTACAACACAGATGGGTGCTGCGCTGTGAAAGCACAAGCTGTTCCTTTCTTCCTTCCCTTCTCTTTTTCCCTTGATTTAAAGCGGTTTGCTCTCTGGAGCAGCCATGTTGCTGCGGAAAGGCTCCCGGCTCTCGTCACTGGCATGTGGCATCTCCCTGGTGCAAATGAGATGCAGGTATAAATAGCTCCAGCCCCTGTCAGCTGCCACCCTGGGGCCTACCCCAGGGCTAATCCACTTCAAGGCTATCAAAATCCAACCGCTGGCCGATGGTCCTTCTCCACAGACCTTTTTGAGATCATTTTCACAGCGTAGCTGCCTTGGCTCCCACGTGGGGTCTGCTCCAAGCCCCCCTGTGAACCTGAGGGTGGCTTGCAAGGAGCGGGCAGTGCTGGCTGCAGAAGCTAGGAGCTGTGAGCAGGCTTCTTACCGAGCACCCAGCCCCTGGAAGCCATTTTCAGTCTCAGCTGACTGGGGTGGCACTGAACTGGTGATCGCCGTGCCTGTCGAAGGGCCGGCGGGCAGAGCAGCCCACAGACAGACAGCCTGAGTATTTACGTGCTGTGACCGCATTGCACAGACCTCTTTGTATCAAGCATTAATGAAAACATGTTGCATTACTATTGGACTAGAAGGATTATGGACTTGCTGGGGCTTAGTATCAGAAGGGTAAGGTTTAACATTGTTTTGCTTCCTTGACTAATATTTTATGCAGGAAAGCAAGCTGTGACCTTGCTACACTACGTTGCTGCTACCTGAGAATCATAAAATCCCAAGGACAGTCACAGTGCAGGCATAAATATGTATATCGCATCAGCAGCAAGTGCAGATATTTTGATCAGACTAACAGGCTAAGGACCTCAACATGGAGTCCTCTAACCAAAATTTAGACAGGGCAGACAGCGTCTGAGCCAGTAGCTCCAGGCCCCCTTCTGAATGGAGAGAAGTGGGCACTTCTCAGGCACAATTCATCTGACCTGTGTTAGACCTACTGTAGAATAACATGAGCCCCACAGGTATCTGTGTGCCTGCTCTGACCATAGAGACACTTTGGATAAGTAGCCCAGGTACAGAGCTGTGGGATAGAGTTAATTTTCTTCATAGTAGCTATTATGAGGTTATGTTTTGGATTTGTGCTGGAAACAGTGTGATAACTCAGGGATGTTTTCATTATTGCTGAGCAGTGCTTGCACAGAGCCCAGGCCTTCTCCAGCTCTCACCCCACCCCACCAGCGAGCAGGCTGGGGGACACAAGCAGCTGGGAGGCGACACAGCCGGGACAGCTGAGCCCAACTGACCAAAGGAGTATTTCAAATCATATAACACAATGCTCAGCATGTATGTCTGGGGGAAGAAGGAAAGGGGGGACACGTTCGGAGTTATGGCATTTTGCCTTCCCAAGTAACCATTATGCGTGCTGGAGCCCTGCTTTCCTGGGAACGGCTGAACACCTGCCTGCCCATGGGAAGCGGTGAATGAATTTCTTGTTTTGCTTTGCTTACATGCACGGCTTTTGCTTTACCTATTAAACTTTTTATCTTAACCCATGAGTTTTTTCACCTTTAGTCTTCTGATTCTCTCCCTCATCCCGCCATGGGGGAGTGAGCGAGTGGCTGGGGGGGCTGAGCTGCTGGCTGGGGTTAAGTCACAACAAGAGCCCACTGTAAATGTCTGACTTTGGTTAGGTGAATCTCATACCAGGAGCAAAAATAATTGGCGTCCTTATAGCACAAAACCAGGAGAGGAAAGGGAGGTAGGAAGTGGGGTGAGATTTCCTAACATTCCTCCAAGCTCTCTTGCTGTTAGCTTGTCCTGCTCAGCTTGGGTCAAGCACAAAACCCCTACAGTGCCCTAGAAAGCAGATGTTGTCCTTATGGAAGGGAGAAAGAACAGGACATGCCATAAAGTCCCTGCCCCATTTTTTGTCAACCTGAAATCCACTCAGACCAGGTAGTTCTTGTCAGAATTTAAGCACAGGCAGGAAAGTTGGGCCATGAACTTAGGGAGGTGTTTGCAGACAAACTTGTGCCTTCAGCAGCTGCTGTTCAAGGTCTTCCCACAGCTGGCTCCAGCACAACCAGCGTCCTTGGTTTTCTATGGCTCAGGCACGTCTCAAGCAATGCTTATTTTCCCCCTTAGACCCAGAAGCCTTTTACTTAAAATAGGCTTTTAAAAATGAAATCTTCTCTCAGTGTAACTGCTCCAGCCCAGCAGCTGTGGACAGGTCTCAACCCCTGATCTCACTGTCTGAGGACACATTCCCCCCTGCAGAATACCTGTAATTCAAGCATTTGATTTTTCCCAGCAGGGCATAATTTCTGCAAATGAAGCCTATTTGTGTAATGAAACATCAAGTAGTTCACATGGGCATGCAGAGCAGTCATATAGGGAAAGAGCTCTCAAATGAAATGCTGTGCCAAGAAAGATTTAATTGTAGTTACCGTACAATACAAAAAAAAAAAAAAAAAACAGAGAAAAAAAAAAAGAGGAAAAAAACCCACCACCAAAACAACCAAAACTGCGGGAACAGACTGTTTTCATTTCCCAGCAACTGCACAACAGCAAGCCTACCTCAGCACTCAATAAGCTCCTGTTGGCACTAATTGGCATCCTTGCTGGCGGGTCTGTGCGGAGGGCGTGAGGTCTGAATGGCTTGCAGGGACAGACCCGCTCCCACACCTCCACACGGGCAGGCGAGACGCAGGCAGCCGCTCGCACCCTGTGCTGGGTGGCAGGCAGCAGCCCCGGCCCCTGGCACCTTCCAGGACTACTGCAAAAGAATTTCCTCAGGTATGAAGAAAGCAAGTGTGTGCACAGCCACGCTGATATCAGATGAGGGACTCGCGCCAGGAATTTGAGTGTAGTTAGCAACTTTGTAGTGTGCAGGGACACCTACTCCTTGGGTATAGCGAGCGTGTAGATACCTGTATAGCTCAAAGCATGTGCTTCAGTGCTTTCTTCCACAGGAGCCTTAAGGAGTCTGTGAATTTCTCCCTATCTTAATTAGTAATGGCATCCAAGATATACAGGCTTTTCCCACCCTAACCTTTGTGGTAGTATTTTCCACATTTCTTACTTCCTCTGAACCTCCCCTTCTCTCTTGCTATTTGCCACTGCATTTAGTGCGCTTGTCCTTGACAAAGTCTAGAGCTTTACATGTGGAGGTAAAGTTCGTTACTGACTCTCAAGTTAATCTTCAACTGGGGCCATCCAGGTTCTTCATTTGGCCAGAGACCAAACCAGCCCCTTCTCCATGCTGGTTCTGTACCAAATAGCAGCCTGTCTCAGGGTAATGCCTAACATGAGTGCAGCCAGGGAATTCTAGGAAAAAAAGTATAAACTTATGAGATTTCCTATTTTTATTCTTCTTATTTTTCAAACAACAGTTAAATGAGCTGAAAGGGCTGATACAGCTTATACAAGGTTCCCTATTACTGCATCACACAAGCGTGGGTTTTGGCCAGATGGCTCTCAGGCTGCAAGACTACAGGTTCAGTTCATACCTCAGACACTTAGATGTTCCCATTCCCTTTAGTGGCAAGTGCCTACAGTTTCTTGGGTATTTGTCTATCCAAGGTATTTCCAGGGTGTTCTAAGATACTTCCAGGAGTTCAGTAGATACTGAGATTAGACTAGGTATGTTTTCATCTGGTTTATCAATACTAGCTGTGAGTACTGCGCCAACATGTAGCCCTCCAAACCCAAATCCTAAAGGAGGCTTATCTGAAACTCACCAAGGGTGAAGACATTTTTTTCTGTTGAGTTCTGCAGGTTTTAGAGCATGCCCAGCTGTATCATTAACGAAATAGACTGAGAAGGATTTCAGCCCTACCATTAGCAGTGCAGAAGAAGGGAGAGGGACAGGCAATGGCAAGGCTGCACAGTCTTCCCTCTTCAGACCTTTCTCCATTTTTGCAGAGGATCAACCACCTTTTGGACTGTATCTGCCCTTTCTTTAAAGCTGCGGAATAAGTCTGTGAGTGACAGAGAGGGTAGCAAGGTAGGGCATGTATAAAGGAGTCATTGCTAAAGCTGGCTGCAAACTTTCAGTCCACATTGCCTTCGAACAGCAACTTGGGCTTTTGGAAGAAACGATACTATGAACAGAGAAGCACTCTATCAGAAATGTCAAACTGCTGCCAAGTATATTCCAGCCAAATCTAGGTTTAGTTTTTGATAAGAGAAAAAGAAAGGAGGGTTCCCATGGCTAAAAATTATCTCTGCAGTAGCTCTGTGTAATTGCTGGAAATGCAGACTCATACATGAAGGGTATCTTGCTATGCACAATACTGCATGCAACTTTGTGAATGCATCAGCAATAAAAATACCTAAGTTGTAACACAAAATTCTTGCAGTAAGGCAGAGAGAGAAGAGCAAAATGTGATTGCCCACCAGTAAGCAAGCATTTTACTTTTGTATGGAAGTAAAAATTTCCATGCCTAATGACTATGTAAGCAGAAGTGCTTATGACCGCTAGCTTATTTCTACAATAAGAGGCTTCTTGGGACTGGATGGTTGGTAGAATAGGGAAACTGCT
Source organism: Ibycter americanus (assembly GCA_035590275.1). Lineage (NCBI taxonomy): Eukaryota > Metazoa > Chordata > Aves > Falconiformes > Falconidae > Ibycter > Ibycter americanus. The sequence goes on along the minus strand of JAVJGI010000060.1, from coordinate 56,746,332 downwards.
TTGCACTCGTTAATATTTGCCTGCATGTCTAATATTTTAGATGGTCAGAAGGGAAAAGCTCTTAGTAAGATGGCCTCATTATCCTAGCAGTGAAAGCCTGATGAAGAGACAGTCAATGGGCTCTGATTTATTCTCTCTGCCAGCTTAGCGTTAGCAACTCCTAACTAGTCTCAGCTCTGCCAGTGAGCTGGTGTACAGTCCTGGAGGGCCATTTAGCTCCCAGCACTGGTGGAGGGCAGCCTTCATCCCACTCAGCCACTGTTTTGCAGAAGGTGGAGCATCCCAGCCATTTTTGGTGGCCTGAGAGAAAAGAAAAGAGCAGGCACACGTCGGCTCTCCCATTCTTGGAAGACACTCAAGTCACTAGCAGTGGTGATGGCATTTCAAGGGACGCCGCCCTCCCTGCTTCCCATCCTTCCCACCATCTGCACTTTCTTTTGGTGAGTTCTGCACTTGCTCCTGGCATGGGATGGGATGGGACGGGATGGAGCCAGGCTGGGTGTCTCTGCTGGAGCCTGTCTGGTGGGGTCCAGCACTGAGGCTTGCTCCCAGGTCTCTTCCCAGCTCTGCTGCTCTGTCCAGCTTCTCTGCTCCCATCCCCACTGTGCAGTAGGAAGGTCTCTGCCATGTCCCCTTCTGAGCCTCAGAAACTGCTGGCAGTTCTCTGGCAGGTATCCCTGCCCCCACATCGGATGCTGGCTCCCAGGACATCAAGTCTCAGTAATGTTGTGGCTGAGGCCAAATATTAAGTGCCTCTGAAAAGGTTTAAGAAACTATCTTCAGACCTTTGATTTTGAATACCTATGCTTTAAATCAGTCATGGTGTGTGGGGAAAATATTAAATAAGCAATAATTGCTTCATAAGTATAATAACCGTGCTGGAAAATCATATTTTGCCTTTAAAATTGGTAATAAACACATGCAATAAATAAAGGTAATCATGCATTACATGTCCATGGCAGTAGATGATAGCAAGCCTATTAAAACAGTATCAATCAGGCACTGAAAATGGTTTATATTTAGCACATCTCATTTTAGATTAAACAGACTCTGCTCTCAATTATCCAGTAATTACCTAGAGGCATGAAGGCATGTACACAAAGCTACAGCAAAGCAACTGTGTGAGCACTGGCTTACTTTGCTGTTGGTAAACTTCATTTTGTCAGGATTAATTGTTGAGAAGGCTGGTGATGAACACATGACAAGCGCAACACTCAATAATGCTTTAATAAAGTGGTGGAAGCAAATGTTTTCCATCAAACCTCTTCAGCACAGGAAATGTGATTAATTAAGCACATTCATCTAATTACTGTATGAATTCTCAGGAGGTAAACGTATGCTCCAAGGCAGATACACCGGGTATGATTCCAGAGGCTAGATTCAATTTATTTTTATGTGGGTTTTTTTTATGTAAACATCAAATAAGTTATTTTTTAAGGAGAGATCTTAATTGTGATTGGTTTCCAGCACTGGTTGAAAGCTGGTCCTAGTCACCAGTATTCATCAGAGCTAATGACAGTTCTTCCTTCAGAGTAACTTTCTGGTTTTTATATTATCTCCAGTGAGACCGAGCATTAGCAAAAATGCAATCACCAAAATGTTTATTGGATATTGGCTGTGTCTTGCAAGCCTTTTGCTTTTGCTTTTCTTTGCATTAATAGTGTTTGGGTGTGCGGGGCTGGAGCTGCTTTTCTAATTATTACCAGCAAACAGATTATAAGGCTCCAAGTTGTATCTGTACAAGTCTTAACACTTGGTACTGCCTGGGGACCAACCCTTTCAAAAAGAAGAGCCATAATGTTGCTTTCCTTTCTCCAGGCATAGGTACCTACATCAGCAGCTGTAGGGAATGGTGAGCTCCCAGCACTTTCCACTGCCAGATGAGGGAAGCCCACAGGCAGAGAAGCCAGGGTGGCATCCCACCCCCGGCCACTGCCGCCACCCCGGCTCTGCCCCGGGGCTGCCTCCCAGTGCTCCCAGCCAGCACCCAGCAAAATTTGCCTCCACAACAGAAATCTTCATTTTGCCTGGGAAAGGAGAAGCAGCAACTGCAGGAACAGTTCAGCCAAGACACCCGAGAGGCATTAACCCCTGCCGAGTCGTCCCCTTGTCCTAGCACAACCTCGGACTGCTGAGGGGCCAAATTCCCTCCCCAGCCCCAGGGTGCTCCCACCCCTGAGGACACTTGGAGGAAGGCTGAAGGGGCTGGAATGCATGGCACAAACAGATATGCAATCACAGCCGTGCCTTGCTGTGGCTTTGAGCAGAAACACCAAATATTTGGGGGAGTGAAGCTGGGGAGAGGGACACCAAACCTAGCAGCAAGGGAAAAACTATCTCAAATCCCCACCACCGCTGCTGGCACCACTCCCACTCCATCCCCCTCTCCCTTCCCCATGGGAAAGCCCATGGTTGGTGCCTGGAGCCTTAAAAAGATCATTGCCAGGCTATAAATATTCAGCCATCAATTAACTGCATAAATGCTCACCATCCAGAGAGCTCTCCTTTTTTACTGCTAACGTAACTAACATCAGGGTTGCTCATCATCACAGGTCCTGCCGTCTTTGTCTCATTAAACCCAACAGCGCCTTGGTCTTTACTGACGTATTCATTTCAGGGGTTTGAAGCAGCCTAGTCCATAGTGCATTTAAAGTCAACAGAGAGATTCTGCCTGACTTCTGTGGGCTTGGATCCTTTCCAAGGGAAATATTTTCCTACTTAAGTAACTCTGAAACAAGGCGATCACACCAACAACAAAAATAAAACCAAACCAAAAAAAAAGGAATGTTTTCTTTAAAAATATGTTGTTGACAACAGAGAGCAAAGAAATCCTAGCACTGGGGACATATTTTTTAATGTTGCTTCAATCAAATGCTTCAGAATAATGAAATACTTGCAAAATAAAACTGTTTGCATTTATGGCATTCCCAGCTATGGGTGGGCAGGGAGTGGGGGGAAGCACTGAGAAATTCTGGTCCAAAGGGAAAAACTAAGGAAAACAAAAGCTTTCTCAGGCATCCTGGCAGCTTGCTAGCTTCCCTGAGAGGGGCAAGGAGAGCAGAGGCTGGGGGAAGCCCTGTGATGTGATGCAGTCCCGTATCGCTGTATGAAGTATCATCTGCCCCATCGGTGTGACCTAATTAATTACAATACCAGCTCCCGGCAAAGGGCTGGAGACCTTCCAGAGCATTTCAGTAAAGACACTGTATCTAGATGAGTAGAGCCAAGGAGGCATCCCTGTGGGAGAAGGCAGGGCTCTGCTTGGCCTTTGCCTGCTGACAGCAGCCCTGGGAGGCTCCCATGCACCCTAAATAGCTCATCGCAGCATCCATCGCAAATACGCTGCAGGTATATACAGCAGCAGCAGGTGAATATACCTGTGGGTAGGTGGATATCTGAGAAGCCTCCTGTAATCACCTCTGCAATGTAATCAGTGCTCTGCCCTTTACTTAGTGCGTAATACCTCCTTGTGTAATGCCGGCAGGATAATTAGTGCCTCTTCAGCAGGGTGAGCTCAGACACACAGTGTCGGAGCAGCAGGGTGACTCGCCTGGGATGTCTGTTGGCTCCTGCTGATGATAACTGGCTGGTGTGGCAGAAGAAACCCTTGTGGTGTTCACTGGCAGGGCAGGGCCAGCCCCTACCAAAGCACTTGATGGACCAAGCTTCAAGCAACATCAGTGAAACCCAAGCCTACAGAAGTATCACAAGATGTTTAACTACTAAGATTATTGTTTGGGAAGACTGTATGAGAAGTGCCACATGGGCACTGGAGAGCTTGCAATCATCTCTTGATTCTCAGGAAAAGGAGAGGTCTAGCATAAGCTTGCCCACCCTATTTCATAAATCAAATCTGTACATAGGTATCTTTCCAGCATGGTTGACCTGTTGCTTTCCATCATACAGTGCGTGCGTGTGTGAGTGTGTGTGAGGGTGGGTGGGTGTGGGTGTGGGTGTGTGTGGGGGTGTCTGGGTGGACCTGTGCAATGTGTTGACTCAGATCTATATCAAATTGTATGGGCTACTTGGGAGACAACTGTGAGAGAGGCAGCAACCAAGCCCTCACCGAAGCATAGTGAAGGGACAAGTGAAACTGTAGGACATGGCCTTCAAAGCCACATTTTTTTCCTCAAGTTTGGAAGGGCAATCCCAGAGTTCACCTTACTGAGATACACTAATGCACGAAGGGCTCTCCTCTCCCAGCGTGCATTTAAGGTGTTGATATCAAGGTAACAGATTTGCTATTTTGAAAGCTAGTATAGGAAATAGTGCTTTGTGACAAACCTTAGGCAGGCACCATCTGCTTAGGACACCTCCTGTGTCCTTGCCCTCCTTTGCAATCCCTCTGTAGTCCCCAGGTGGTGACCTTCCTTACAAGAGCTGCTATTGAGTTAGGTCCCCATCATGGAAACCAAAGGGAAGACAGCACCACAGTCCAAGAAACTGGGTCTGTGTCCTGTTGAACACATAGTAGTATGGTGGGGGAATAATAGAACAAGCACTGAAGAACTTGAAAACAGCAGAAATAGCAGTTGCCCTTCTCAGTCCTGTCAGTCTCACCACAGGGGCATGAAGGGACTGCCTGAGAAGGTGCAGCCTTGGTTACAGCCCTGGCAATATTCCTAAGGCAGGAGGTGACCTGCAGACTCAGCCAGCAGAGACCAGTAGGTCTCCTGCAGGTGAGACCCGGAATAAAGTCTCTGGGGACCAAAGGAAAAGCCATCAGTGAGAAACATGAAGATCTGTATGAAAAGTCAAAATACAATAAGAGATACCCACCCAGGTCCTGTGCTGCTCTCCTTGTTCCTCCTTCATCCACAAAACGGGAAAGCAACACAGTGCTGGGAAAGGTGCAGGGCTGGGGCTGGCAGGACATGGGCCAGACATGGCAGCAAGGGTGCTTCTGCCCTGGACTCCAGCTGAGCTCACGTGTCAGCAGGGAAAGGTCTGGAGAGGAGGCACTTCACACTCAAAACCTGCATTCACACTTCTCCAGATGTCTCAGCTTCGCTCTCTTCCCGCAACCAACGGGACGGGTCAGTCCTTTACACCACAGCAAGCATCCTACATGCGGTTGTGAAAGCATCCTCTCTCGTTTGTCTGTATCCAGCTGTCAGGGTTTCTGAAATATACACCAGCACACGGGCAAAATGCCATTTTGATGAAGGAGAATAATACACAGGAGAGCTGTGAACTGAAACCAAGTGTGGGCTTTTGGAATAACTGGAATATCTGGACAAGAAAGGATTAGTAGATGCTGCTCGTGCCTGCTCATGCCATTTCTAAGGTGACTAAAGCAGCAAGTTATTTACAGTGCATTGCTAAAGCTTATTGCTTATCACATACATCCTGTAATTTATACACTGTGAGAAATGGCTAGAAATGTGCGTGTTTTCAGAGTGCTGGTCTGAATGAAATAGGAACAGTTTTTCATTAAAAACAAGTCAGAGGTGTCTCAATGTCTGGAACCAGGTTCATCCTAGAATTAACTCTGGGTGACCTGGGGCAGACACCTGCTTTTTGTTCCCCTTTTACATGGTGTTGAGCACAACAAGGCCCAGTCCTTTGACAGAAGATCTGAGATACTACAGGAGTATAAGGACCATATGGACCCTAATTTGGCTAGGATTTTGAAAAAGACACCACGGACCCAGTGCCCAAATCTAATGGCAATTTTGAGACAACTAGTCTGTAATGTTAATTCTTAAAGTATGAAAGTTACAGGAAGGGGTTCGTGTCTACAGTAGTGCAAAGCCCACCTTGCTCAAGGAGTCCTTTCCTAGTACAAAAAGTGAATAATCATGTAATTCCCTGTTACAGTCAGACTGTCCTTTTGTGGTTCAGGGGATCACAGATATCTCTAAATGTTGAATACCACTGTTCCCAGGTTTTTATCTGGGAGACCACACACTGCCAAACCTCTTCTGGCATCTATAATGCCAAGACAGAAGAAGAGTGATTCAGGATGTCAGGATCTGTGTGGCATCCAGCTCAGGAACAGTAAAAATTGGATGCTGAATTAAGAGAAGTTCAAGATGGAGCAAGCATTTAATGAACATTTGGTAAATAATGAGCTCAGGGTAAAAGGATAAGATATACATAGGACGAACTACTTTAAAATCCTGGGGATACTTCTGACCAAAAAGGAGACTATGATTTGTCAGGCTTCCTATACCCACAAACTCAGAAGTGCAGCGATTCATTTCCAGTCCAGCAGTTCAAAGCTGAAGGTGTGCTAAGCTGGCTTCTTGGCATTTGGGAACAGAAGCTGTCTTCAACTCAGCATGAGAAACAAGATTAGCCTTTCCAGATTAGAAGGAAAGTATTAGTGAAGCACCAAAGGCTTCAGTGTGGGGTCTTTTTAATAGCAGCAGACTTGGATGATGATGTTGAAAGCACAAGCTGCCAACTCTAGAAGGCAGGATGGATGAAGTATTAATTTACTTATTGCTTAAGTGCCTCAGCTGATGGTGAAATACTGTTCAGGTTAGACTGCTATAAAACAAGGGTTCTTGGAGCAAGGTTATAATACACAGCAAGAGTACCTAAAATAATAAAAGAAGGATTTGAATCTGCTACATGAAAATTTCCAAAGCCTTCAGCTAAGCACATTTGTAAGAAGAATGAGAAACATGAAACTGTGTGACCTGATCCAAAGGAAAAAAGGGGACCCTATTGCTAATATCAGATGTGCCTCACCAGGGATATAATACATAAGCAAAGAGTGTGTTATTTGCGGACCTGCTAGTAATCAGAAGACAGATTTTCCTCACAGTTTGGGCATTTTCTACTGATTTGATATTTTTCTTTTTAGCTACTGCCAAATCTTAGACAAACTAAGAGCAGATTTCCTGTGATACCACAGAATTATGTGTGTGTATTAGTCACTAGCTCTGGAATTGCATTGATCTCTTCCTTTATTTTTTATCTTGAGCTATTTCATAAACAAAATCACCCAGCAGCAGACAGCTAGATAGCCTCCATGGTGTAATTTTAGGATACGTGCATTGCCCAAGAATGGTGTCTCTATACTTTTCATCTAGCAATTTTAATTTGTTTGTTCAGCAGAGTATATCAGAAGCTGTATGGTAGAGACTTAATCCAGCAAATGCTAATTCAACAGATCCGGGCCAGAGCGCTCTGCACCACTTTGGCCTCAGCCCTGGAGACAGCACAGTTTGAAAATCTGGGTTCCCAGCACCACACACTGCACAGAGGTGTTACCATCCCCACTCCATGGCATGGGCCTCCCCATAGTGAACCAGATCCCTATGAGGTGCAGATCAGCTGTGCTTCCTTCATTGCGATGGAGCTACACTTCTTTAACATGAAATAAGAACATAGGCTTGTACATAACAATTTCAGCTGTTCAAGCTGAATTAGTAAACAAGAAAAAAAAATCAATTAGCTAAATATTTTTTGTTTATTTGACTGTAGACATGAATAAAAATGCACAAACTTCCCGAAAAGTCAACCGTTCTCTTCCCAGATGATGAACCAAATTGACATAAAGCTGTGCATTTATGGTGTCTTTTCTTCTTTACTCAACAAAAATCATATGGAAGAAGCACTGCTGGGTTTGAAACAAGCTACAAATAGCTAACAAACCACATGCTGCCTTGGTACACCTATCTACAAACATTGATTGGTTTCTGACACATAGGAAGCCACAGACCGTGGTGTGTACCTACAGTGGGCTCACGGGCTGCTAAAAGGGATGCTCAACACTGTCTATGCTCTGCACACCTTGTGCGGTCACTAACAGTGGGCATGGGGTTCACTACTCGAAATGTATTCATGAAAGGCAAAATAAGAGAGAAAAACCTGCTCTGAGTGCTGCAGTGAGAAACTGCTGATCATCAGAAGTTAAAATAACTCGTAGTGTGCAGGTACGTGCTGCGCGCCTGAGCCCCCACACGCTGCTGTCAACTCGTGCCTGCACAGAGCAGGCAGCATGGCAGGTTCAGGCAGAGCTGGCGTCACCATTTCTCTCAAATACAAGCTGCCTTTCTACAACTGCCTCATGCTGGGTTCTCCTGACTTGAAATCCAGGCTACAGGAGGAAGTCAGTATTTCTCATCTGGCTGGGCCATGCAGACCCATGAGCTCAGGGACCGAGGGCATCGGCGCCGGGCAGGGCAGGGGCTGAGCGGTCGGCTTGATGCTGCACTTGCCCAGCTCTAGGGTGGGCAAAAGGACATGTCCTACGTCCTCCTACACACAGGGCAGTGCGAGCAGGTCTGAGAACATACAGTTTTTCCTTTTTCTCCAACCAGCAGAGCACTTGTAGTTCACACCATTGCAGCCTGTCTGGTTTTGTCAAGGTACATGGGAGCCGTCCCGGTTCCCACCAGCTCTGGGAGATAGGGCTGCTGGCTTCTGGCTTCGTCACGTCTGTAATTCACACAAAATGTAGATTTAGTTGGTTTTGGTGAAATTACTCCAATTTCAAGGCAGCTTTTGCAATTAGTGCTTCCTTTCCCAGAACACCTTCCAGCCATCAGCTTAGAACAGCATCGTTTATTGTCATCGCTCTCTACAACTACCTGAAAGGCGGTTGTAGCAAGGTGGGGGTCGGTCTCTTCCCCCAAGTAACAAGTAATAGGATGAGAGGAAATGGCCTCAGGTTGCAGCAGGGGAGGTTTAGATTGGGTATAAGGAAAAACTTCTTCACTGAAATGATTGTCAAGCACTGGAACAGGCTGCCCAGGGAAGCGGTTGAGTTCCCATGCCTGGGAATATTTAAAAGACATGTAGATGTGGCACTTAGGGACGTGGTTTAGTGGTGGACTTGGCAGCGCTAAGTTAACAGTTGGATTCAGTGATCTTAAAGGTCTCTTCCAACCTAAATGATTCTGTGATTCTATATATCAGCAACACTCCTGCCCTGGCAGTAGGGCTGTCTGTAGCAGCCCTTCCCTCCCGCTGGGCAGCTGCCAGGCACCACGCTGCCCCAGCAGCTCTCCAGTTTCACTCCACTTGCTGCTGAGAGCTGCTTCAGGTATTCAAGCTAAGCTTCGCCTGCTGTGCTCACTTCTTAGGTTTTATAGTTTCTGTGCTAGAGTGACTGACCACTAAAATAAACTTGACAGGGCTTTTGTTTTTTTTGTTTCCTTGGGAAGTGATTTCAGCAGAATATTCCCTATTGCCTCACACAGTTATTTAACACAGCCTGGAACCTTAATCCTTCTGCTTGCTTTTTTAGCCAATATAGGCAGTAAAAAAACCCAACTTTTTTTTTTTAATTGTTATTATTTAGGTATCCAGATCAATTTTTCTCCAAAATCCAAACAACCAAGTTACCTCTTGTTATGGTAATAGGTGAGCTGTGCTGAATTTCTCTCTTCTCCCCCAACCCGGCTTTTTACTTACTGGAGAATAACCCAGGTGTCTCCTGTCCCCTGATAAGAAAGCAAGCTCTAAATCAACAGGTACTGATACCATGACTTTCATGCTGTTTTTAATGATACTGACAGCCTTGACTTTCTGTGCTCCCATCGCCAGGCCATAAACCAGCTGGGAGCCTGGAAAACCACAAGCGATAAGAGGCCAGTACAAACAGAGCACCTGCCTGCAAGTCTTGACGGTGTTAGCTCTTGCAGTCATAGCTGTATTGCTCAAAGGAATAAGAAAAACCTGGGCAAAAAATTTCTGGCAATGTTTTCATGTCTGGAAATATCCCTTGGTCATAACCACAATGTCTGAAAAATGCCGATTCTGAATACATTTCTTCTGAAAAGCAGATGAAAACAAAGCGGTGAGTTAAGATCACTTGGAAGCGTATCAGGCTGGAGCATTTCAGTCTGGCATTTTCAAATACTTTGAAATTAAGAATGCAAGATAAGGAAATCAAAGCTATAACTGAAAAAAACTTTATTTCAGATTATTTTGTCCAATCCAGAACAACAAATACTCCCAAAATTTAATGTTAACAGAAACTCCAACATTACATTTTATTATGGTTTTGACTTTTAGAATTTGAAAATCCTGGAGAATAGCTCTAAAGCTGGCAGTCAGTAACCTCTTTGCAAAAAAAGAGGAATACTATTCTCTTTTATTGCTTTTGATTAGTCTGCTTTCCTCTTGCATGCAGAGGGTTTTTATTTTCCATGCTTGAACAGCTCATTTAAATTGTAGCTTTTTACAAGAAAACTTAAAGGTAATTTTAGATGGAGACACAATGTAAGAACAGGAGGTTTTTTTCTTATTGTATTTACTTAGATTACTGAGCTAGTGAAAAAGGACACCCGAGGTAAAGGTACAGCATAACAACACATTTGAAGTATAGCAGTTGCAAACCTCTAAATTACCTCCTCCTCGTGGAATTTGCCTTTGTTTTCAAGTGCCTGGAGAAAAAATGAAATTCAATAACATGAATAAGCGGTAAAACACGATAAAAAGAACTCTGGAAAAATGAATGCAGATAACATAACTTGTATGGTAATAAATCTGTGGCCTGTCAGACCAAGGGCTTCACAGCAAAGCACCCTCTGCATAAACTACCTTAGCCAGGAAGAGTCATGTCTGCCTTTACCCCCAGGATGTCAGCGCAGGCGCCTGCATTGATCCCAGCTGCAGTGCTACAGCTGGGGAATAAAATCAGTAGGCAGCAACAAAACTGGTACTTAATCATGTAATGAGTGCTGAAATTTGATGAGCGCTGCTGCGTGTGACCAGGTCACCGATGGGATGCTGTTATGCAGGAAGGGAACCTACTACCTGCGAGTCCTAGTATGGAAGAAAACTAAAAAATTCCAGCATTTCTGTGTCATTTTTCATCCCACTTCCACCCCACCTCTTGTTTGAGTTGCCGCTTGTGTCAGTTACTGCTCAGTAAGGACGAGAGGCAACATGCTGTGCATGCACAGAAGATCTGGCTGGCTGGGGAGCTGTGCACACACGGATGCCCCGATCCTCCTTTCTCCCTCTTTTTATGGCCCTAAAAATGAGAAAAACCAGCCCTTTCTGGTTCTTACGCACTGACAGCTCTTCCCTCTAAGACCCTCATTTGGTGCTTTTCACTTGTGGGAAGCCAGTGAGGAGGGAACCCAGCCTCTCCGGGCAGAAGGATGTCCCCGGTAAAACCCCCAAATTGCTGTCAACATCTGAGGCCAGGGCCTTGCAGTCAGGCTGGATATCTTTTTTTAGAAATTACCACATTTTAAGACTCCAGCTCACCCCTTTCCAGTGCTGCACTGCCCTTCTGCTTGCGCTGCGGTGGTGGTGGCTGCCGCTCATCGCTGCTTCTCTGGGGAGCGCGGGCAGGGAAAGCTCACCGGGCAATCGCACCATGAGGCAGCCAGCCAGCCTTTATTTTTCAATGCCTTACAAATTGTGCCACCTCCTCAGCGCACCAGGTGCTGGCTCCCTATTTTTCTCATTGTCTCATGTCACGGCTATTTGAATTATGCCCTCCACATTGTCTCTGATTCACATCAGCGGGGACGGGGAATGGTTCCTGCCCAACAGCAGTTTGGTGGGTTATAAGAAAGTCCAGCAGTCCCCGTGACTTCCAAGGGCTGCTGCTTCTGGCATCTCTAATGCTTATGGCAGCTTAGTTCCTGGGCATTTCACTGCCAAGTTAAAAAAACTCATTCATCACTTGACCTTAAAATGGTACATTTTCAAATACCCAAAATATATCTGTGCAAGAACCTATCTCTGTAACTAAAACCTAGTTGGAAAGAAGTTATTCAGGCTTTAAAGGGAATTAAAATGCTTACTTTTAGGCTCAAAGCAAGCCTTGGAAAATTCAGGTGGCAGACCAAAAAAGCCATGCAAACTTACGGTGACAAAATACAGGCTGTCTAGTTTATCAGCCTGTACTCAAGTGGCTGCAGACAGCAGACAGCTGCTTGCAAATGTTTCAGCAAGTAGGTAAGTAGGTAAGTGCCCAGATCAAGTTTTTACTGTGAAATGATCATTTGAAAAACCTGCTGTCCTATCTATTTCTACATCATACACAGTAAAAAAATGTTAGAAAAAGAAGAAAAACTGTGATGGTGTTTCAACCTGCCTCCATACGGTTAGAAGCACAATTACCAAATAAATGGGTATAGAATAAATAAATAAAATCTGTACCATTGGTCTGGTCCCTCTGCCTGTGCTGCACGTTCACCATGACATTTTGGTCCACAATTGATCAGTTTTGCCTTATTGCTTAAGCACAGTTTTCTTGTCGCACGCTAACCTGTTATTTTCTCAGTAATTTCCTCTGTGTGCCTCAATCACGCTAACCCAAGCTGAAAGTAGACATTTACTGCCTTGGAGCACAAATAGCATTTAAGGCCACACAGAGGTCTTAGCAAGGTGGCTGTTTTAGCATGAGAACTAAATAAGGGTTTCCAGGGGCAAAATCTTGCACAAAATCATGCTGTGGTCCTCTTGAAGTTTTATCTTGCAAGGCTGTGATTGCCCATGCTGGGTCTCCATGGGGGCTGCTGTGGGACCCCCTCCTCTCTGCTCCCCATAACACCTGCATGCATCCCGGCATACCAGTCTGGGCATCTGGGCTTCAGCTTTGTGGTGAGCTATGTTGACAGGAACTGGTCAAAGCAATGGCAAAGCCAAGAGGTGGCCCTCCCTGTTCATCCGCTGAGCTAAAACCTTTCCTTCTTCTGTACAAGTGCTCATCACCATAACCCCTGCAGCTGCTTCCTCTGCACTTGGCAAACGTGATCATCAGCCTGTTTGTATTGATCTATTCGCTAGTTGTGCTAGTAAAGCTCCCCTCTTTGCATCCCACCAGAAGCTTCACTTTTCCTTCTTTATCAAGTACTAGCAACAAATCTTAATCTTCAAGGCCCTGCCAGCCAAACTTCTGTGAAGGCTATATAAATATATATAGGCCATGACTCCTGCTGAAGTGAAGACACATCCTGCACAGTTAGGCTCCAAGGAGGAAGATGGAAACACCCATTTTCACCCTCAACTGCTGGCACGTTCCATGAAGTCCCCATTTCTCCTTGCAGCACCTAGAGGGGCTTGGAAAGTTGGCCACCTAAAAACAAAGAGCATGAAGTGCCATGCTCCCTCTGGGCAGTTATATACTTAACACTGTTAAGGATCTTTCATCATGAATCCTCTCTTGGACTGAAGTCCCAGAGCTGGAAAAAAAGGAGATAGCAACAGACTTCACACCCAGTCGCAGGGGATGGCAAAGCGGACAGAGGTAAAGGGTGGCCCAGGTTCAAGTCCCACGCTTCCTGATCTGAAGCAGAGACCTGAACCCCAATTTCTCGGGGAAGTACTCCAATCACTAGGCTATCGGATAGCTTTTTGTGGAGGATAAAATGTCCATGGTAGTTGTTTCACTGCACATAAAAGAAATAATTACATATTAAGCTGTAAGCAAAGTTAAAAGGCTTTACAGCTAGACAAATGTCTAGCTAGATTTCAGCTAGAATAGCACAGTGACAGTCTTTGTCATCCTAGCTGGAAGTGTGCGCCACTAAATTGTCTGTGTCTTTTGGGATGTGTGTAATCTCCACAACCCCTCCCCAAACAGACACTAACTTTTACAGCAACTTCTCAGTTCCACCATCACGATCAGATTCCCCCACCTCCTCCCCTGCCACAGCACAAAGTTTAGATACAAAACCAAGTCACTTCCATAACTAATTAATTAATTAATTAATACATTTCCCCCTCTAAATTCAACATGAAAATGCTCTGCTGTTGCCAATGGCCAGCTAGAGTAACCCATTTGAGCATCATTTCAGCAGCCGCTGCTGAAATAGCCAGCTTCAGAATGGAACGACCATCATGAAGATCCTCATGTTGTTTAGTGGTATTTTATTGCTACAGTATAATTTAATAAATACAGGGAAGAGAGAAGCCTGGAAAGTTCAGAAAATTTGAGCTCTTTTGCTTATTCAAATTATTCCCATAGATTATGTCCGTGCTTACAGGAATGATTCTTCTCTGGTCTCAGCTATTTGTCAGAGATGCCCAGGGACATCATCATGCGCTCCTTCTCAGAACAGCCTCCTTTAGGCTTAGGGCAAAACCTCTGCCTTTGGCTCTTGCTGCCAACATCTCTCGCCTGTCTCAGGTCAGATTCAAGCTGTGCCTCCAGTGACACAGACTGGAAGGACTGCCGCGTGGTGCCTTCAGGAATGTGCAAAACCACCCTACGGTCACCTTAGCCAGACTGGTTGGTCAATGAAGACTGACAGGCTGGAGAGCACAACTCACCTGCCCAGGGGAGGGGAGGGGGCAGCAGTGGGGTGAGACGTGCAGAGGCAAAAATTGCTCACCGGCTGATATCCTATTAACGGCTGCCAGCACTATCAATGCAAGTGTCCTTTCAAGTCCCCCGCGCACCACCCCTCCTGCTTCTAGACCAACCATAATCATAATTCCCTTTGCAAAAAATAAACTTTAATGAGCAGTTATAAAAGCACAGCAGCCCCAGTTGAAAGACGAGCAGTTTGAGCATTGCTATTCTTGGCCAGGCAGATAATCATCCTGCGGAGAGCAAGGCAGAGCTGGGCTCACACCACTCGGCTCATCTTCCCAGCGGGCTGCCGCTGCCCTCTGCTCCTGAGCGGTGTGATGTTACACATCCACTTGTCATTTTGGTGTCAGCCACTTTGGCCTCTCTTTCTAGCAACGTTAGCTTCTAGGGCAGAAAGATGGAGGGGAAAACCTGCCTGTTTATCTTCAGACATGTGAGTCATTGCACACAAGCTGTAATTCACCAGTACCAATCGTGTTCCCATATTCCTGGCAACAATAATGCGACTAAACACCCCGAAATCTGAGCTTTTGGGCAATGCTCAAAGCACCTGTATCATGGGTTTGCTTGTTTCTTTTTCCCTTTTCTTTTCTTTTTGTTTGTTTGGTTGGTTGGTTGGTTTTTTTTAATTTGGGGGGTAAAAAAAGGAACCCAGACAAAAACCCTATACCTTTAAAATTGATTTTCCTTGAAGACACAAAACACAGATGACCATACTAGAATGAGTCTAAGAGCCTACTTTTCAGTAAAACTTTTCTGTGTTTGCAGTTCCTGCTTAGATTGCAGTCATTGCTGCTGACAACAAGCAATCTAGAGTGGCAAAGAACATGGCATGGCGCAGCTGGTATGGTGCCCGCTGCAAGCCAGCATCGCCATGCACAAGCCAGCAGCACAAGGAGCGCTCACAATTATTTTAGTTGCCCGTATCACCAGTGACAAGGATGGGAGGTGGTGAAACCCAGCTAGAAATTTTGAAAGGCAACACAGCAAATGTTTTCATGTAACAACATCTCTAATACCTCAATGGAAAAACTGTTTGTTTTGGTAAGACCTAACACTTCTACCACACAAAAAATGAATGATAACACTGTTCAGACAAGATCCAATTTCTTTATAAGATAAATGTTCCAGTCCATATCTTTGATCGGTTCTTCTGCAATAGAATGCAGTATGTATGTAAGCAAAACAAGTTGATAAGTTTGATCAAATCCTTTGTCCTTTATGGAAATAGGGACGGTCTACGCAAAACTACAGACTCGCAATGAAGGGCATTTTTTGTCAGTCTGAAGCAGAAGGCTGCCACAGAAAAACCGCTGTCTGTCTGGAGACTGAGGAAATAGCAAGAGAAAAAGTAGTTAGGTGTTTTCCTTTCTGTACATAAATACGTATCCTAGCATCACTGCTCCCAGCACCTGAGAACTGCTGGTGAATTTATCCTTGCCAGCCCAGCTGATATCCTGTTACATCAGAGGAAAACTTGTCAGGATCTGTTGGATTGGGGCCCATGCAACTGGAAAATATTACTTATGTTCTAATACACCCTTATGTTTACTTACGGTTTTTAGACAGCATACCACCTTGTTCAAGGCTACAAAAGAAACTGTAGAAAAATGCCCAAGATGCAGTCTGGTACCAGCCTCCATCCTCCTTTGGAGGAAAGCCCCAGATATCTGTTACAAGATAAACAGCAGTGTTTCCACTGCCAGTTTATAAATAACATATTTTGAACTCCCAGGTACAAGATCTAACTCTGCAGAGAAGGAGCCCAGCCTCCTTCCCTGCACGGCTACTAACCGCTCATGGGTTTGGACAGGGTACCCTCTGGAATGGCCTTTCTCCATGCTGACAGGTGAATAATAACATTTACCTACCTCAAAAGCATGGCGACAGGGTCAAGACAGGATTTATTAAGCATTTCAAGGTCCTTGGAGAAGAGGAACTACAGAACTACATGCTGATATGGTATCAGGCAGAACATTGGGGGGTTTTAGGATAACAAAACAAGTTGCTCTGTCTTATGGCAACATTAAGAACTCAGCTGAGATACTCAAAGCATGAAATCCAGCACATTTCTCTCCTAACAACAGTCCCTTCATCAAAGGATCATAAAAGGATGAATCGCTTTAACCAGACAATGTGATAAGACGACTGTTATGGGCTATGAGCTTAACTCAGAATTTCCTCGGATTTGTGGGTTTAAGTTGAAATTGGAAATGCTTTTGAATGTGTTTGTGCAGAAACGCGTGCATACTGAAGAGAAAGAGAAAAATTTAGTGGAGGCTGCCAGTATGTGGCTGACAACCCAGCACACCGGGTTATGTTGGAACTGATTCACTGTCTTGTGCAATAAGTTTGTTTTGGGTTAAAGGAGGGCAGAAAAGATAAACTCCACTGAGACCATGTTATGCGAGTCCATGGAGAAGGGCTTGACTTTTGATGTACGTATATTTGGCAGTCAGCACTGGAGATTTGTTTACAGGGTGTCATTTGAGGTTTGCTCTGATATACCCCGCAGGATACCCGCTGGGGTTATTTTGCTTGGGGCTTGCTCTTTCCAGCTGCCGCCTTTAACTTTCTTCAACTGCTCGGGAGAGATTTCCTAAAGGCAACTTATTCCTACGTTACACTGGGCTCGAACGTTTCTGGTGTTCGTCCCTCCACCATTCCCTCTTAAACCTTGCCTGACTAAGCAAATAAACAAGAGACTTAAATATGTTCTTATGTATGTACATGCCAAAGAAAATACACATTAATTCACCCAAGGCCACCCCGCCCTGCTCCTGGAGGGCCTGCAGACCCTCTGGAGGGACTGTGAGCTTTCCTTTGCCAAAGGTGCCTTGATTGCTGCAGCGTGTTCACCCTCAAGGAGAGGATACAGGTATTATGTGTTATTCTAGACAGGCTTCAGATGATGCAAGGCAGAAAGGTTTAATTTGTGGCAGGTAAGGATCTAACTCCAGAATATAACCTGACAGACAAGGCATTTGAAAGCAGCCTCAGGTCTGATTTCAGTTCTTCGTCCGAATTGTTTAGTCCTTTGTCTTACTGTGAATTATTTTATGATTTCCATCTACGGTTTGTTATTAAATCAGTGAGTTAAAAATCTGCTTGTATTACATGCTTGATGAATGTTTCTCATAAAGCTGCATTTACAGTGTGCAGCGTGTAAGAAATCAGTTGTTCTCACTTAGTGTGGGATTCCAGTAAGAGCCAGTCAGGCACACAACATCCACCAAAAAATGTCTTTGATCTCTGCTGGCTGAATCAGTGATATCAGCCTTAAGGGACTAGAAGGATCCTCTACAAACAGAGACACTCTCAGAGTCACAAAACCTCTGTAAATAAAAGCTAAGCACTGCCTGGTGGTGAAATGGTCTGTTCTTGCTTCAGCCCCAGCACAAGTACCGCGTAGAAATGTCACTGATGCATGGCAGCGATGCTGTGGCTTTCCCACTGGAGACAGCACGGCCAGGGCCGGCCTTGCCACATCAGTCGCTACAAATTCCCTCAGGTTACGGGGACCACGTCTCATAATCTGATGTGACCATGTCTGCTACACTACGTCTTCTCTGTTACTTGCAACAAGAGATCACTGGCCATGTGGTGAGAGAGAAACGAAGGCAAAACTTGAACTACCAAACCCCCGAACCCTGAGCTGCTGGAAAGACAAGTCATTTTCCTCTGCTCTCCCTTTTTCCGTGTTGTGGGCTGCTGTGACCCATTTTGTCAGGCAGCGCAGCTGGGCACGGGGCCTGCCCGGGCGGTGGTGGAAGACCTCCCCAGGTGGTGGAAGACCTCCCTGGGAGGCACCGTGCGGTGGCTGCCTCTTAGGGAAGCGCCTGGACCCGGCACAGCACGGGGGTGATGGGGCAGGTGGCGGGCACGATGGCAGCGGGGAGGAGGGAGGAGCAGCGTGCCCCCAGAGCACACGACAAGAACCAGCTCCAGTGGCAGGAGAGCGAAACATGGCCTTACAGCTAATGCCTGTAGCGTAATGCACGGGCAAGTCACCTGCTCCTGTGAGCTCCTCTCAGTTCGTGCATTCCCCGCTCTCAAGTGCCACCTTTCTTTTAACATAGCTTAAGAATATTCAGGAGCACACATACTAAATGATTTTCTACAAACTTGCACATGCAATTTTTTTAGCCAGCCTCTTTCGGGTCTGCTGTTAAAGTGTACAAGTAATCATTTCCGACCAACTCCTCTGACCGTCCTACCAACAATGACTCACATTTCAATAACCCTTTTCACAGGGGCACGTCACCACTCAGTTCACGAGTGCAGGTGAAGACCACTCCTGCTCACGAGGTCACGATGCTCAGCAGAGGAAGCGTGCTTGAGCTGATCTCAGTTAGATAGAGACAGATCTAAAATTCAAGCAGATCTTACCATCTCCATCAAGCTTCCCTATTCTCCCCAGTTAGTGACTGAGAGAGAGAGCATTTATCCAATGGAAAAAGGGATTCATTTATATTGATTGGCCTTTCCCTCCCACCGTACACATTGTGTAACATCAGAGTACACTTATTCCACATCAGTAACTCTCAGTCCTGCTGCAATCTAAGTGCTCTCCCATTTAATTATTCAGGATGCCAGGACGGGCAACCAGCTTAAAAAGAAAATTCAGAATGATCTAAAAAGAAATTAATGCTTTTGTCTAATAAAAAAACCAGGAACCTTGATGTTATTTTTATTTAGAAAGATCTAATTCTGGTGATACTAGCTCAGTTGTTTCATTATACAGAAGCCTATAAAAGAGATCAGTGTTATCAACATATAGGTTAATGCTAAATTTTTTTCTTTAGAAATTGGTCCTGCTTGCTGTAGCTGAGGTTAAAAACAGAAGTGTGAACTACATGTTATTTTAATGTGTGAGAACGAAAGCGAAGGATTGGCTGGAACAATAAATGAGTTGCTTGCTTAAAAAAATAACAGGGGAGGGAGATCACTGTCTTCATCTCCTGGTCACGTAATCTGGTGGTTGTTTTGAACAAATCAAAGCAGACTGCTTTCTTTCTGTGCGTTCGAGTAAAACAGAGTTTTCAGCCAGCAGATATTCAATTTTCCTGGCTAGTTTTTGGATGCTGGCCATGTGTGATTAGTGACCTATTTTCACTGCAGTGAGATCAGCTATGTTTGTAGGACTCTGAATCAGCAGATTTGTCCTTATTCCTGGCTCTGCCTGCCAGAGCGCCGCGCCAGGCCCATTCTCCAAGCATGCTGTCCTGCCGCCTCCGTATAGATCTGCAGGAAATGGCATTCAGTCATAAAGGCGTTGTGCTGGTACCTGCCAGGCCAGGACCATCAGGATCCATGGTGTACAAGCTGCTGCTGCTGCTACTACTGAACTTGAAATTTTCTTTGTCTAATTAAAAGAGCCTAAGAATAGAAGAAGCCTGTGCTGTTTGCGGGAATTATAATCCTTCCTGGGTAATGATGTTAGAAAAAATAGGAGCGGCAGAAGCAACAGTCAGAGAAGAATCCTGGGGCTTTAGATTTAGACCTGAAGCAGTTCTGGTTACAAACAACTGTGGCAGACTCTCGTCTTTGGAAAACATGCATCACATCCCGCAGTTTGCCAGTACTGCATTAATTATCATTTCCTAATGTAATTTTGAGGTCACCTCCAAAGTCTTCTGCTATTGTATGCCACCAAAGCCCAGTGAACTGTCTGTGCAAGTCTGCTGGCTCTACTGGAACAGACCCATATGGGGCAGATCAAAGCCTCATAGGAAAATCTAGACTGGAAGGGACCCTGCAGAGGTCATCAGGTCCAGCTCTCTGCTCAGAGCAGGGACAGCTGAGATTGGGTTGCTCGGTGACATCCCAGCTGGGTTTTGGTGACTCGGAATTAAGTACACCATGTCCAGGATTTGTTCTGGGATGAATTCTGTTTGGTCTAGTATATTTAAAGATGGATTTGAAAGAAACCATTATACCTATAGGACTGCAATGGAGACCAGAAATCTGACTGCAGTTCCTTTTCACTTAGTCTCACAGCTGCCAGGGCCAGCAGCACCGGGCGCTCAGCTATCAGGGAGGAGAGGAGCTGGTGGCAAACAGGCAGCAGTCAAAACCTGTCCCCCGTGAGCAGCGAAGTACCAAGTGGAGAGAAGGAAATAAAGACAGACAGATTTCCCTCCTAGCAGCCAGGAAAAGGAAAGAGCTCAGCAATGGTTCATATCCTGCCTTCATTTACCTCTTATCCTGTGGCTGTTGGCAAAAAGAGATGCTTCATCGGGATTAGAGTACTGCTGCTCCTCTTCATTTAAACCCAGTGGCCCACCTCTGGGATGAAGTAGAAGGGCTGAATTTGGTCTCATGGTCTCCAGTGAAAAGTATTGCTGTGCATCACCTGAAGTGCCCTCACAGTGCTCATAGAGGCTCCATCGTCACCAGCAACGTCAGGATTTCGCCCTGTGCGGCTGTGTGATGAGGGCCTTCTTGGTGATGGAGCCTCCATCCAGATCTTTGAGAAAATAATTGAATCCATTGGCAGAGGTCAAAACCATGTCTGGTGAGTGTTGTATACCTGACTGCCTCTTACTGGAATCCCATGGTGAGTCAAAACTACCGACTTCCGTGAATTTCACCCAAAAATACACATAATTTTGTGACAATCATCTGTCTGACGTGTTGTCTTCTTTCATTCTCCTCTGCAGTTCAGAATCCCATACTTGCCTGGTAACCTTTCTTCTCTGCTGCCACCCCTGTGTGATCCTGAGGGGCCATTAAAATGCCAAAGATAGGAGTGTGAAATGAAGGGGGCTGACATCTCTGCCAGTATGGCTTCACGGACGCCAGTAGCCCAGGGAATTGAGCTATGCTAGGGAAGCATCTAAGATTTTAAGTTTGAGCGGTGTCCCCTTAGTCTTTTTGCATTCAGGGTGAGTGACAAGTTGAAATGCCTGCCCTCAGGCGTGTGACAACAGCATGGGATACTATGAAAAGCCAAGCTCCTTCTGAAACGAGGGGAATGATTTCATTAAGTTAAAATCTCCGAGGACTCATTCAGGCAGACGCGGTAGTGAGAACGACAAAAGCCGTTACGCAGGAGATGTGTGGTGGGCAGTAAATACAGCCAGAGCTGGGCAGGTGGTGAATACACCATGGGTTAAAGCATTCCCGATCTCCTGTGCCAGGTCACCTTCCTGCTGCCACAGACCTTGAGGAATGTCCTTGAGCCTTTGCATGCATTTTAGAAATAGCTTTGCGGTGACAGATGTGCTCGGGCTTTCCTCTTGGATAGGCAGCATCCCTGCATTTTAGCCATTTCTTTGTTGTTTGCTGCCTCCAACAGGATTACTGGGGAAAAGACCCGCAACAAGAAGAGCAGCTGCCTTTGGTACTCACAGAGGAGGGCAGAATGGTCCTGAGAAACAAGCAACAGATTTACAGAGAAGTCAAGAGAAGTCAGTTAGAAATCAGCACAACTCCGGATTGAAAACTATCTTCCTATATAGTTATTTAAGTATTAATGAAAACACTGTTTAAAGGTTTATGAATAACACTCCTGTTTAAAAAAAAATATTAAAATCAATTGCTTTTTAAAAAATAAAACCAGATTATATTTTCACTACTCTGAGGTCATTCTTGGAGGTTTTATCTCTACGAAAAGGCAGAGAAAATAGGAGGAGATTGTTGTGGGCCACCTCTCAAGTCAAACCTTCAGGCACTATCTAAGCTGTCTCCATATTCTTACACACTTGCTAGCACAGGATCTTTGAACCCCGAGTGCAAAGTCTTGGTCACAAGGTTCACGAGGACTAATGAAACCTGAGCTTAGGTCCAAAGTTTCGAGAAAGGTCAGCCACATTGCTGGGTGCTAGAAAAGCATGAGAGTGCCGCTTGTCTTGCAGGAGTGCAACTGCCAAACACGCCCAAGCGTGCATGGGTTAACAAACGCGTGTGTGCTTGCACACCTGCACACACACACATGAACGCAGGGAGATAGAGGCAAAGACTCTGGGCAGGGACATGCAATACCCACCATTGTCCTTGCAAGAGATAAGGCAAAGAGAAAAAATTAAAGGGGATTCTCAGAAGTGGAATATGAGAACCAGTATGGAGTTGTCCCTGGATGGATGAGGCCAGCTGCGAGCCTCAGCCTGAACCACAGCCGTCCCTACCTCCCAGCAGTACAGCTCCCTGGCCCACGAGACCCATCAGTCACTGCAATGATTTTCTTTCCAAAAAGGTGTTATGTGAGGAAACACAAAATCAGCATGGGAATCTGAAAGGACTTCTTCATTTCTGCATTTAACTCTGATTTTTTCCATTGTGTAAGCAAGCTTGAACCTGGGGAGATGAACTGATCTCAGTATTAACGTGCTTGAGAGCTGTGTGTTTATACAAAGCTGTATTTAGATTAAAACTTTATGACCTCTTAACATACACTAGTCTAAAAATAACATTAAGCACGTTTTTTATCACAGTTAAAGCTATTGCAACAAACTCCTTTCCACCCAACATCACACCCAGCTGCTTGCTGTTGCATAGTAACGATATTTAGCCAAAACAAAACCCACTTTTGGTCAAATGAGATGAGGAATGAAGATGTGACAGTAGCCCCAAAAGCTCCATGAGGTCCTTGAAGGAGGATACACAGCTGATGCTGTGACATTTACCCTGCTGAGGGAGACACAGAAAAGAGGCAGATGCAAACTAGAGACCAAGCCCAG
This sequence comes from Ibycter americanus, assembly GCA_035590275.1. NCBI lineage: Eukaryota > Metazoa > Chordata > Aves > Falconiformes > Falconidae > Ibycter > Ibycter americanus. The sequence goes on along the minus strand of JAVJGI010000060.1, from coordinate 56,723,412 downwards.
TGTCCTGATAACTAGTCCAGGAATGGGATGGGGTGGGAACACGCTTTCCTAGGGATTAGCAAACTTTATTTTTGGTCCCTGGTGCAAGGGTAAGACACCTCAAGGCCACACCCTGGTCCAGTCTGCTCCACTCAGCCGATGAAGTGAGGTAAAGACAACTACAGTAAGCACCCTCTAGCCTGGCTGTGCTCTGGTCGATCTTGCTGGGAGCTGGGAACCAGCAGAGAAGTCCTTATTTCAGCCCGGAATATTTGGAGAAGGACATTAGTGAAGAGAAGAATGAAAAGGAGCAGGTGCTGCCTACAAGAGCACATCTTCATGCAACAGAAGCAGCATGAAATTACATTAGTGCAATGAAGAATCAGTCCCCAAACACAAAAGCATCAAACCCTTGGAAATAGCCCTGCTAGCTGGCTTGTGTTTTCAGGGTGGCCCAGCTCCAGCCCCTGAGTCTGGTCGCCTCCAAACTTTCAAACTCAATTTTTCCTGTATGGAATAAGGGGTTAACTCAGAGGTCAGACACTCAAAAATACCTCCAGTGACATGAACTTCAGCATCTGATCTACTTATCTGAAATCAAGCCAACACTTCAGTTAACAGGAGCAGAAAAACACTGTTCCTCACATCTTTCTGTTCAGCTTAAAGGTGACAGCACACGCATTTGGCACTTTGTCAGTCAAGCAATAAAAATAGCTTATAAAGAAAATGCTGACACAAATGCTGGCAGTGCTACTGGGCATCCCTGTCACACGGGTGAAGATGATGAGCTGTTACTGCGACTGAACCCATCCTGGTGAAGGCATGCTGCTTATGCCCACATTAGTGCTATCTTTGTGCTACTATCAGCTTTGGAAAGGCTGCTGACAGCATGTTTGATCTTAGCCGATCCTAAGTTAGAAGCTAAATGGAAGCAGGTAGCGAAAAGCTTGTGAGAATGGAGACTTCATTACACCTCACCCCTGCCAAGGCAAAACTCCCAGCATTAAGTCAGAGGTGGTTTTATATCTTTGCCGCATTTCTGAACATCACTGGTGCCACTCACAGTCCTCAAATAACAGTTTAGAAACCAGCAGGTGAAAGTCAAGTAGCATCCTCCTAGCTGGTGAAGAATTCTCTCTACCCTCTATCAACACTGAGCTAAAATGTAATCACCAGGGCACGCTTCCTGGCCCCCACACCGGAGTGCTCCTGGGATCTGTCCTGATTTTCACCACCTGCCTGTTGCAGAAGAGCAGCTACCAGCATTACAACACCTAAGTTTCGAAGGCAATAAACATTACTCAATCAGTTATAGATGTAGCTGCTGTTCTATTCAGTTGCGTACCAGGCTGCTTCGTGTCCCCCACTGCAGCAGTGCCCCCAGGGTAGCACCATGTTTCCTATAGGAAAAGCAAAGCTCTACCCACAGCTAAGCAGTCACTGCAGCGTCTGCCCCAAAATAGCGTAGAGGAGGGCTATTGGAGGAAGAAACAGCCAAAGCAGGCACAAGCAGAGAATTTGCTTCAATCCTTCAGTCCCGTATTTGCTCCATCCTTTCTTCAGCATCCTCTTCATCTCAGCTCCACTTCGTCCCTGGTCCTCCAGCTTGCTCCTCTTCATCTCCCTCAGTTTTCTTTCCATACTGCACACCTCTGTCAACCTTCACCTTCCCAGAATAAGCTGGAGAAATAACCTAGCCTTTGCCACTGTCCTATGATCCACTTCACTTGGCTGCACCTCCCCAGCCCTGGTACAGTTTGTTATTACATGGGCTACGGGACAGGAACCGTCTGCTGCACTCTGCTTTGACAGTGGGGTGCATGCCCAGCTGCTCCTATTGTTGTACACAGAATAGGCTTTTTACCACTATTGGGGCTGGATTAGTGGCTTTGGAAACATTTGGGACAGTCAGCTATTTATGTTTTTTTTTTCTTGCAGTCCATAGGAACTTCCAGCCCACCCATCAAAGATCCAGTCTGTTGCACAGCTTCCCACACTAACCAAAGGGGGTCACCAATTCCGGGGCTGTGTGGGCAGAAGATGTGCTGGAAATTACATGCTCTCTTTGCATCTGATTTTGTTTTTCCTGAGGAAGAAACCACAGATTTTGGTCATTTCTGTACTCATGCAGAGAGGGCAGGGAAATTCAGTGAAGGACCTCAAACCCACCCAGAAATAGGGCACAGCTGCTGCCTGCTTGGGAGGTATTTCCACTTCTATCTACAAAGCCTACAGTGTGGTTTGGTCCTGTGCGCCATCACCTCCTGAGGGCTGAGTGGGAGCCAGAGGAGCAGAGGAGGGTGGTGGGTCACAAGCTCCACCACCTCGCAGGCCAACAAGAGCAACCCCAGGGCCAGTTGCTGCGAGGGCTGCCCAGCAGGTCCTGCCCATCTTGCACACAGGCCAAGACTCTTGCTTCAGGAGCAGCTGAAGGCAGATCGGGCTGACTACAGAAATCCTTATGACCTCCATGTATTAGTCTATTATTTGTTAGGTTTTTTTCTCTGTGAATTCAGTTTTTGTTTTCCCAAGGAACCACATGGTACTTTCTCTTCCCTCCCACTGCTGGGGGCCGGTAGCACCAAATTATCCAAGATCTGTGTAAAACACTACCTGTGTGATGCTTTCTGAAAGCTGCTGGAAAGAACAACCCTGGCTTGTCCTCTGCCAAAGAACTGGGCTGGCAGGGAGGATGGAGAGATGTCTCATTTTCTGTGTGCTGCGGCCTCAGCACCTCCTAACTCCCTCCACACCTCTCAGTCTTCAGACATGAAATACATCTTTGGTTAGCCTGATGGAGCAAGCTTTCCGCTCCCAAAACGCATCTCCAGTCTTTCCTAACATAACCCAAGGAGGGGGCTTGGGATCTCCTCTGTGCTCCACGCTGGAGAAGGGCAACGACGCTGGTGAAAGGCCTGGAGCACAAGTCTGATGAGGAGCAGCTGAGGGAACTGGGGTGGTTTAGTCTGGAGAAAAGGAGACTCGGGGTGGGGGGACCTTATCGCTCTCTACAGCTCCCTGAAAGGAGGCTGTAGGCACGTGGGGGTCCGTCTCTTCTCTCAGGTAACAAGTGACAGGATGAGGAAACGGCCTCAAGTTGCACCAGGGGAGGTTTAGATTGGGTATTAGGAAAGTTTTTACACTGACAGAGTGGTGAAGCATTGGGACAGGCTGCCCAGGGAGGTGGGGGAGTCACCGTCCCTGGAGGTGTTTAGAAAGCGCATAGATGTGGTGCTGAGGGACATGGTTTAGTGGTGGGTTTGGCAGTCCTGGGTTAATGGCTGGACTCGATGATCTCAAAGGTCTTTTGCAGCCTAAATGATCCTATGATTTTCTACCACTGCAAACAGCCCCCCTCAGCGGTGCCCGCAGGGGCAGCTGTCCTGTGGCCCGGGGGGTCTGTGGGGTGTTGGTGGGTTCCCAGGCTGCGTTAGTTCTGCAGGACGGACACCTCCCTGCTGGGAGCCTGAGCTACAGCCATCGGCTCGATTCACACCAGCCACAAACAGCCCCCCAGGGAGCGCAGATTTGCCATCGCTTGACCTGTTTTCTAACCACTGGTCTGCATTTGAAACGCTCAGTAGATTTTATTTCCTATGGAAACAACACAGATTTGACTTTGTAGGACGGTACATGCCAGTGCAATACTGTACCTACCCCTTCTAACTAAGAGACATTTTCAGAAAGGGGGTGAAGTGAATGAGAACAGTAATTAACTGAGAAACAACTTGAGTTGTTCTCTCAATTCCCTATGCGCTGGGCTGAAATTGTGTTCTGGTTTCCTACAAAATTACATGTACCACATCAAAAGTAAACACTTAATCTAATATTCTAATTGTGGTTTTAGATAAACATCACAGTTATAAATCATTTTAATGCGTATATAAAAAAGAAGCAAATACCACATTAACTTTTCATTACCCTTTTAACATCCCCCATGTATAATGCAATTCATTTACGGGTATAACAGCCCCCTCTACTATATGCTGTATGTACCCAGAGGGATGAAATAGTGTAGCTTTGAGGGTAGTTAAGGTGTTTTAGAATAAGAAATGGCTATGACTTGTTGATGCGCTGCTTGTAAAAATAAAGGTGATGCGCTGTAACCGAGAAGGCTGGGATGGAAACATGGATAATTTGATCCATTAATTAAAAAGAAGAGTTTTCTTAATTGCTGCCCCATACAGAAAAGATCCCTAATCAAAGGAAACTGAACAGTGGAAAACTCTGAGGGAAGTCAACTTTTCTTGACAAGCTGTTAATCTAAAGACTCTCCTGTTACAGTCACATAATCAAATACATCCAAAAAATCACAGTTAAGGCATCCCAACGGGTGGCAACTTCTTAGGCAATAGTAATTCAACTGCTTTCAGAAGTGTAGCCATATGCTTCAGTAAAGAACAGAAACATCTGGGGAAAAATCATGCTGTCCCGTAACTCAGCAGAATTTCAACATTGACTTCAAATGTGGTCAGGCTTTGGGTGGTATTTTCAGTCCTCTGTTTTAGGGAAAAGCTCCTCTTTAGAGCATTTGGTTGGTAGTAACAGCTTAAAACCAAAAAATTTTGGTTATCTGAGCAAAAGCAGTATGAAGCTTCTGTTTCTTTGAAATGATGTAAGCAAACACCCCACAAAGCCCTCCCACAGCAGTACATCTATTGTTTCTGATCTTACATAATTTCTTTGCGTCTTACTCTAAAATTTATGTTGTAATATTTGTACAGGCAACAGGATTTCACACAGAGCTTTGCAGTAGCTGAATCAAATAACTGCAATGGTGAAGAAAATAAACTCCTTCACTGTATCCTAATTTATTACGTTTGACTGAAATGGTTTAGAGCCATCTCTGAGACACACAGCCAGTAATTCTCTGCTTCACGAACAAGACATATTTTCCTAGACGTAAACTAAATTATTTATATAATGCGTAAAGCATATGAACCATCCATTACCTGATACCTCTGAAACAATAGGATGGAAAGCAGCCAGCATTAATTGATCACCCAACTGTCCAGTTACTCTGTGTGGGCAATTTATGTCAGATGCTATATAATCACACTTTGAAACATTTTCCAGAAATAAATCTTCCCTATAGAGGGAGGCGGTTGTCTTTGGAAAAACTATTTATGCGTGGTGATTTGCCAGCTACAGCCCTTGGGCAGGACGTGAGCCAAGCTCTCATCCCCACTGAACAGCAGGGCTGGTGTTCACGTACAAACACACCTGACGGAAGGGCTGAGTTAATAGGGCACTGCGTAATTTTCCTAAGACAGGTTTCTGGGAGGTGTCAGAGGTGGTTTGGCCTGGCTCAGAGGGATCAGTTATTAAAATTACAGCTAGTTTCCAAAAGAGCGGTTTGAAAACCACCTTCAGCAGGCTTCCCTACTGCCTGTGCAGCTCCTGGCTCAGCAGGGCTCGGCAGGCAGGCTGGCTTGCTGGTCTGCTCCCCAGACCTGGTGGTCACCAGCCGAACAGGAGCTCATGCAGCTGAACCAGACACCCTGGGAGAGGAACAGCTCTGGCTCCAGGGCAGAGCTAGCTTGGCACAAAGCCCAGGTCAAACAAAACAGCAAGGGCAGCTCACCCATATGCACCAGCACAGCCAAGCCCCGGCCTTTGCGCTGAGCCACACCAGCTGGTCCACAGGGACGTCTCATGTGTGGACGTCACCCAGGTCTTCTGGGCAAAATCAGCTCCAGTGGCATCAAAACATCACCTTCTATCACATGTCAGCATGGGCTATTTCATCCCATGCAAATATAGTGATTAATCAATTAATCAAATAACAAGTTATTTTGGCCAATGAAAATGTTGAAAACCTACTTTTTCTTCCTCTGATTAGGACACCAGTTCTGAGAAACTTTCTGTTTTATCAGTTTTCTTGTCTCCTTTCAACTATGTGCCCCACATGAATGTTTGGGAAAGCTTTCATTCCTGTATCTCAGCTTTCTACTCCACCAAAGCAAATATACATCAAAGAAAAGCTGCCTCTTAAGTTTGCAGCCTTCATCTCTTTTTTTTTTTTCATCTCACAAGAATTCTTCCTTTGGAAAAGTCAGCCTTGGAGCATTCTTCAACCTACAAGGTGATGAAATGCTCTGCACAATGCAAACTGGGGCAACAGATCGACATTGTGTGTTTTAATGGACACTTACATACAGCACATCCACAAAAAGTTTCCATTTTATCTGTTTGGATATTACACATAATATTTTTTACTGCATATGGGAAAATGCAGCAAAATCTGATTTGTTACAACTGCAATGTAAATCTTCATGTGGCCTCAGCAGGAGTGCCTATGGGGCATACAGAAACTCTGTAATACATGAAAAGTAATTGCCTTTCTTCATCTTTTCCTTGCCGCTCCACAAGACCCTGATAGCAGGTCACCTTGACAGGCTGAACAATTCACAGCTAAGTCTTTCCAATGACAAACTTGTCTTTCCACATGTGCTGCTAATCCCAGTTTCCCCAGAGGAGCCAGTCTGGGTGGCAAAGGTTCCTGAGGCAAACCTTTCAGGGTGCCCCACTGCCACCTGCAAAGGCAGAGCCAGCCGGCAGGCATGGCCCTGCTGCTCTGGAGGGATTTCTTTCATTATTGATGTCTCCCACAGTTGCTCTGTCCCTTCCTTCCATTTTTGCACCAGTCTGTCTTATCTTCCTGCCTCTCTCTTTCCCTTGTTTTCCCAAGTCTTTCTATACTATATTTTTCATTTCTTTCCTCATCTAAACTTTCATTCCGTTAACTTCTTCCTTTATCCTCCTAAAAATCACTCTCTGCCATGCACTACTGATCACCAGGAGCGGAGCTGGTGGTGGCAGGACCATCTTGCTCCTCCCAGACCTCTCCTCCACTGATCCTTCTTCCCCATAAAGGTCATTTAAAGCCTACAGGAAATGACAATTATGGATGTTATGGGTAAAATGTGACAGTATCCCTTTTCCCTGTTTATTAACTTAGACAGAGGCTTCAGCTTAGTAGAGGTTTTGCTTAAGTGCAGGAACACCTCTACCTTTTCTGGACTTCCCAAACAGAAAAGATTGCACCACACAAATCACAGTCCCACAGCTCCAAGGATACACAACACTTTGTTGTTAATAAGCAGTGCCACTCAAATCGGTACCTGGGGTATGAAAAGGTTTGGAGCAAACATGAGATCAGAGACCTGTCACCGCAGATGTGTCTGGATACTCCCTCTCCTCCTTGGCACAATATCAAATGCTCGGGTTTCCATATGAATTTTCTATGCATGGAGCTCACCCTGGTGGCAGGCAATACTTTGGAGTTAATTCACTTTGCTGCCTCCTCCCATCTCCACGGCAAACTTTGTCAAGTCCTCTGGTGATACTTAAAAACAGAAGTTAAATACATACAGCTGGTGACCCATTATTTTTTAACAGATCTGAATCCTAATGGCAAATCATCGACTCAGCATTTTCACTCACTATTGAAATACAAGTTGAGGCTCATGTGGCAATGGTGGAGACCAAGGAAAGCCGCCAGCTGAACCCTCTTGGTGTGCAGGAGCAAGAACTGCAGCCAGTTTCCCACCAAGGAAACCTGACCAGCAACCACCCAGGGACACGAGTCCTCAGCAAAAGGCAGGTGAAGACCTGGGTCTCCGCTGGGTGCCGGGAAGATGCCGGTACCATCCCAGCTTTCCAGCCAGCCCTGGCAACACGCAGGCTATGTTCAAAGCATGCTTTCATCAGGCCCAGCTCTGAGAGGACAAAGCACAGAGCTGGTTAAATCACTTCTAATGGGGGATATCCCACCCAGTCTCCAAAAATTGTTGTTGAATACGTGCTGGTCAGGACATCTCCAGGATCTTCTAAGTGATTTGTTCTTGCAGCTGCTGAGAGGGCACAGAGGGTTCAGCTAAAAGCCAGGTCCTGCCTGGACCCAAAAGCAGATTCTGCTCTTGAATTGACCTGCAGATACTGTGAGACCCTTTGGTCTCAGTGAGGAGGTGGGATGCGGGCATCCCTCTGCCATGCCTCTTCCTGGACATGAAAGGCAGATCGTGCGCCTTCCCTCTACTTCAAGCACTGGCGCTCTGCATCCTCCTCCTGGTAGGGGCATAGGCACAAATCCAGAAGGCTTGCAAAGAAGAAACCACAGCACATGTTCACCACAGCACCGAGAAACAGGAAGAAGGGTTGGCTTTGCTCTTCATCCCTTTTCTCAGACCTTTCTTTTGATGTCTACTCACACGGTCCCAGAGAGCTCCTGAAAGTCACAAAAAGGGGATGCCTAACTACATAACCTGCGTCTGATCCGATTCTTTCTAAATTGTATTTTCCTCACACTCCTTTCTACAGCACAGGAATTTTCATACTTTAACCAGGCCTCTTTGTATCTCCAGAAGAGCCCAACTATCTAACTAGCAAAATACAGGGCCATTAGACAACAGGGAGAATAACTGCTTGACTGCTTATTTCAATAATTTACTCTCTAACTAAACGGGCATATAGCTGCAAGACGGAAATTTATTTACAGTTCATGCCTGATCTTTTTAATGTCTGTTAAAATCATGTTATGGAACTGTTTGAAAATTTATTGTCCCCATTTAGCAACACTGACATTTTGTGATTATTGGCTCTGGAAAATCTACTGGCACTGTCAGGCAGAGAAAGTTCAGAAATTGCTTCCAGGGAACAACAAAGCTCTGATTTTTAGAGTGTTGAACACAAACAGATCCTTTTTATTGCATATTTTTAATATTAAAAAAAAAAAGAGAGAGAGAAAAACAAGCTGCAAAGCAAAACTGAAAAAGGAAAGGAGAAAAACACCCTTGATTAAATGCAAATCAGAACAGGGCTTCGCTCCCAGCTGGCTGAAGTCAATGGTAAAAAGCATCGTTACTTCAAAGCAAGGATGACCAAATCCAGGGACACTCCAAGACCAGTTCCATGCCAGTTGGGACTGGCAGCAGGTGGAAAACAGCTCAGAGCGGTCCAGCTGGCAGCAGGGCAGCCACGCGCGAGCCCCAGGCTCGTGGGGGGGCTGCAGACGAGGAGCCTCAGCAATTAGTGCTTGTGAAACTTTCCAAGTGCTCAGGCCACACAGGCGGCCCGCACATGAACACGAAAGGCCGAGGATGGCCCCATGGGGCTCTTTAAATTGCCAATGGCAAATTATGCTTTTTGTACGTGGCCCAAGGAGGTGCTCCTCAGCGGGAGCACACAGCATTGATGAGGTTGGGCTGCTGCACGAGTAAAATCTCTACAAAATTGTCAGTATGTAGTAGTTTGACACGGTGCTCAGGATGGTGCTGAGAAAACTTTTGCCAAGATACTTCAATTGTGTTCATGTACAGCAGCAAAACGTTACTGCAGAATGACCACTTGCAGTCTTTGTTAGAAGGTGTCATGTTTTTCCTGACCTCTCATTTCTCAATGACCTTCCTTTTCAAACGTTACCAACCTGCCTTTGCAAAATTCTCCTTTCTCCCCTTAAATTTTTCCACTTAATGCTACAAAAAAGTAGCATTGTATTTGTAGATACCAACAGGTTTTTGTACAGCAGTAAAAACCAAGCTGCTCTGTCAAAGCGCTCTTAAAATTCAGAGTGATATTGATTCACGAAACTCTTTACATTGACGAGATGAGGCAGCAGACCGCAGCTCTTGAAATGCACGTGTTCGTGATGCATCAGCATTTCTGAAGGTATTAGCTGTGCAAGCTTGCAGCTGCTATGGGCAAATGCATAGTTAGCTAGCCAGTTTACAACTGGAGGACATGGGTTTTCCAATGCACTTAGCTTGCTATAAAATGTTTAATGAAACCAGATAAAAATTATTTCAGAATTGCAGCTACAGAGAGAACAACAAAATAAAAAGATTTACAGTCTCTCAAAGATCCCATTTTCAGACCCTGTTTGCTATCACAGTTGCAAACAAAACCGCAGGGCACAGCAGAGATCACGGCAGTACGTGACATGAAATATGTAAAACTCAGCAAATGGTAATGCTGAAAATTGTGCTTTACATTGCTGTGACAGTTCTTAAACAACGTTATGTAGAGCTAGCCAAGCACTGCAGTGATTTCATTGAAGTATAATGGTCTTTACAACCGTTCTTCTAAATGCAGTGACTGATCTAACAGAATGATTTTATAAAGTGTGTCGAATCATTGGAGGCCCAATGGCCGTGACTCAGCTGTGCATCCAGCCCATTTACAGTCTGCTGTTTTAAGTCATATCTTTCTTCAGGTTTTGAGGAGCTCTGAATGACTCTTCAATTACTTCTAATTTGATGTTGCTATGTGGGGTAAGACGCTATGAGTCTCCTTTCAGAGAAGGCTACATGTGACTGCTACGATTTTGGTATTTTATTTATGTTTTAATACTTGTCATTATCAGTCGAGAGCTCATATGGATTAATAGAATTATTTCAGCATTTTAAACAGATAAGCATTCTTTGATAGTCAAAGACCATGCAGATAGAGCATATGATCATCTCCTTACAATACACTCTGTGGTACAATTCATGTAGAGTCCCAGTTGATTCTGTCTGGTCCAGGTTTGAGTCCAACTAATGGAAATGAGAAAATTACCTGAACGGTGATGGGATTAGATGTTAATGCATCTCTGAGCATGCCAGTATTGAAACTGGGAATTGCCACGGAGATTTCTGCTCTCCCTAGACAGGGAAGCCAGTGGCACGTCAGATGACTCTGCTCGGTGGCATCACAGCACTTCAGGAAGCGACCAAGAATATGCCAAAGAGCTACTCTTAGGTTCAGTATGTACTAAATAACCCAAATACTGAGTTCTCACTGTATGGCTGAAATGAAATGTCTAGTTTAACGTGGCTGTAGTCAACCAGCACATTTAATTTCTTTGTGTGTGGGTGGTTTTTTTTTTTATTTGGGTCCCTGTTACCAGTCACTGGAGAGGTGCTTTGCAGAAGGCAGGTTTGGGAGGATGGTTTTGGCTGCACTGGTCTTATCTTTGCTCTGTCACCTCTGAGACAGAAGATGGATAAAAGCGATTGTGCCTAAGCAAGATATGCTGCTACCGCACACTAGCTCAACTTTTTGAACAAAAAGAAATACCGAGTACAAATGCAAATTTAAATTCATTAAAATTGCCCTTACTAGCACGCAACCACCTCAACGGCAAGTTCAGTGGCGAAGGCTGTGAGGTGGAAGCAACCACAACCCCAGCTTTGCAGTCAATGGCTCAAAGCAGTTGCCCGCATACAGCTGGGAAGGGGTGCTGGGGGTGCCGAGGCACCCCAGCTGGCACCGGTGGGCTGGCAGGCACGCCACGGGCAGGGTCAGCAGGAGGCTCTGACATGGCCTGAGCCAACCCATCCTCTCCTGCTCCCACAGGTCCAGCATCACATGCGCCAGCTCTGCATGGGTGGCTCTGGTGACAGTCACACTCCCATCCCTTTTGACTGCGACAGGACCTGAAAATCAGGCTCCTCTGAAGTGCACTGCACTGCGGGGTGTTTCCATATCATAGAAGCATCTAGAGCCTTCAGCACTGTTTCCACCTTCCTTCCCCCAATCCAGCGAGGTACCGCAAGGGCTGTTACTTCAGACCACCATGCAGATTTCATTTGCCTATGAAAATAGAAAGGCAAAGGCCACACCGTTCTAACAGCCATGGCATGATTGAATTAAAATGCAACAGCAGCTAAACAGTTATCGCCTTACTCCATTAGTCCACATTCATAAAGCAGAGTTATCAGCACTCCGTGATTCCAACAATTATTTTAAATCTTTTTTAAATGTGGTAATGGGGAAAATTTATGGAGTGTTTCTAAAGCAGCTTGCTTCTGAAGGACTTACTCATCAACTGTTCATTTATCCCTGTATTAACATTTGCAAGTCAGCTTTTAAGAAAATGTTGCATATTTCCACTCATAATAAATAGCAGTTTAAAATATGAGCTGCTAATGACTAAATGTTGTTTAGAAGGGAGAAGCATTTTGGGTAGTCATTCAAGAAAAATGCCTGTGTCAAAATGGAAAGTGCGCTCCCTTTTTCAGAGCAAATGGAAAAAAGATTTGGTTTTTTAATGCGAGGGGTGGATTCAAACACAAGTGGCCATGGGCAAGCAGACTTCTGTCCAGTTATTCTCAAAACACTAGAACGATGAGAGTTTCTGATGTCTGTATCCAGGCCTTAAGAACTCTACCACGCTACTGCTGCTTTTAAAAACATCCCTTCTACTAGTCTGCTACTTAAAGAGTATCGCAGTGATGACCAGCCCACAGGAGTCAGACAAACAGGTTCTCCAGCTCCATGCATGAACTTGGGAAATGAAATATAGATCAATGCGAGAGTAATGTCAGAGGCTGCCTGCAATGCATGACTTACTATTGCTGCTCCAGGGCCAAGAAAAGTTGGTGATAGCATTACAGCTCCTCTCTGCTGGCTGCTACCATCTTAGAGGCAGGTGCCGACTGTTCAGGAAGCACTGTGGAGTATGCTCAATGCCCAAGTATCTGAAAGTGCACAGACTGTGTTATTTGCTTCTTTTCTCTGGTGAATATCCCTAATGAATCAGTGAACTGTTTGGAAGTGCCTATAAATGAGAATGCATTAGAATAATAGCAGTTTAGCAGCAGCACAGGTGCATAAAAGACTCATCCCCAGCCACACGGGGAGAGTGGAAGAACACATGCTGCAGTACTAAATCTTAAGTCAATTCTAAGAGGTTTTCTTGGCCAGGTTTTTTTCTTCAAAAAGGCCAAAAGGAGGTGATAACTAGCAGCTACATACTGCAGGAGAGCTCAAAATGGATGCACAGAAACATTCACAGGTCCAGGTGACGAGGTTGATGCTCTCCAGAGTAGCTGGAGGACACCTGGTTTAGGCACATAAAATCTCTTCACACTCCTTCAAGATTACTGTAACATACAGTAAATGCAAGATATATTTGTTGCATGTTCTGTAAAGTCCCAAGTCAAAGAACTGGCTTAAAACTCTGTGCTTTAAACAGGCAACATCAGAGAAATTCACCCACTGCACAGCACCGAAACACTCATGGGGACAGAGGCTTAAGAGAAAGCCTCCACTGGTGCCTCCTCGTACCCCTTGTAAGCCACAGCCTCGGTCTTGCTCTTCCTTCCGGATGCAAGAAGCACGTAATGCTCGCCTATGCCCCAAATCAGCCACTGTCAAATAGCTCTCCTGCTGCCAAAACTCCATCCTGTTAGCCGGGAGGATCACAGGAAAACTTGCAGAAGGGTCTGAGGCAGCTTGCCCCCATAGCAAGCAGCCAACAGTCCAGCAGAAAGGAAGGGAAAGTGACAGAGATGGCCCTTCGTTTGAAACCCTCCCGAAAGAATGAATAATAAACATTTGCTGCTCCCTCATCCCTCTTTCACAGTAACCATCAGAGAGCAGTTCTCCTTATTGCCGTGCCGCTAACCTGATGCTACCTGTGCTAGACAGCACTAATGATGCTTTCTGATGATCCTAAGCACATGGGAAAAGTACAGCTACTCAAAGAACCAGGAAAAAAAATTAAATAATCACAGAACTCAAACCAATTCAGTGTGATTCTTGCTAGATATTAAGCAGCTAAAATTAAGCAAAGTGCTGTACATACACAGAAGCACTGAGAAGTTGTAAACAGGCAGAGCTGAAATTCCAGCTTCACAATCGAGCATGTTGCCACTTCACAAGGTCCATTCATTCTGCACTGCTTGCCACAACAATTGCTGCTTTTTTCTTAATGACAAGTATGCACAGGCAATTTTTTCCTTCACTTAATTTATACATTGCACTCCCTTTAATTAACCAGTGCACTGAATGAGGAATACTTGCACATTGACAAGTATAAAAAAATCAACAGAAATTGCATTGGTCAAGTAGACACAAAAATACTGCTCAGTAGCGGGTTTTGACCTGTTGATGTTTGAGAGGACAAATCTGAGCCAGTGTCACAAGGCTCGGTCTGTTACTCTCTTCTCCCTGTCTCTGAAGGAGAGAACAGATAGGGACCAGGCGTTCAGGGTGGGTGCTCTTTGCAGAGCTTGAGCCCTACCCCACTCCTGAAGGGCTCAGGCGTGTCCCACCTTTAATGGCCTTCAACCTGTCGTTATCTTTCATCAAACTGTCCTTAAGCAGGTAGAGGGAAGCAATAGCCACTCTTTCTTCTCCAACACGGGACATACAAACATGTTGTAAACATTTACCGCATTTCATTTGAGCAGCAAAGCTACCATGACTGACTTAACCGACCTTCTCCACCCCCAACCCCCCACCCCCCACCCCTTTGGTGGTATTTTCATTTCAGCCAAAACATTCCAAGTTTCTATTTTAAAACTGATAAAGGAATTTTTCATCTCATTTCTGCACTGAGCAAATGTGGAGATGTTGGTTTGGCAACTTTAAGTCTTGCCTGTTCAGATTTTCTGACTCAAATGCCAGTTTTATTCTGCAAGACAACACATCTCTAGCTGGATTGATACACATTGCAATATCGCATTACTGTAAGGTCAATGGAAATAATTCAACTTTTCATAAAATACAGAATTTGCACTTTTGAAATAAAACACTTTCATATGAAACACACTGCAGCTGCCCACAAATACAGTAGTATACCCAAATGAGGTTTTCTTCATTCATGGTAGAGTCAGATCTATCCTCTCTGCATTCCTAATGCACCAAAGCTATTGATCAAAATCTCACAATAAAACATCCAGGAGAAATTTTGACACAGCTACTCTGAAGGTCTGGGTTCTACCACAGACTATTGCTTGTGCACTACTAGTGTTATTTATACCACAATAGAAAACTTCAATTATATTCTGCCATCCTGTTAACAACTGCTGCCGTGCAGAATCCCTATAGCTTTGTCTACACTTCATGAACATTATCAATAGTTTTTGACTTGATGCAACACCTCAAGAAGTTGTTAACTGTAGGCCACGCTCAGCATCTGTTTAGATACTGCAGTTTGGTGCAGGTCCCACTGAAAGCGTTTTTGTCCCTATTTTTCAGCAGAGATAAAAGCTGCATTCTCTGGTGGTATTTCTCATAGTATCAGTGCTTCATTCTTTCTGCAAAATGCACATCTAAAATTGATTGCTCCATTATGAAGGATTGGAGAAGTAAAGCACAGTAATAAATCACTTATCCCATTCACAGCACAGAAATAATTGTAACAGCCTTAAACTCAGCTAGAGGAACATGACTAGCTTCTGTGTAATTGAAAATTTAGAGGTAAGATATTTAAAAGAGTGACTGCTGTAAGAACTTGTCCTATTTTACTGTGGAAAGCAATATGGCTTTGGACCGGCGTACACATTTCTTTATCTGGCTATTGTCAGACTCACATGCAAGCAACACAGAGCAATGCCTATGTGGCCTCTGTGCCTGGCTGCTAAGGAGATTAGGGGTATTATTTCAAATAAAATGTGGTGGAGTCCTCAAAGCTAATCCAGTGGGGAAGGAACATCCTTCTGGCCAAACACAGGCACAAACAATAGTGTTGGAAATGACGTAACAGCTTGTTCCTGCAAAGAGCCAGCAACTACTGCAGTATGCATAGAGCATTCACGTTAGCCTGTATGCTAGCTATTACTTAAAATACAATTAATGAAGTTTTGTTGCATAGTATAGCAGCTGGTGGCTGTAAGGAACACTGCCAAAGTGTGGAAAGCCCTCCCCACACACACATTCTGCTTCAGGAGCCTGGCATCCCTCAGCCAGCATCCTTAAGGAGGTACACTTAGTACTACTTCATTGGTACGGACACACTGGCAGCATGCAACAACATCTCTGAGCATGACAGTAGGAAAGAAAAACTGAAACTGCCGCACAGCACTACATTCACACTTAACAGGAGAAATACTCAGGGCGACAGTGTCTATACCTTGAAGATTTATTTGCACTCGGTATAAATAAGTGACTGTAACAGAAAGAAATGCCCTGACAGCAAATGTTGAACTATCCTCAAAAATAAGAGCTGAGTGGCTTTTAGTGATGAGTACAGCAAGAGATAAAAACCAATACTGTTTTTTGTTCTTCCTTTTCACAACTATCTCCAATCTTGTAGTAAAATACTTACTGCTTGATGCCATTTACCCCTAATTCTAAAGCTTTCTGGTTATAAGCATCGTGCAAGCACATAGGTAGGCACTGAATTTGCTGCTAGACACATGTTGAGCTGAAGTTGTGGAGAGCACTGCCCGTGCTCTCTACGAGCTTGCAGGCACCAGCTGCAGGGCTGCTAACGATACATCCCACTCCAGGGGTGATGCTCTGTAGATACAAGCATGTATCTTTCTATCTATCTATCTCTTCTCTGTTTCGACCTGTTCTGCTCTCCAGGAGTAATGAATACTCACAAGACAGGAGAGGGATCTCCCCTCTGTTGAGGCATTCAGAGACAAAAGTTCAGGTCCCAGCTCCACTATATATCTGGTGTTCATTACCTAAATAAGAGCATTTCAACAAAGCAAAATCGCTCCAATAGGCACCTTGAGGGAGGCTCACCTCAGGCTAATCTAGTCTCATGTTTAGGCCACTGAAACTTAATTTCCTGATCTGAATTAAGTACAGAACAAAACCTTACTCGAGCTCTGTAAGATCAAGGTGATGCTGTCACTACATCTGCAATCTCTTTTTTGGAAATTAATAGAAATGTCAAGTGCTGTGGAGACATTAAGCATTATTGTAATACGTGCAGATATATGAACCTACAGAAAATAATTAGGAGTTATATTTCATTTTCACTCCTGCTCACTGTCTAGAACTTCCAATAATTAATCTGGAATTTTAGCATTTTCCAGCAGAAACACTAAGGCAGAAAAATCTCACATCCATTCTAGTATTTAAAGACTTTTTGTGCAATGAAACATGGGCTGTATTTTCATTTGATTTGTACAATTAATAATTTTCCACGAGAGGAAACAGAAAAATATGTTACTATTTGAAAAAAAAAATAAAATAATGTAATTAAATGTGGTAAGTGTCCCTATGACAGTGGTATGTCAGCCATTGGCAATACTGGCAAATAACTGGCCTTTCTTTCGCTAGCACCTACACTCGGCTCACAGCCACTCTCCCTGCTCACTTGGCCATGGGTAGGAAAGGGCTGTTTCATTCTCGTATTTTCTCTTGTAGCTGTCACCATTAGTTAACTATTTTAAAATAGTATTTTATCTCCATATAGTTGGGGTTTTTTTGACAAGGTACCAAAACCCAGCTCTTTCTTCTTTGAAGGTTGACAGTAAGTCAGCAGCAGGATCCCAACCTGGCAGATGCTACGGTACCTCTTGTCAGTACCATCTGAATGAGAGGCTGGGCCCAGGGTACACAATTCTCTACCATGTGCACCTTGATAAATTCCTATCAAGCAGCTCTCTGGATTTTAAAACAATAGTGCTCCGAAGTGATTTTGCAACAGCAGAGAGAAACCTAGCAAGGAAACTGCTGTAGTAACTCTACTAATCAATATTTCCATTTCAGTACAGAAAAAATAGTTATCTTTGATTTTAATGTAGAAAGTCATTCTTTCAGTTTTGCCATTACTTGCACCTGAATTTAATCCTGGACAGGGCAGCCCATTTTCATTCCTAGCCACATAAAGAGAAATATTATTGGAAAAATAGCTGGGGGTCCTGGTGGCCACCAAGTTGACCACGAGGCAGCAATGTGCCCATGTGGCCAAGAAGGCCAGCAGCCTCCTGGGCTGCATCAGACAGAGCAGTGCCAGCAGGCTGAGGGAGGTGATCCTTCCCCTCTGCTCAGCACTGGTGAGATACACCTGGCGTGCTGGGTCCAGTCCTGGGCTCCCCAGTACAAGAGAAACAGGGACATACAGGAGCAAGTCCATCAAAGGGCCACAAAGATGGTCATGGGATCGGAGCACCTGATGTATGGAGGGTGAGAGAGCTGGAGCTCTTTAGCCTGGAGAAGAGAAGGCTCAGGAAAGATCTCCTCCATGAGTATAGATACTTGATGGGGGGCATGAGTGAAGATGGCTCTTCTCAGTGATGCCCAGTGACAAGTCAAGGGGTGACTGATACGAGCTGAAGCATAGCTGAAACAAAGAAAAAATGTGGGGTTTGTTGTTCGGTATTTTGGGTTTTTTTCTTTATGGTGAGGGTGGCCAAGCACTAGAATAGGCTGCCCAGAGAGGCTGTGGGGTCCCACCTTTGGAGATTCTTAAAACTCAGCTGGACACACCCACAGGCAACCTCCTCTAGCTGACCCTGCTTTGAGCAGGGGATTTCTTTCCACAAGCCTTGCTTTGTATAAACTGGCAACACCACAGAAAGGAAGAGGCAAACAGGAAAAAAACCCACACAAAACCAAAGAGAGCTTTCCTTATTAGCAATCAGCATTTCTGGAATGGAGTACATGAGCCCAGACTTCATTAACGCCACTGACTACACAGACCTCCAAAGCTGTACACCTGTGCTGGGACCAGGCCACCTGACAGATTCAGGGACTCATTAGCAAACACTCTATAGAACTGATACTCCATTGTGCCCAAGCTCAGCTTGTATGGCCCTTCTTGGGGGGGTCCAGAGAGTTATTCTTGATGTCCCATTCCCAAAGGATTTTATATCACTGGTACAGGGTGGCTCCTTTGCTGGTGTTTCTTGGCTAGGTTGTAATCTAGATGGATCAGGGAACACCTCATCTCACAGCTCCCCCTAGTCATATACATGAATTTATTAACCACAGCCATACATCTATATTTATTAAAGCCCTGCAAGCAGTTATCTGTGGCTCCATAGCAGCCTCACACAATCTCACTGTTTCTCCTTCAGCTGCCTCTCTTCTGACAGTAACTCACTCCCAAATTCAGGATGCTTCCTCGTTCTGAAAAGATAATCTTCATTGTCAAGTTGGTGCTGCACAGTTGATAAAGCAGCCTGGACCGTAAGAGCTGAGCCAGATAACCTCTCCAGGGACAGAAAGGTGAAAACATTTTTCTCTCTAACTTGTGCAGTTCCTGTATCTATTCCGAGGCTAAAGCAAATGATTTATGAAGTGTGAGATAATACAAAAATATGACTCTCAGAAGTAACTGACATGACAGTCAGAGGATGCTAGCTCCTTTTCTTACCCATTAATACGCGTCTTGTGTATTCATGGCCTCTGTGGTCACACTGAGATGGAGTTTGTTTAAAAACCCACCAAAGTTATGCCAAAATATATATATTAATGTTTATCAATATAAATGGAAACTTAAAAAATTATAAAAACTTGGGATTTTTTCCTACCTAGAGATACTACTAGGATTATGCACAGGGTAGATCAGAGCAGACCTATGCTTTCCAGTTCTTCACTAGAGTATCAGCAAGGAACTGGATCTGAAAGTTCAAGCTGAGCCCTCACTCCCAAGAAACCACAATTCAGGCAGTAGAGCTGTAAAAACTGCCAATAAAGGCCCATGCTGGCCACAGCAGTGCAATGCAACGTAACCTCTTCACTATTACGGAAGCAAACTTTTTTCTGAAGCTCGCAATGCAGGCCCCACCACTGGGGGTAACCACCGAACAGCCCGCTTTTCCCATCCATTGTAGCATTGGTGATGTTCCTGAGTGAAAGGAGCTGAGACCTGTAAACATATAATCAAACCAGCCTTTATGTTTCTTCCATTCAGCTCCCAGCTGAACTGCATTCAGTTCTCGCCACTGGTTACACCAGTGCAAACTGTTTCAAAATGAATTTCAGTTACTAGAAAAGAATTTAAACCTCAAACAGATTTTCTTCCCATTGACTTTCAACATTACATGAACTTAGTGAGAAGTTTTTTGCATTGCCAACTAGACAAAGTTGGGGTTTTTTTAAATGAACAATTTATGCATATTCCAGTATTTGCCATAATCATATTGGACCTCCAGAATAAGAGGATACATTTGAAGCCTGAAAGAAGCTCCTCATTGCTTGCTTATACATCTAAAATTACCCATTCAGTTCTTGATATCTGAGAGCACTCAAGCATGGCACGTTTATGTGTTTATGACATTCCCTGTAGCTTTATATGCTTTGGTTCTTCTAAAAACATCACATACATGCTAATAAATACAAAACTGGTCCATAACATGTACAGAGCAATTAACTAGTGCATATTTACAAACAAGTATCTTTTCCTTTCTGAAATTCCTCAAGCCTCAAGATGTTCCAGTTGGTCCTTTCCAGTTCAGGTGTGTCAGGGGCAGCCCTTGCTTTAAAGTGATTTAGAGCATCACTCTAGGAGTGAGAAAAAGGTAAGTGCTGTCAAACTAACTGCTATGGTTTCAAGAAAATTTCAGTTGGTATTTCACTCAGCACTGTAAGAGTCATCCTTGACAAGCTGTTCATACAAAGAAAAGAAAAATTGTCACCATCTTAGTAAATTAATTGTGAATTTGATGCCTTAAATCCAGGCTCTTTCTGCAAGGCAAACTTGTAGCTGAAACCAGGTTCTAGCAAAAATAGCAAGTTCTGATAGCAGCTTAAAACTGAGCATTAGCACATCTGGGTGGTAGAACAACTTAAGACTACATCTGTAGTTTTAGTTTTGAAGTGTATACAAGTACTATTTTTCCTTTCCTTTTCTCTTTAGGTACTTATTTAACTCCAAAAATTGTAGCCAAAGCTGCAGTTTCCTTCAGCAGTTCTTCAGCCATAACATTTGGGCAGATTAGCACCAAGTTTTATTACATTTAGACCCCGAGCAATCATAGAGCCGTTTCCATAAGCATGAGAATAAAATCATTCTTAGGCTACATCATCTTCAAAAGCTCCTCCAGTGAGTAAATTTTGTTTCAGTTTCATTCTGAAGCTGTTTTCCAGAGACAGAAGTTGCTCCCTGCATTGTACCTGGCAGGAGGAATCACCCACTCTCAATTTAGGTGAAATTCAGAAAAACAAGGTGGATCAGAGAAGCATCCTATCAGATAAGAAAACTGTTGATCTGCATGAAAGCCTGGATGTACCTTTGCTGTGCAATATCGTAAAGGAGCACCGGGGCATAGCAACAGTTCTGGGCTCAGAGAGACTAACCCAGCATAAGAATGACAAACTGAGATCCTGCAGAGCGAAGGGATCCCTCCGCAGCAGAACAGCAGCGTAGAGTGGGTATGAATGGTGCTGAACTGAACAGGAGGCCAGTGGGCATACAGGCTGCTCCGAGCATCATGGATGAAACCACTGAGGAGCGCAGGCTTGTTGATCTGAAGCGAACAGTGTAAAAGAGCAAGGAGAGGGATGAGTTAGAAAATGAGAATCTACTTCAACTCACAAAACTACTCCTTCTGGGATGAGTCCTTCTCTCTCAAGATCTCCTTGACTGAGAAGGAATAAACTCCTTCAAACCATTGGGAAGCTAATGATGAAACTGTATGGGAAATGATGAAGCCTGCTCAGGACCATGGCTGGGAGCAGGTGGTACAGTACAAGCCAGTCCATAGCTGTGTCTCATCTTTGATTTCCCCAACACCCGAGTCAAATACTTGCTGCTCTACCTTTTTTTTGTTAACAAGACCCTAAGACAACACTCCCTTACAACTCCAATACAATGTGACATACGTTGTACTACCCTAGAACAGAACATGCTCCTCAGTGAGACAATAAAAGCATTCAGGAGACTGAACTTTTTTAGGTCTGGTGCCGGTATGAGCTGTTGGCACCAAGTACATAAGCAACAGCAGCATTTGGTCCCCAGAGCATCATGCCACAGCCAGTGCTGAGGAGGTATTAAGATATGTGGGCTGCAGAAAAGCCCTATTCTGAGGGAACCCGAGAGCCAGGATAAAGGCTGAAATTAAAAACAAACAAATAAAAATTCCTGCAAGACTGAAAATGCAAAACTGGTTAAAAGTGAGATAAAACAAGCTTCAGCCATACATCATGCCATCTCCCATACAGCAGTGGCTGAAGAGAACAGCAGTCTGCAAGGATGCATTTTGGTCTGTGCTCACGCACACGCTGCACTTTGGCTCTTTCCACCCCTCCTGCTGCGTGCAACAGAAAGCAAGCCTCCGGCTCCGGCCACTACAGCTCAGCCACTGCAGTATGGTTGGACAGATCATTCAAAGCACTAATCACCTGATTTTAAGGGTTCAACACCATGTACAGAGATTTACCAGGATGGCCAGGTATTTTTGTTTTGGGCTTTTTTCTTTGTTTCTACCCACACATCTGTATAACACAATTTATTAAAAAAAAATATATTTGCTTTGACTTTTCTTGAATCCTATCCCAAATAGCATCTGGTAACAGCAACAGTGCTTATTTCAGTACTTGCAGCATGAGGTGCAAGCCTGTCCTCAGGCCTGCCAAAACAACCTCAATGAGCTTGTGAGCTCCTGAAGCTGCTGTTGCACACATGTCCAGTGACAACTGCTGGGCAATTCCCTTCCCCAGTTGTTCTTGTAATTATGGTGCAGGTTGTGTTTCGTTAGAATTGCACAGTTTGTTTATATTACTACAGTCTTCCATCTTTCAGTCAATGTCTTTGCAGAATGGAAATCCCACTTCTGCAGCATAACAGGGTACTAAGGCTGGAGCTGGGGACTTGTTGGATTTTTTTGCTTGTTTTATGGTCAAATTCCAAAACAGTACCCAATGGGATTTTGCTGGTGAGCCCATTAAAAAACAAACAAACCTCTCAGTAGCCATGGTAACTTAGAATAGAAATATAAATTAACAATGCACACACACACTTTTTTTTTTGAACTCTAGACCTGAAAAGGAAACCAGTGTATTGTTACTCAAAAATCTCAATTTTAGCACTTCCAGGTAAGAAATTAATGCACTCATTCAGTGGAAGGTAAACACTGCTGACACACCAGTCTGCTCACCAGAACCTCACACCTAATTTTGTTAGGTCTCTTGTGTTAAGGGCCACCACTCCCATTACAGCTGCCTGCCGAAAGCCTGGGAGAAGGGAAATCACGAGCAACGTAGACAGAAAATACGCAATTATGCTATGAAATCTGCTTTTCCAGCCATGTAACTCAGCCGGTGGGGCCCCGTAGTTTATTCCACTCTTTGCAGCAGTGCCAAGCCATCCAGACCATACCACCACCAAACACTGGGCTGCAGAAGCTTTGCTAAATTTGACAGTATGGAAGTGAAGTTTATAAATGACTTGTAAAAGATTGAAAAGGAACTCTGAAGCAAGTCAGTCAAAACAGAAAGCTTCATTATCTTGTCAAGAAAAGTAAGAGTACAAGACCCATTTCAAGTCCAATTCTTCAAATACCTGCAATGTCTTACC
Organism: Ibycter americanus; assembly: GCA_035590275.1. Classification (NCBI taxonomy): domain Eukaryota; kingdom Metazoa; phylum Chordata; class Aves; order Falconiformes; family Falconidae; genus Ibycter; species Ibycter americanus. The sequence goes on along the minus strand of JAVJGI010000060.1, from coordinate 56,700,242 downwards.
TGCAAAGAAATCTTTCTGGTTTTTTCCCCCCAATTTGTATGACATTTGTTAATGAGGTTACAGCACCATCTCCTGGAAGAAAATAACTTCCTGGAATTGCTCCTGAAATTTAATTTTCATTTAACTGTGCTCATACAGCCAGTTAATACACTAGATTCTGCCATGACAGTGCAACACAAGTGATGTAACCGGATGGGCAAAAAATTGTATTAACCTTTTTTCCCTTAGTAGGCATACTATAAATTGTTACAATGAACACGGGGAAAGAATGTAGAGGTGGATTTTAGCAACACCCTAACCCTTTGAGAGGAGTAATTTATGCTCTATGTTTAAGAGGCAACAGCAGATCTACAGTTATAGAACCAGCACTGGGAGAGCACAGAACTGCTCAAATAGATCTGGCCATTTGTTGATCAAAATAGAAATTAAAGGGTTTCTGGTTCAAGTCAGAGGGTATAAAACGCAAAGGTCCAAAAGGCTAATACTATGATGAAATCAAAATATCACCAACAAATTACTTTAGATTTATGTTCAATTTCTTCACAAAAATACTGAGTAATTAATAATAAAACTACCTGCAGATAAAAATGCTCCCGTCAGAATTAAATTTAGCTTTTTAAAATAAAATATTACTATATGATTTTAACACTTAGCGTTGGAAAAATATCAAAGAATTGTCTTTTTTTTTTTTTTTCAGATGGCTGAAATAACTTTCACAAATGAACATTGGTTACTTGCATGCAGGAGGAACTGTAGCTTAAAAAAAATTAAAACATTGAAAGATCGAAAAATAGACTCACCCGTTCTCAGATGCATGTGTATAGATAAGCAGAGATATCCAGTGGAGATTTTAGTGGGTTAAATTAGAAAGCCACTTGAAAGAACAGAACACATTAACCAAGAATTAGTTAGCAAGCACGTATTTTAATCCTGCATCTATGATGTTAATACTCCTAGGTACTTTGTTATATTTATGGTGCACTCTGAAAACTGTTACACAGCATAAAGAACGTACTTATCATCTGCACTTACTGCAGATGTTATCATGAAGAAACAATAGTCGTTTTCAAAAGTATTAACATTATTTATTAGTCCACTGAGTGGGATTGTACCCAATGTGCTTTTTACCACATCCAACTCTACAATTATCAGAGCACAATGAAATATATACCTACAGGATTAAAATACTTCAGTTATTTAAAACAATTTTTCTTTCACTAAAAGGTTTCAGCGCATGATATTTAAGGCTCTTTCTGAAAAATGCAGAAAGAAAAAAATGACAGTTATTTTTATGATCCAATCAATGTAATAATAGTAGTCTTGGGGCAGCACGTCTCCCTCTGGAAAAATCCTAGTGTATGCAATCACTAGAATTTTATTCGCAAACCCCTGCCAAATGGGTAAGTTGGGGCTACAGGAATATCTTGCACACAATGTAGCATCTTGCTTTTGAGCACAAAATCACCTTCAGTACTGTGATGTATTTACCAATATATAAGTGTATTTACTGGTACAGCCAGGCAGAAACATTTGGATCTTTCTCTAGCAAAGGCCATTAATGAGCAATGAAGACAGACCTCACTGTGAATAGACTCTTCTTCACCCACACAATCAACCTGCTGTTTATGAACAGATTTATGAAAGATGCTTTCTGATGCTGTTCTCAGATACTGTACTTTCAACAAATATATTTCCACTACTTTGTCAAAGAAATAGCTGGTTGCAAAGTGGAGTGCATTAACTATGACTTCTTTGTAGTCAAACATATTGTTCTGCATGCAGACCTCAGATGCTTCCCAGGGCTTCTCTGTTTCTGTAACATTAGCTTTCTCAGAAACAAATTCTGGTTTTGTTGCTATAGGCTCAACTCTGGATAAAACTACAGAAAAGTATGCAAGATTTAATCAATGCAAGCAAGACTGGGTTTGATAGTGACATAAAGCAAAGAAACATTCACAATAAAAGATATCATCTGTTTACAATCCTGAGGTGCACGTGTTGGAACATTTCTCTTGTAAACCAACAGTACAGCAGCACAGAAATAATGTGGTACCACTTAAGGCTAACTCTGCAAATACTTAAATCTTGTATTATATTCTTTGCTGTTTCAAAGCACTATCCAGAGAAATTGCTCCTTGATGTGTTCAGCTATTAGCTGTAGTCTACAACAGTGGCAGGTCACTTTCTGAGAAGAGAGAAGCAGTCTCCTTCAAAGCTGATTTAAACAGGTTGCTAAATAGGTCTGCAAATAAATACATATTTTTAAAAAGCATAGGCATTCTTGATTGCAAATCACATTTATCCACTAGACCATGATAAAACTCAAATAAAGGAAATGAACATAGAGTAAACATTCTTCCATTTGCTTTTTACCACTTCTGAAGGCAGGAGGTAGGAGGAATGTCCGACTCAATTCCTGCACAATGTTTTAGCTGATCCTGGGAATTATGCATTGTGGTTGCTTTACTTCATTAGTTGACATAGAAGCATTTTAAAGTTTTCTTTAAAGGAAAATTTTAAAATTGGAAATAAAATTGCATTTATTGGAATGCTTAGAAGTAGTATTAACTCTTAGTTTCAGCTATTAAATGCTGTCAGAGGCATTATTTAAAATTGTATTATTTGAGGTGAATTCTCCCAAAGATCAGTGAAGCAAGCCAATTTTTAGGATGAACCTTCCCTTGAAATGCAATTGTGCACTTACTAAAATTACCATGAAAAATACATGTCAAAAGTAAAGATTATCACATCCTTACAGCAAACTGGAAAGACTTGCAAGTGAGCATAACTCCACTACCTCGAGCAAAACAAAGCCCCCTTAATCTACTTACTTACCTGTTGCAATGTGAATTCAGTGACAGAGTAGACATGACCAGATTTTTTTCTGCACCATATCGTCTCCATCTTGTAACACTGTATTTTGCTCAGCATCCATACTACACACAACTATGGGCCCTCGCTATATATGTGTTAATAAGCATGTTGCAAAACAGCTCCCAAGTTCTCTTCTTTCCGTAGTACAGAATATACATTGCTCATGTGATACAGCTGAGCATATAAAATTGTATCTGTATTGTGACAGCAGCCTTCGGGTTGTTCTTAAACAGGTCTGATTCTCTTCAGTAATTCCTGCAGGTTTCGAGGAGACATTTCGTCTCTCAACTGGAAGGTCTGATCCCACAGACACGCAAGATTTTGCCAGGTCTGTTTGGTTAGCCATACTAGACTTCTTTTGTCCCTGGTACACATCACAGGACAGCAAACAAAAAATACTTTAACGAAAGAAAATTTATTATATTCTGAAGTGTTCTTCTTGACCTCCTACAGAAGTGCCTAAACCTGTCATCGGACCTTTTTCTTTCCTATCCTTCCGCATGTTAAAAGAGACATGGGGAAAAAATAAACCCAGTCAGTTGCCCAACTGTTTCTGCACTCTTCCCAACCATCCTTCAAACTCATCCTCCCTTAATCAAAAAGCACTTGGATAAGGTGTAGAATATTTTGTTGATAGCTAAGCTATGAAGTCTCAGAGCAATAAACACCTAATAACACCAGTGTCAGGAAAAAACAAAGCAACAAATATTAATAATTTGCCAAACAGCAAGGTAATGCAGATTCACATTTGTATGCAATAGCCTGCTCTTGCCCTCCTTTTAGCTTTGTTTCCTGAACCAGCCACGCTCAGTCACCTAACAGACCTAAAATAAATCATTCAACCAGAAATTTTTACAATTTCAGAAAATTCTTTGTCCTTACACAGCCCTTGATGATATCCAACTGTTTCTACCTGAATACACCTATTCAAACCATTGTAAAAACATTATTTTCTCCATGGGCACGGAACCTCTTTTTATTTTTCTTATAAAACTCTACACAGAATGACTGAATGCGCAAGGCTGAAAAGCCACTCAACTAAACTTCCACTTTAGACCTTTTTTTTCCCGGGGAAGATTTAAAAGGAAAAAAAAAAAAGGAATGGTCTTGCAAAAATCAAATACCTGCACCACTACAAAATTACAGAATTGTGGTTTTTGTCTTATTTTTAAAAGTTGGGAGTGAAGGAGAACTGAAAAAAAATGTCAACTTCTTAGAAAATGACCTGCAACTAAGGTCACTGTGTCTACATATATACTCTCCTAAAATCAAAACATTGCATAATCTTCCCTGTCAAACAACTTTTCCATCTTTCATACCAGTCACCGGGAGATACAAAAACTCTTTCATTTTATTACAGCTGAATTCAACCCACTTTACATGCCAAAATTAGTACCATGAGAGAAAGCAGTGGAGAGTCCGGTGTTTCACTTTGGCTGCCCTCTGCCACCATACTAAAATCAACCATCTTGTCCATCTGCAGCTTCAGTTCCACACTCCTAATTTTGATGATGAGATGGCTTTTGTAAACAAGTCATGATTCAAACCAGAGATCTGGGGTTTCAGCCTACTGTGTCAGGAAAAACAAGAACTCTGTACAACTCAGTCACTTTAGTATCTTTCTCCTAATAAAGCCATATTTGATCATCTTTGCATTTGGAAAAAAATATGATAAAGTTGTTTGACTTTGAAAAGGAATCAGGATGATGGGAAATCCAATGTTGGTTGGTTTTTTTTAAATGCTGGTCAATTTTTACCCTTCTGTTGAACATGGCTGACATTTCAAAGTTTGCCATCGGTGTGAAGATCAGTAGCTGTGGAGTGAAAGAATCAAAGTAGCTCCTCCCACACATTCCATCAGTAGGCAGAACTTAGCTGTTACGAAACACCTTACTGGCAAGCTGGTCTGGAGCTGCAGATCATTTGATACAGTACAAGCACTAAGAAATTGAGGGGCAAGAGAAAAAATTACATGAAGCCACATTCCATTAGTTGTGCTGCGCATGGAACAAATTGTTTTATTTTGTCCTTAGGTATGTTTTTAAATAAGGAAATGTGCTTTTGCATATTTTTTTTTAAATACTCTAAATTCCAGTGAATTTTAGGTATACTGGATTTTCATTGCCAAAGGGAGTGGTTGAACTATGAACTTCCTCAAAAATGGCATTCAGCTGCATTTAAGCATAGCATCTGAAAAATACCTCCGTAAAACGGATACTACGTGCAATTCATGAAAGAACTGTCTTCATGCACAATGGAAATGTTGTAGATATGAGAGATAAACCTAAGCCTTCCAGCACATAACATCAATAAAGACTGGAGAAAGATAAGTCTTCTAGAGGACTTGAAATTACAACATCAAGAGTCCCCAGGAAGGGTGGCATCCAAAGTAATAGTAATCAGATGACTAAGAATCCAGGACTTGTTCAGTTGAAGAGAAAAAAGGCTGGGCGTTGAATGGAAACTACAGTCATATGTGAACAATTTTTTTTAATCTATTAATAAAAGAACATTGAGAAAGAGTGAATTGCAAACTTTTTTCTACTACAGGAATATCTTTACTGCACTGAACCAAGTGAACCAGATTATCTCCTAAAGTCTGCAGCAGCTGTATTGAACTGCCTCATAACTGTCAGGTGGGAGAAATACACCTATGAAGGGAAATAACTTTTTCAGAATAAAATAAAAATTAATGAATATATAATAAAAAACTCTTAAATCCTTCACAATAAAAGTCTTTTCAGAACTATTACACACTTATGTCAAAATACCTCTTGGTATTTTGGTTGGAATTTATTTATTTATTTATTTTAAAAGGAAGCAGCAGGGAATAGAAACTACCCCTTAAGTTCTAGGATCACAGAAGGTCACAGCTTGCCAGTTACTCCCCCACCACCCTTCTGTATTCTCCATTCTTCAAAAATATGATAAAAGGCAGAACACAAAAGAAAGGAGATTTTTAAATTAAAATATTCTCACTTACAAGTTTCATTTTCTTTTTCTCAGTGCTACGTTTCAGGTAACATCTGTCTTCCAGCCTATGTCTGCACGGTTCTCAGAAACACTCTTACTTCTCTGATTCACAGTTATGTTCTAAACCACAACATACAGACTAAAATCAAAAGAAACCTTTTTATTTGGGGGGGGGATGGATGACGCTTCTGAAGGGATTTTTCTCCTCATCAAAGATTATATGGAAACATTAAAGCCTCACGGGGTGGAAACGAATCTAAGGAAGCCTACCTCCCTACCAAGACAAAACTGCCCGATACACAAAAGCACCTCTTACAGAAAACTTCCCCACTTCGCCACCACTGGTCATGGAAGATTAATTTACTTCATTACTCTCAAGAACTCAGTTTTTCTTCTCCTTCCCAAACCGAGATACAGTGAAAAATTATAAATGGACACTGATGAAAAAGGTCACTTTTAGTGTAAGAGCTATAACTCTATACTGAAAAGCTCTTCTATAGCAGGGGGCAACGCTTGCTGTCACAACGCCTGCCTGTTCATATTCAACAGTGCAGCAAGCAAATCTTTCCATCTCATAGCAAGGAGGAAACAAGGACAAAGAGAAATTAAACTGCCTAGTATTTTTCATTTCTCCAAAATTAATAAAAGTAACAACAAAAAGTATCATTTACCTGAAGTTTAGAGCAACAGGAAAATAAAACCCAGAGACTGCAGGCTTAACTGTTGGGTATTTGGCAGAAACAGGTGTCATTACAGTCAGAACTATCAGGATTAACAAAACCAAAAAAACCACACACTTCCAAGGCCACGTTACTTCACTTCTAAAAGGCAAGGAAGGGGAAGTACCAGTAAATATGAGAGCAGTTGCTAAATCACTACTATTAACCAGTCCACCAGAGCAGGGTGAACTCGTTCCTAGCATTGTTACTGAGTATACCTGTTAAGCCAAATACAATAGTAGCAGATAGGAACTTTTAATTCCTATTTCTTATCTGAGTTGATGAAATGTTCAAATAATCCTTCATTTGAGAGAAGCAATGCTGCTTACATGCATATGTACTGCTTTGTTCATCTCATAAAAATACAATCTGGAAGTAGTTCAGCTCTTTTTATTTTGTCAACTGCTATACTAGATATAATATTTTGAAGGAAAAATTGTATCAAAAAATAAATTTACATGATTCAAAGTGGAGCGTTCTTAAGGTACTTGTAGTTTCCAATTTATAACTTTGGAAAAGATCTCCCTCTGAAGGATGGCAAGATTTTTCATGGAAAATCAGATCATTAAGTACTTTTGAGATATAAAAATATTTAAAGGCAAGAATTCACAATCCAAGGACTGGCCAACCATTTCTATATTATGTGCAAGCTTATTAATTGGTCTCAATTGCCTGTGTGCAAAATGATGAAAAACACTAGAGGAAGTTCTAATCATACCAAAAATCTTCAAAAGCAGCCTTTCAGAATTCAGGTTTTGTTTTAGTAAGAGTAATTTCATGTTTTAGTTTCAAATATTTAGCATTTAAAGAACAGCTACAGGTATTCCTGACACCATCCTTAACAGAATTACCTGAACCTAATTGCACTAAAACATAAATACACCAGACTTACCCCAATGCTTGGCTATAAAGTGGGGAAAACCCAAAAAACCTTTCAACCAAATGATCCAATGAAAGTCACTGGAATTAGAATACCTGATCTGGTCTGATTTCATGAAACTAATAAATAATTTTGGTAATAATGGTGCAGTTACAGTTCTGTTACGATCCTGTTGCCCTGCATGGCCAAAGTAACCAACTGCTACTTGGAGAAAGCTATACTCTTAGATTTTCAGTAATTTACAGGGAAGACTTAATTCTTATGTTCCTACCTGCTTCATCAGTGGTCAAAGTGAAAATTATTCCCTTGCAAGAAAGCATTCACTATGTACTACAGCTCAACCTTCTCTTCTGTCCTTAAGTTTGCTCCACTGTAATGTACTGTAAAACAAAGCGAAGATTATTTGCATCCACCACATTAGGTGTTGTAGTAAATAAACACACAAATCTGTCAACTACAAATACAAGTATTCTGTTTACTAGCTGCTGTCACCCACTCCATTTACATATTTTAGCCTCACATTTCATATTTATCATACCATTCTCACACCTAGCTTTAGGGCTATAAAACATTTTAATGCACTCTGAAAATTTAACACAAAAGTTCTAAGATTAGTTTGACAACTAATTAGCACAACAGAGTCTTAATTAGGAGGCCTGTATACTGCTGTAATTGAAGTAAATGAATTACACAGCAAGATAAAATGCACCTAATTCACAGTGCTTTTTCTACCATATGGTTTCTCTCTCAAGTCATCCAATTCTTTTTCATGACATTTAGATATGTTGGTACGTTTAATCTCATTTATTTCTACTTCTAGAAGACAATTGTTACATTAGTATGAAGACTCTGGAGACAGAGAAAGCTACAATTTCAAAAATTTCTACAGCATTAAAATTGTTACTACTGAATGAGTTCATAGATTTCTTCGTTCAGGTCCTTTTATTAAAGTAAAATGCACCAGTATCTCCCCTGCTTTTCCCAAGCTGCAAGCGTATAAGGTGAAGAATTTGCCCCCGAACCCCAATGCTCACAGGAAACTCTCTCTGAAGTCATAAAAACATATGTCTGTTTAGTCATGTAGCAGCTTATGCCACATATCCATGTAACAGGTTTCCAAAATATCAAACTAGCTAAAAAATACCAGATAACTAGAGAAAAATCAAATTCAGATCTGACTAAAAGAAGACAACTAAGCAATTGCCTTTAACCAAGTAATGACAAGTCTCAATTTGAGGCAGTGGTTTCCCATCTTCTGCTATTAAAATCCCAACTCCAGTTCATTGCAGGACTGCCAGCTATCACCTTCTGGTCCAGTTCTAGATTACCTCAGCATATTCACGGCAGATTTCTTTTCTTGTATCTGTTTGTTTTCTATTTCTTTCCAGTCTTATGACCATTCCCTGTTTCCTGTCTTGGCAGAATATTGTATGACACTTGCAGCACTGCAATCTACTGGTGGTTCCACATGCCGGAAAACATTCCCACAGGCACAAAATCATGGTCTGGCAATACTTGTCTAGGTAACACCGTATATTAGTGCCTTAACAAAAGCTGTCAGATGAAGAATAGGAGGTAGAAGCCACTGAAAGAACTTCCTTTCACACTTTCATACAAAAGCAAAGCTGAATCCAGAGTTCAGGACCCACTGAGCAACTACTGTTGTTCTCTGCTCATTTTATCTCCATCTCATCTCCTATTTCCCTCCAATCTTCTGGTTTGTCTGCCTCAATGCCAGGGGATCCAGCCTTTGGGAACGAAAAATCATGAAAACAGCAGGAATTGTCATATTTACTGTAAGAACATCTGCAGGGTCATACTACTGGCATTAAAAAAAGCCAGGTTAAGACAACCAGCCTTCACTCATCCCTTCCTATATGAATGGTCTGCATGTCAAAATACCTGAAAACTGCACTGATACAATAGAACTTATTTTAACTTGCATTACGAATAAACTGCACATGCTGTTTTACAGACAAGATATATTTGTAAACTTGCTCATGCAAAATTAGTGTGCACAACAGGGATATTTGCTTTCTAATCCCCACACCTTTAAAAATGACATTTATGACTGCTTTTTTTGAACTGTGCCCAAACCCTCTCTTTAATATAATAAATTTTACACAGAATTCATCTGCCAGCCAAACCAATTTATGAAGCTGAAACAAAAAAGAATAAAAAGTTATACAAAAACATGGTGCACTTGGACGCTTGATTCCCACCTCCCCCCCGCTTTTTTGTTTACAAGTAAACTGTAAATAAAAGAAAAAAAAATCATGGTCACAAAATTTTGACATTTTAATCCTAAACATTACAGGGCAAATGGATGTTGGAACCTATTTCCATATACCATGCGTCAAGTTTTTAATTCCCAAATGTGGCCAAATCCACTAAAACAAGAGTGGTTAACAAACTCTGGATAATGGAAATACATTTCTGGAATAAATGCTAGAAGAGCAACAATGGGAAAAGCCAACTGTCTCCATAAAGGTAAATAAAGTGGAACAACGTGTAGATTAGATACTTTTCCTGTTTCTTACTCATAACCTGTCAATTCAGTGCATCATATGGTTCAACATAATGGTCCCCGTTTTGGACAAACATCTAACTAGTGTCCATTGATTCCAAGTTAGTGGATGATGAATCTTTTTGGATACTTTCAAAGATGGCTGCCAGCTCAGGGTTAGAGCTTATCTGTGACTGAAATTCACTCATTAATGGACTCTTCTCTGCTTCTGGAATGGTTAGAAGCGCTGCTACTGCCCTCATAGCAGATCGTTTCAGTTCATCTTGCTTTTCAAACTCTTGTTTCACAGAGTTTGCCTTTACCTAGGGAAAAAATGAAAATACCTTTGAAATTTTTGCTTAACCCTTCTGCTTACACCCACCTTATAATAAAAAAAAATAAAAAAAAAAATCTTACAAAGACCTATTTTCTTCCATACTACCACTTTGCACAGCTTTCAAAATGGCCTAAGGTCTTAAAAACCCCACAAACAAACAAAAAAACAAAACAAAACAAAACAAAAAAAACCAAAAAGAACCCCCCAAAACCCCAAACATCTACTTTTTAGCAGGCTTTTTACCAGCAGTTTACAAATAGACTGAAACTTGAATATTGCAAGGTAAGCATAAAAAGGTTGTAAGCTACCAAGTCAATTACCAAATGAAAACAATTATAGCAACCAACCTCTAGCTAGTGAGGTCAGTAAATGATATTAAACTGATACTATCACAGTACTTGCAGCTTCCTTCTGGAACTTTTTTAAAAAAAGTTGACTTTCATGAGAATAACTGCTTAACCTTCTGTTATAATTCTCAAAGATGTTTCAGTGATACAAACAAATTATCATTAAAAGCAGTCAAATTTCTTGATGTAAAATATAACAGACTACAGTAATGGAAAAGCAAGGTAAATCAGGCATTAAATTACTGTCAGAACATGCAGGTGGATCAAGACAAAAGCAGGTATGGAAGGTATGTAATATAAATGAAGAAAGGGAAAAAGAAAAAAATACAACGACCACCAAAATAGGACTACTTTATACTGCCTACCATCCTTCATTACCCAAATGCTTGTTTGAAACAATGTAATTAGCAGAAGTCAGAAAACCTCTCAGTATTCCAGTTTCGCTATTTATAATAAAGTGAGACTTACAAGTTGCCCAAGTGGCAGCTAAATTTTTAAGGAATAGAAGAAATGGCATCAAAGAAACAAGGATTTTTAAAAAGAAGCTAACAAGTCTACCCCTCTATTTCTAATTCAAAGAAATTTAATACGTGTATAAAGGCCCACATATTTATATTATTCTGCCTACTGCAGCTTATCAGCTGTAACTCAGGAAATACTGCAGCAGTACAGAAGTAGCCTTCATCTGCAAGTTCATTTATATTTCCATAAGACAACACAAAATAATCTACTTAAATAAGTTTAAGTTTAAATACCTTAGTTGTACACGTAGCCCGTAAAGGTTCAACGAGCCTATCCAACCTCTGCAGCACTGCACTTGGACAAAGGGTAGACAGTCTCACCAACATTAAAAAGGTTAGCATCTAGGTTGAGAAAAAACAATTCAACAATTAATTATGCTCAGCACATGTATGGTGATATATTTCCTACAGTGTTGTGTAACTTTTTTAACAGCAACACTTTAATGAAAATTTCAAATATAATTAAGTACTTAAGCATACGGAGTAGGATTTTTACCATTCCAGCCTATTCACTATTTAAAATATTTTGACTATGTCACTGCTTACACAGAGAAAAATGACAGCTAACCTTAATATCATAGTGATCCTTCAGGCCATCTTCAACATGGTTTAAGAATTCAAATATATCTAGTCTATCCAAACAGCTATCCAGAAGAGTATACATGCACTCAAAAGCTGCTTTCCTTATGTCCAATCCATCATCCACTGTATGCTTAAATGGTCCCATTTCCACCTGTCAGAGAATAACAAAGTTACGAAGCAATATATTTAGAAAAAACAAAGAATTACTTACACATATTTAGCACTGTTTTTCTTAGTTAACATACCTCTCTGATTAATTCCTTTCTGACTTTTGTTTCATTGTAAAGATGAGGAAGCACAGTATCTAAGAGGTCCCTTATTAATGATGGTTTATTGTGTGCAGCTGAATTAAATGTCACCAGGGCTACTCTCCTGACATTAAGATCCGGGTCCTCCAATGTTTTCAGAAAATCACCTGCAATCATGTACAGAAATAAAGCAATCTATGAGGATCTTTTTCATTTGCTACTTTAAATCTTTGCTTAGTTTTAACCTTTCAAAAGGATGTATTTAGTGCAGGAGCTATTTTCACCTAACAAGAGACCAGTACCTGTTATTTTAGCATAATTACACAAATAAATCTATTAATTGTAATAACATTAAAAGTATTAATGTAATTGATACATAGTATTTCATATAATGAAACAGAAGTAGAAAAACCACCACCAAAATAAATGACCACCACTTAATGATATTTTAACTTTTTTCTAAAGGTATAGTGTGTAAACTAATGACAATTACATATAACCTTTCCTTTTCTCCATTAAAAGTCTTCCAGAAAATGCATTAGAAAACAAATTTCAATTTTGCAGTTCAAAAATTAGAGAACACCTCTTAAGGAAACTAAACATACTGATTTTTAACACCTAAATTGGCATATACTGAGAATTCCTAAATAAGCCTAAGAATTCCATAAAATAAGCCTATTCAGTAAATATGAATGTAGCAACACCTCTTCTACTACAGTTCTATAACACAGTCTTGTTAAAATAAATGCCTGCAGGAATATAACGTATTTTCCCTCAACGTTTGTGAGGTTTTACTAGCAACTGCCACAAGGAGTGAAATTTTTAAAAGGAGAAAAACAACCAGGTATAACATCAAAGTGACTTCTACACACACAAAAGAAACTGGGTAACAAAACTAAAGATGACTGAGATGTTTTAAGTACTAGATACCAATAGGTTTTTGACTGAATGATCAATAAATATTTCCAGAAAACAAAGAGGCAAGGCAGCTTCAGTGGAAGGGACAGCAGGGGCAAAAACCCACAAGCATAATCAATTTTTGAATATAGTATTTTTTTAAAAAATTAAGCTTAGTGATGAAAATAACACATAGGAACTGAATCCATTTCCTCATAAATAAAAACCTTGCTCTCCACTGAACTGTATGTTTTTAAAGATTAATATTTTTCCCCTATTAGGTTTAGCAGTATGCACGATATTTTACAGATCTTTAAACCTGTAAATAATCCACAATAAAACATTCACCATAGCATATTAAACCAATTTACAACATCTTATCATACAAATGAGAGAAGAGCAAAAACTCACAACATTGCAAAACTCTTTTATCACACTGATATTACACTGAAAGCTCCGATTACCTTATCCCTGTAAAAATATACACGCTTCCAAATGCTTCCAGACCACAAGCATTATAGAATCGTAAGGACCTAAATTTACAATTCACCACCTGGTAATACTCAGAATTCACATGTGCATACATATTTTAAGTGACCGAATGTCAAATATTTCCAAGACCACCCAGAAGGGTAAAGTCAGTACCTTTCTACATCAAACTGATGTAACTTGGCAAAAGCACGGGAAAGGAAATCAGCTTTTGAGTTTCATCTTCCTAAAAGCCCTAGTTTCTTGTATTGCCCATCACAGCTTCAATACATATAATTTTTAATCACACAACTTTTACTGCTCAGAATTCAAGCAAACAAGGACTAATAGAAATAACTGGCTATTATGGAAACATTTTATAACTGATCCAACAATTATCATCAGCAGCTAATTCTAGTACCCACAAAATACTTTTGAGAACACAAAGAACAAATTTTAAATGCAATTCTACTGCCTGAAAACATAGAAGGTGTCAGTAAAAGTAAAGAGCTTACCTATGCAGTTCTTCAAGAGTGGGTCTATGGGTTGTGGATGATCAGAAATAGTGAACTTAACAGCAGTAACCACTGAACTTCGAGCATATGAGGACCCTAGTATGAAACAAAAGTGTGAATACGTAATGTTAAAACAGTACAACTACAGAATTTAAATCATGCTCAATGGCATTCTTTTTAAACTTCTAATATTCTTAAGAACACTAAACAAGAAATTTTATTTATTATGACCAATGCAATACATAACTCAAATAAATCTACGGAGAAAACATTTTAAACAGGGGGAAAATACCATAACATTTTTAATAAGCATTTAATGTTATTTGGTACAGAAAATTCAAGTAATATGCCTATTAAAACAGATTTTTTTATGATCACACATAGGCGTACAAATAACTTTAAAGCAGAAGCATAAGAAGAAAACATGACTATGGTTCTTGATATGAAAATTATTTGTGAATTATGCACAAAGATTCTTCCTAATCCTTACGTCAGAATTCTTATCTGAAAATTAGGAATACTGTAATTTACACCAAAAGGTCAACCTGTTGCAACTGGCTTGTTAATTCGTCCCTTTATCACACATGCTCCTTCCTCTTTAAGTTTATAGCTCTTTATTAAACATAACATCATTAATTGAAATACCAGAGTTTGAAAGCATAACATAAAAGTAATTCACGTTAAGTATGACTAACAACTTCTAATAAAAATGCAACCATCACACTGTTGGGGGAGGCAGGGGGAGCAAAATTTAAAGAGTATCACAAAATTTAAGCAAATTATTTGCAGAACTAGATCCATTTATCAACAGCTAGCATAAGGCCATTTGCTACAATACAAGCCTGAGTCACTACTACTCACCCGATGCCAAGTATCCCTTTAGTCGTGGAAGCAGAGTCTCTGGGTCTATTAGCGTAAGCTTGCCCAAGCATTCAGCAACAACATTCCTTGTACCCTCTTCTGCACACTCGCAGTGTTTCAGGAGTAAGGCCCAGATGTTCTCAACATATGGTTTGAGACCAATCACTGATGCAGAGCTAATTATTTCTTTCAAGGAATGAAGGAGGAGGTATTGCCTCTTAGGCTGACTGGTTATTTCTTGTAAGACAAACGGCAGATACTCAGGAAGATTGCCAACACTAATACTGCCTAATGCATAAGATGCTGCCGATTTGACTTCTTCACTAGGAGAAGAGAATGCATCTAATATTACAGACTTCAGCTCAATTTGTCCACTTAAGTCAATGTGATGCCCAACTTCCCCAAGAGAAAGCAAAGCCAAAAGCCGAATGGAATCCGTGGACCTTGAGTTCTTGACATCTTGAATGAACTGACCTACAACAGCCGGCCCTTCTTTAGGGCAGGCTCGAGTAAGGGCAGCAACACATTTGGCAATGGAATAGTAAGACTGCTTGTGAGTAAGTGCTGTGCTCTGTGAGTACACTGGACCCGTTAACATGCGCAGTAAATCCATATAGCCTAAATTATTTGTACCAGTCACAACCAAAGCTTGGAAAAATTCTAGCATGGCACTAAGTGCTCCACCCTGAAGTAGAGGCGATCTCACCAGCCCAATAAGTTCATTGAGAATGGACCCACTAATCTTTGACAAAGAGGAAGGATATACTTTCGCCAATGTTGTCAGAAAACTGATGGCCATCTGTGATACATGCATATCACTTTCACTAATCAGAGGTGGAAGCTCATCCAGGACAGCATCAATCATGGCAGCTGTCAAACTGTCACTGTAATTCTTAATTAAAATATCTAGAGCAGAAAGAGTGCCCAGTTTCAAAGCTCGTTGGTTCTTTCTCAAAAAAGAAGCAAGAATAGGAACTCCTTCCCCAAGGATTGGTCTCAAATCTATCTTCAAAGGAGAACCAGCAATCAATGTCATGGCCTTCACTGTAGTTAACCGAGTGATCTCATTTTTCAGTCTCTCTAGGAAGATCTGAAGTGTGCTAGGCAGGTCTGTGCCTAGGCTGTCACCAAGGCTACAGATGATTTGACCCATGCAAGATATTGCCCTTTCTTTCACCTCCTGATCAATGTCAGCAGCCTTTAATCTCTTGATTGTACAAGTAAACAAATCTTTGATGTAAGGAGTAGCATCAAAGGAAGAAGGCTGGTCTAAAGGACGAATGACTTTCACAAGTTGTTGGGTGACCAGAAGTGCCTCTGACGTTATCTTGTAAAATGGGTCTCCAACACAAGCTACAACTGGAGGTACCAATGCTTGAACGTGAGGATGAAAGACCTGGGGAGAATGATTGCAGAGGATCACATACAAACAGGACAAAGCATCTATCTTCAGATTAGAAGAACTTGATTTATCATTCAGTGAAAAAATTATTCCTGGAAGAAAAAAAGAAAAATTTATTTTTAGGTTAGGTATTTATATTCTGTTAGAACATTTCAAAATTTCTCAAGTCAGCCAGGTATACTGAGCTTATGTTTTCCTACTCCCAGCATTTCTTGAATGCTTCCAAGCCCCTTTCACCATTTTATTCAATCAATTAGTTTTCAAGCTTCCTCTACACAGAGGACGTGGGCCATTTGATGGTTTGTGATGGATTTGCTTAATTACAAACAGATTCTGAACATCTAACTTTTCCAAACTACTTTTCCTTGTTAATTCAAAACTCAATATTTTAGGTCCCAAAAGCTAAAATATGGACAATATTTCGCTCCGTTGAGATGACAAAAAAGGCAGATTGATCTTGCAATTAAGAAGCAAGTTAACTTTTTTTTATAGAGAGAAGAAAAAAATTACCTGAATCTTAGAGTCAACCTTGTTTTCAAGATTAATGGAAATATGTCACTAAAATATTTATATGGATCTACACAGTAGCTGATTAATGTGCCAATTTCTTTAAACAAAAGCAACACTTGACTATGCTTTTTGCAAAAGCTTTGAAGTTTTAAATTTTTTGAAACTTCCTATCTAATTTATTATTACCTTTAAGATTTATTAGTATGTTTCTCATACCTGGTACAAGTACAGGAACATGTTGTGTTAGGGCTCCAGGTAATACATTTACTAGCTCAGTCAGCATGTTAAAGCAACACTGACGAGTCTTCACACTTTTCTCCTTCATCTGTTTGTGCAAGGCTTTAACTATGTTAGGGACCTGTAATCATCACACATATGTTAATTGATGCAATAGGCTGACACTTCTTTCATCTCTGATCACTGGGGGGATATAAAGATAGATATGTATCCTACCCTTCTATTTCTGATTTCTCTACAGAACTAGGGAAGTTACAGAAACAGTGAGAAATGAAGATTCAAAAGAATCACTATTAAAAAAAAAAGTAATTTAACTTTAAAAGGTGAGATGAAACAAAGCAAAACTAAATTTGCAATAATAAAACTGCAGAGAGCAACAATTGAGAAGTCACCCATACAATTCACTTAAGAAAAAGCTGTTCAGCACTATCCTTTTTATTCTGCAAATAAAATACATTGTAGTAAATCAAGTTTTATCCTGACCATTAAAGCTTATATCAGCATTACAGAATGGAGAAAAAACCTACTCTGATTTAGTAATTTGGCTGAACTACACAGGACATGCAACTTCTACAGGTGATGGTAAACAACTGAAATCAGATAAGCATATTTACATGAGTTGGTAATTTCAGTTTCCAAGACTGCTGCACTCTTCCAGGCCAGTTTACCTGGCTTGCTCTTTATGCTAGTACTACAGCAATAAACCATAATCTGTGTATGAAGAAAGTATTGTATGGCATATTTCAAAAACTATCCTTATGAATAGGGCACAGCTTCAGTGTGTCTTTCAAAGATAACAAAATACTTGACGAATAACCTGACTCTGAAGCATTGTCAGAGGTGTCTCCCCTTGTTCCATTGCATCAGGATCACAAAGCCAACTTTGCACAGGTCGAGTTTGTTTTAAAAGAGAAAGATATGCATGAAAAACATCTGCTTTAACATTCTCTTCACGTTCTTTGAATCTGGCTATTAAAGCAGGAGATACAGTTTTGTAGAATTCTGGAAGCATTTCATGTCGTGTGCTAACCACAGCATCCAGACACTTTGCAGCTGCACGCCTCACTTTCCAGCTCATGTCATCATCATCACTATATTCATCATCGCTCCCTTGAAAAAATAAATTATGCATATGTTAAAGTCTAGACAATGAAAGCATCAAGTTTTATTTTAAACAATTAATACAAACACACTTGGGCTCTCTGTGTAAGGCACATCAAAGAAATTGGTTCAGAAGTATGTTAAAAACTATACTTAAAAAGCCTTCTAAACTGTCTAAATCATAAGGCTAATTATTTTCTCTGCCAATTTTCTCATGCTAGTCTTACACATGTATTAATTTGAACTGCAAATAGGACAAGGCAGTTCCCATCACATTTACAGCCTGACTACTGATTTAAAGCATATTCTTCTTTGTTTGTGACATAAGTGACAATGCAACAACAATTACTAGCTGATGAAGATGCAACAAATTATTGTCTCTTTCTAGGAGTAAATGAAACCATACTCTGTCCCCAAAAATTACAACAACAAAAAAAATATACGTTAAGTAATACAAATTGACTTTTTCAGTGCTAAAGCAACAACTATGCAACTCATTCATTCTTAAATTAATGAGAATGTTATGCTCTGGGTTCAGATTACTTGTGTTTCCAAGTTTTCATAAAGCTTACATATGGCAAGTTGCCACCATATTAACAATAAATACCTTATGCCTTTCAGTCTAAAACATTTTTAATCCTACAGGAAAATAGTGAGTATTTTGCAATTTTCAATCTATTCTGATTTTATGCATTAGGTAACAACATCTTATAGTGGAAAGTAGTGAGAATCCTTTCCCATGCTGAATATGTATTTTCAAATCATTAACTGATGTTCTTCTCACTTTAGTTATATCATCCTACGTGCTTCTGCCTTTTTCCACCTTTCAAGTATTTTAAAATATTTGCCTTGTACTTTATATCCACCCTTGGAATTATTTATCTCCAGCAACAACATCCTATACTTTTATTCCAAGAAGTGAGTTCATAAGGTATGTTGAAAACCACTACAAAAATTGAATACAAAAGTATACAAGTCATTCAAACACTGCTACTTAGTAGCAATACCACCCACATCAATTTTCTCAGATGAGTGCAGGTTCACAAGCTCTTCCTCTCCCCCAAGCCAAAAAGAGAATATACCTTGATCATCATCATCACCACCATCAGCATCCATAGCATTTTCATCTTCATCTTCATCATCATAATTGTAATTAGGATCATAGGTAAGATATTTAAGACAAATGTTTATAATAGTAGATACATGAGGATAAACTTCTTTAGGACATCTGTGTAATAAAAAAATACAATCAATGTCAAATTATTTTGAAGAATTAAAATTTTTCTAAAAGACTTCATGCCACATACTGTACTTTGGAGACATTAGCCAAACCAAGTACCATCCATGCATCCATCTGAATTACAGAAATTCAGAAAGGAAGGTCAGAAAGGGCAATGCTACTCTGTAACTGGATCTGCTAGACTGGAAGGTTGCAAAGGACCAAGATATGCCTTTGGGTATCAGGTTTTCTGTCACCACTACTGGACCACAAATAGTATTAGAATACTGCCCCTCTCCTGTTTGTGTAAATAGTAACGGCATAGTAGAAAGTTTCTGAAGTGCAGACATAACACCACTTAAGAGTTAAGTTACAAGATAAGAGTTACAGGAACAGTTTCAACTCAAAGCTTGCAAAAATATTTTGTACCAAGGAGACTGTTTTTTGAAAGCTTACAATCAAACAGCACACTGTTAGATCTTAGAAAGCCTGAAATGGATACCTGAAAATAACTTACCTCCTAACAAAGGATTCAAAGGCTTGAATGCAGTACTCTCGTAGTTCATCATCATCTACATTACAAAACTTTACAACCAAAGGAATTATTTTCTCAAGATATTCACCTGATAAGAGAAAAAAATTAGCAAAATAATCACTCTCATCTAAAAACTTTCAAAATTACAGATAATTCATGTATTTTTCTTACCTATTCTATGACCTGCTTGCCTACTGATAGCAGCAATACACTGTATATACGTTCTAGTTGTTGACATGGAATCGTTTTTAGACAGTTCTGTCAACAGATGTTCAATGAGGTCAACAAAAACCATATTGCCACAACTCATAACCAGGTGACCAAGAGCAATGATGGTTCTTTTCCTCACAGCAAGTCTGGGGCTAGTCAGCTGGGGGAGCAGACAGGTCAGAATTGAAGGATGGAAGTTAACAAGCAGTCCTCCTTGCCTTAAAACAGACAAAACACAAACTCAAACCAATTGAATCTAGATAACTTTGTTCATATACTGTACAACAATTCCTTTAAAAATTCCCAAAACATCACAAAGATTCAAATTAAGTCTTTAAATATAAGCTTTTTGAACACTTAAAAGAAAGAAATGAGTTTAAAATATACCCTCAAGACAATAAGCATTAAAATTAGCTTAAAATCACAGTTCTCAGAAGATTAAATAATCTATCAATTAACTCATCTTCAATATATTAACTTTTTTTTCTAAATTAATTTTCACCTATACTTAATACCTTACCATATTATTTCACATAACTTTAAGTATTTAAATTTAACATTTGAAAATTAAATTTCAAGCTGTATTTATGAGCATTCACTAGTGTTTTGGAAGAGGGATGTTTACCTGCTCAACATATCAGCCATGATATCCAGTGCCTCCAGTTGAACAGACACATCTTCCTGCTTGGCTATAGCACTAGTGAGACGCCCTGTGATCTTTTTGCAAACATTAGCTGCTAATGCAGAACCTGAAAGTACAATAAACCCTCAGCATTTTCATAATTTAAAAAAAAATAGTTTTAAACATCAGAGATCGTATTTGCGACTGGGGAAAGCAACCTGATCCCAACATAAAGCAGCTCTTCCCACTCAACAAAACAAGCTTGAGCAGTCATTTTGTTTGCTAATCTAATGTATGCTCTGCATTAGAGCTGAAAGACTATCTCTGTACAAACATACTGAGAAGGAGGGCTTCTTAACTGTCCTATAAGGTACCACAACAGAAAAGACAGTGCTTTTGGCAGGGCAAACAATGGAAAGTGAAGGTCAAGACAAGTCTAGAGCAATAAATGAAAGGCCTATAGGTTAAAAAAAAAAAAAAAAAAAAAAAAAAAGGAATAAAGTATACAGTAAGGGGAAGCACTGAATTAGATAGAGCTGCCTCTAAAGAATAGCTGTATAACAAAAAACCAAAAAAAAATTATTTTGCATAAGAAGCTACTTAAATAATGAGTACCTGAAATAGTGCTGAAACACTTGAGAAAGGGGGAAAATAAAAATGTATACCCAGAGTATTTTAAAATTCAAGTAAAAATGTTTTTACTACAACTCCACAGTTCCCCCTTCTCCAAATGTCTAATGTTCAGAGTAATAACGAGAAGATAAGAAACTCACGTCATGGTAACAGCTACCCAAAGGCTAGCACTCATCTTCATTTGCATGAAGGTTTTTAACCACACTTTGGGAATTTTTATGTTAAATTAATACCATTCCAACCTATATTAAATCTAATTTTTATATATATATATATATTTTTTTTTTTTTTTTTACAGTTTATTCTTAACTATATGACTAAAACTAAACATAACAATTGGACAGTCAAATGTGTTACCATAGAGGCTAAGAAAAAACACAACAATCTGTGTTTGAGTTGAGAGTAAGAAATAACACCTAGGTTCCTTTTGTATTAGAAATACTAGTTCTATTGAAAGATTCTGCTACATTTTTGATTGAGCTTTACCTCCACCCCAAAATCTCCTTTTGTTTTGTGTAGGCAAACAAAAGAGTAGAAGTTTAAACTGATTTATTTAAAATTAGTTACTTATTTTAGCATCTCACTACTGTTTGATAAAAGCAAGACTTAGATGTGGACTTTCAATAAATGACATTAAAATCAGAGTTCGTTTTTTAATTTAAGAAACTTCAGTCTCTAAAAACTGCATTTCCAAAGCCTTTTTAACCACTTCTCAATTCTCATTCAGATCCTACTATGGTATCTGAAAAGCACTTGTATAAAAAGGTAATGCTATTAACTGATGAGCTGCTCATCATTACTATCTCTTTTGGAGGAAAGATTGCCTTCATTTAAAACTGCAGGTAAGCATTTCAGTAATTTAACAGGCAATTGTTAGACACACAAGGTACTTTCCAAAACACTTACCAGAAACTGAGACAAGAAATCAGATCATTAAAGAAAAATACCCAAGTTATAATCAATTTTAGAGTATACTAGCAATCAAAAAGCAAAATGAGATTTAGCTGTTACTATAGGCTAGAAATGTTCCACCAGGCAATTATGAAAATTGGAGCTTTTACATTTAATTTGTTATACCAAAGTTCATATACCGTAAGTTTGTTTTTCATATTAATGTAATCCTACAGTAAAAAAAGGTTTTAAACTAGTAAAATCTGGAAATACAGTCAGAGAAGAAGAAACTAAAACCACATTTGTGCCATACGTTTTTCCTCTAACAGAAATTAGTTCCGATGTTAAATGAACTGAAGCCTCTTCACCAAATGACCCAACTTTTGCATTTTTTTAATTAGTAATGAGATGATAAAACTAGATAGTCCAGAATACAAAATGCCTTACCACTGGAAGCTGGGGGGAGTTCTCCAATCACAGTTTTAAGGCCAATACTTGAAATGTCACGTAACTGTTCTTTATCTGAAAGCATGTTTGTACAGAGGGTATCTACGATGGTCTCCACTTGATACTCCTTCACTTTACTCACCAAAGGGCCAAGGCTGTATAAACAGAAGAAAAGTATTAGATCTGCACACTTAAATAAAATACCTAATTTTATTTCACTAGTTCACATTCAAGTCACAAACTTAAGGGTGGTTTTGGTAGCAATACAAAGCAGAATTTTAGAATTTGAAAACCTTCAGCTGGTGGGTAGACAACCTGTCTCCATAAATCTAGTAACAAAATAACGGTTTAGTGCATAGTTTTTATCTAATGTTGGAAACGGTGGAACTGTTCTGCTTCAGTCTGAAAATCAGAGTCCCTCTTACTTCTCGCTTAATGCCAAGATTTATCACAAAAGTTACTTAGCCAGAGCCATCAGTTTACGTGCTTGACCTGATAAGTGCCTGCTTAGCTCACAGACAAGTAAGCAACCTTCTTCATTACTGCATCTTTATTCTACACAATGCTTGTGTTCAATCTGATATACACTCAGACTCATTCTATACCTTAGAGTGCCTTCCTTAATAGAATGCAAACACTAAAATAAAAAAACACAATGACAGGGCATGCCCTCCTTCACACCGACTCCAAGCAACACTATACACACAGCACACAGTAACACTTCCTCTTTTTCCTCTGTTTTTAGTCGTTCCAACTGTTTTGAGGATCATAACAATCTTGTATTCCTTTATCAAATGCTCCCATTTGTTCAAAATACTAAAACTGCAGATGTCCTAGTAAAATCTAGATCATTGCTAAGAAATGCAGCATCCTTCACTAATGAAGTTCAATAAAGGCAAGTGTAGGGTCCTGCACCTGGGGAGGAACAGCCCCATGCACCAGTACAGGCTAGGGGCTCACCTGCTGGAGGGCAGCTCTGCAGAGAAGGACCTGGGAGTTCTGGTGGGCAGCAAGTTGCCCAGGAGCCAGCAGTGTGCCCGTGCGGCCACAAAGGCCAATGGCATCCTGGGGTGCATTAGGAGGAGTGTGGCCAGCACGTCAATGGAAGTGATCCTCCCCCTCTGCTCTGCCCTGGTGAGGCCACATCTGGAGTGCTGTGTCCAGTTCTGGGGTCCCCAGTTCAAGAGATACAGGGAACTAGTGGAGATAGTTCCAGTGGAAGGCTGCAAAGATGATGAGGGGACGGGAGCATCTCCCTTATGAAGAAAGGCTGAGAGAGCTGGGTCTGTTTAGCCTCAAGAAGAGAAGACTGAGAGGGGATCTTACCAATGTCTACAAACATCTTAAGGGCGAGTGTCAAAGAGGATGGGGCCAGGCTGTTTTCAGTGGTGCCCAGCAATAGGACAAGGGGCAACAGGCACAAACAAGAAGTTCCACCTGAATATGAGGGAAAACTTTACTTTGAGGGTGACGAAGCACTGGAACAGGCTGCCCAGAGAGCTTGTGGAGTCTCCTTCCCTGGAGACATTCAAAACCCACCTGGACATGATTCAGCTGTAGCTGAACCTGCTTTAGCACAGTGTTGGACTAGATGATCTCCAGCCAACCCTGACCATTCTGTAATTCTGCGATTTTAAGTGAGCCCTTTGTATCAAAACAATCTGGTTAAGATTTTGAGGAGTGGAAAGACATGCACAAAGTTGTTAATTTTTATGAAGCGTTTTTCAAAAGCTTAAGTTTTGTTGCTGTTTTTGTGAAAGTCAGGGCCCAACTTGCCGTATAGAAGTCAAAGCAAGCCCACACACAATGGTTCCATCAGATTTGCGCTGTGAGGACAGAAAGCATTAGAATGTTTTCAAGCGCTGAGCTAGGAGGCCATGTCTCCTACTGCAACTGACAGAGCCAAGCATTACGGATCCAAAATCACAGATGTTTCTGTGGCTTACAAGGGAGGGTCCAGATTTTGCATCTGCCCTTCAACACTGTACACAAAATTTACACAGACAACTTCTCTATACATCAGAACTATGAAACTGAAATTTGTGGAAACCAATGTATGAACAAATGCAGAAAAAGGAACACCTTAAAGCCAATCACAGATTGATTATATTAGGACTACATTAGAATGTAACATCTCCATATAAACTTTAGGTTTTTTCCACACTGAACTTTAATACTGTATACATCTGCTTTTCATTAAAGTTGATTCTAGCAATGCTGAGTCTAAAATTATGTCTATAGGGTTAGTAAACACTGGTTTTGGAGAATTTAAGTCAAACTGAAACCCTAGAGGAAAAATAAATGAACTAACTTGTTATTAAAACAAGACTAAGAACAAGAAAGCAAAATTTAAATTTTCAAGTATGTGCCACTATTCACTACAAGTATATCAGACTTTTGAGACTGCAATGATTTAGGAGCATATGGTCATGACCTCCTTGAAACATCAGAAGTATGCAGAAATTTTACAAGCAGATGATGAAATTATTTGTAAAATAGATTAACATAATTTACAATAAAGCAACTTTCAACTAGACCTATTCTTCTAGTTATAACTCCTTGTCAAGTACAAAGGGAGTATGCTGTCCAAAGATGGATTGTTTGCCCATGCGTAGAAAAAAAATGGTAATATTTGGAAAGTTGTAATATGTTAATTTGCATTTAAATTTTCATTGATTTGAAACAAATAGCAATTATCAAACTTTTTGAAACAGTTCAGCCACAAGTTAGTTTGATATACAAGGGTAAGGTATTTTTCCCTCTCCCCAAAAGTAGCCTTCTAAAGCATTTTACAAAACTAAAACAAGCTCACAACACTAGTGAAAAGGTGGGGAGAGAACTTCCCACTTCATACATTTGATTGTACAATGTAATAATCAAGTTGCCAGATCATGGTACAGAGCTAAATCCTGATTAACAAATATCAATATGCAGTTCTAGTAAACTTAATAAATTCAATACATCATATTGAAATTTTAACAGATTCCTGAAAAGAAACTATCTGGAGGCAAAGTACTTCCTTTCAGACCTTAGTCTTAGATTACCTTGGATTACCATGGGGAAAACAAAATGGTTTTGTCTTACTTCATAAGATTTTGAAAATTATTCTGAATTAAGAGCAAGTTTCACATTTAAAAAAGCACAGACATTAAGTCAACTGCACAAAACTGGGGGTGGGTGGGTGGTGGTGGTGCAGAAATCATCTATAGGCAAGCAGAAATTCCGTCCAAGCTAGCAAGATACTAAGCCCTCAGTGAAGACTCTTATTCTGAAAGCAGATAGTCCAAAATCCAAATTAAGTTATGCCACTCATGAAAAAACTTACTTTACACTTAGTACTTAAATCATCTAATTCCCACACTACTGTATTACAGAAACTCTCAAGTGTTTTAAGACAGAAAAATCACTCTTGAGCGGTTACAGTGTAAAGGAGAGTTCCTTTCTTAATTTCTATGTATTGAGAGACAAGCACACAATGCACAAGATGACAAGCACAATGTTTTGTTGTGGGTTTCTTTTCTGGAAGCGGCTCTGGAGATTAAGTCTAACTCTCCAAGAACCCAGCTGGACCCTGGGTTCACTACTAGCTAATAAAACTGTCAGCCAGGCAGCTAAGAGGGAACACAGGTTACAGATCACTATGCAAAAGACAAGGCTCGAAGCTATGGCATCCAGCATAAAGGCACTGCAGTTAGTTCAGAAGTTTAGTGCTGTATTTGCCGAGAATGACAGTAAGACAACCCCATGTTTACTACTACCTTGCTGGTACTGCTGGGGAAAAAGAGAAATTCCTGCACTGCTTTAGCAGTGCAGATCTGAGGATGTGTAGCTTAATTCCAAAGTGCTGTTAACAAGGAAATGTTATCTTGCATTAATTTTACTTGTTGATCTAAACGTGCTTTGTATTATCTCACCATTTTTTAATGTGACTTGGCACCTTGGACCATATTGAATTAACTTCTGAATGGGTAGTCAAACTTGACAATGAATTTGTTCATTTTGAACAAGTCACTTTAGCAGTCCTCACTTCTGGTCAGAGTAATTGTCCTTTTGAGTGTACATGGGGGGAAAAAAGAGGAATAGTCTGGTCAAACACAGTTTAGAAGCACCTAGAAGGTAAATCCAAACCCACGTGTTTCAAGTTCCTCTGAAACTCAGTCTTTTCTTCAGTCTCAGAGCATCAAGCTTTTCATTCCTCCTGCTACAAAGGTTCCCAAATACACCTGGAATTCCTCACACCTTTCACTTCCTGCCTTAGAAGTCCTGTGAGTCATTCCAAAGCCATCCCTCTCCACCATATAGCTCACACCATAGGACAACTGTAGACCCTCAAAAATCATTGTTTCAACCAATTTGGTCACCCATTTTTTCCACTCCTGGAAAAAAAAAAAAAAAAAAAGACAGTGTTCCAACAGCTCAAACTAAATCATTACACACAGCTGTTGGAGGGAGCTAGACTGAAGGACTAGGCTCAGATTCAGAAAATTGCAAGCCAGCAATTTCAGCTGGACTCAAAGGGCTGAGATGTATGACTTTTCACTCTTGGACAGCTAGCAGACATGGCTCTATACAGTAGCACAAAATCAAAATGTATCTTTCACCCCAAAGCCTGTTGTATGTACCCCACTGCTGCTACCCTTCTTTGCCATGTCCAAGAATTCACACAGGCAAGAGCTACTTATCATTTAAAATGCCCAACAGAAGCAAAGGCAGCAAGCAAGAAGTGCAGACAGGAGGCAGCCGTGGACAAAGGAGATTTATCTATTATATAAAGCAAGCCCTTGCCTTCAAGCACTAACTGTGACTTACAACACCATAGTTACCAGAGTAACATTCAAAGTTTTGGCATTAATGGTCTGTCACCGTGTTAGGCAAACTTAGGAGCTTCTCTTTCAATGGCCATGCTCATAATGCCTTACCCCCAGGAGCTCAGAACAGTTGTAACATTTTCTCCAGTTGCTCAAAAAGCTCACGGCTTTCTCCACAACTTGATTTCATTCTTCAGCCAAGCTTTACCTTCACTGTTTCATTGACCCATCACTAGTTTCTCTTCAAATACACACCACTGTCGGTCAGCAGCTACTCACAGCATTGTTGCACTCATCTACCCTTGGTGCACAGTAAATTGTTTTGCAAGCAACACAAACACAAACCACCTAGAACAGAAACAATCACAATTCCAAGGTATGATGACTGTCCACAGTAGTCCAGAGAAATTCCCTGTGCATTTCAAGTCAATGAACCATG
Source organism: Ibycter americanus (assembly GCA_035590275.1). NCBI lineage: Eukaryota > Metazoa > Chordata > Aves > Falconiformes > Falconidae > Ibycter > Ibycter americanus. The sequence goes on along the minus strand of JAVJGI010000060.1, from coordinate 56,672,460 downwards.
GTATACAAAGGTGTGTGTGCAGAATCGGTTGAAACCATTTCACATCTGTAACACTGCATGCTCCAACAGAAGTACTGTAAACAGAAGCACTAGAAGCAGGAACAAGCACATGTTCAATTATGAAAGCATATTTATATAAAACTGAGTAACACTAATCTTTAAGAAATATGGCAAGCCTTCAGAGTAGCAATCTGAAAGTTTGCTTTTGATCAGTAGTGAGAGCTTGCTATCTGGCTGATGAGATTCCAGGTGGCAATGTCATCCCTCCTTTCACTGCTAGAAAGATCACATCTTCTGGTTTTTGCAGTTTTCAATGACTTGTGCAACTCTTTGAAAATACATCTTTCACGTTCTAGAGATGTCCAGCTGACACCACTGCTTTTACACATTGACAGACCAGAAGCAGACCTCCACCAAAAAAACACTGTTCCATAAATGAAAACATCTGAAATGATGGTAAGGATTTTTTTTAAACCTGAACTATTGTACAGCTACTAAATTCTGCTGATTTAAATATGTTTTATTTTTCAAATGTAATCTATGACTAACTAAAATAATCACAGCAAAGGCTGGCCAATTAGATCCATCTCAATTAAGTACAGGAAACGCTTTATTGCTGATATTTTAAAGATGACCAAACCACTGAAATGACAGTCATTCACATGAACACTTGAAATTAGAGCTTCTAGAAAGTGTTAAACCAGATTTTACCTGAATTATCATCTTCAGTTCTGTTTATTCAGCCTATTAGAAAGCTGACATATCAATTATGAAGTAAATTTTAACTAAAGAGATTGCCTCAAGCTTTTCTGGCCTTTAAAATCAGTAGATATCCCTTACAGACCTTATTATTAGTCTCAGATTACAAACTAAGCTTACCAGAAGTTGAAAATAAACTATAACCTCTTATAAAATCAGTTTTGAATACAAGGGTTCTGCATGTAAGCATGTATTTTATATATTTGAAGACAGTTTCAGATATTGTTTTAAGCGCTCTTTGATCTTTTCCCTTTCACTAGCCAGTAATTTGTGTCCAATTTCTCTTAAAGTCAAAAGTTCATTCAGCTGCCTATGGAAAGAAAAAGGAACTATAACATCCTGTGTCTCCTTTACGTTACATACATTTGAAAAAAGAGGTGTTCATAGTGTAGGCTCCTTATGAGGAAGAGGAACATGAACTCACAATAATTATAGTGTCCAACTGGCATGTTTTAATGGCTGTCAAATAAGCACATTTACTTAGAGGGAAGAGTTAAAATTCACAAATGGGGGGAAAAAAATACTCAAACCATCAGTACAGCTGATGTGAAGCACTGTATTACCACAGCATCCAAAACACTTAAAAGCTGCTGAACCGGATCAGCCACACAACAGTCAATACCTGCATCATCCTGTTCACACTAGTGACTCACATTCACAGCATCAAGCAGGGCTTCCTGTATTGAACAACTGCCCAGAGAAGTCACACTGATAAATGCGGAGAAACTACATTATCACTAGGGAGGAATTGCTGAAAGTACTTACTTAAATCCCACTTTTTCATATATATATATATATACACACGCACATGTTTGTTTGGGGTTTTACAGGTTTCAGGAAACATTTCACAATGTGAAACAATGAAAATTTGTAAGTATAGGTTTAAATAGCAGATTATATCAATATGAGAAGCAGTTCATCCTTAAACTGCAACACCGAACATATGAAACAATTAATGTGCCATTTGGGTGAACAGAACCTTACTAGCATTATCAGCAATGAAGAACAAACACTCCATCCAACACAACACCTATGCTCACACAACTCATACTGCTTGTCTAATCCAGGTGCACATAATCTTGCATAGAGCTACAGGCAGTAAAACTACTACTGCCATAAGGTGCACAGGATACCATGCTGGACTACTAAGCCTACTACTGGCCTTAAACTAAGAATGTGCTGTAAGAATGCCCAATAGCATTTTCTACATTGGCTGACTATAAAACAGCCTATGACTATCAGATGAAGCAAAAAACAACTCCTCCAGAAAAAATGTAGACAACAAGAACACATATAACATTTTACGTGCTCTTAAGAAAAACAAGATGAACAACCTGCAGTTACTGACCTAATTTGCATCTACTGCCTGCAATAACAGAAGCCTGACAAATAAAACTCCTTTCCCTTCTGTAGGGTCAAAGCTTACAGCAGGTTGACTTTTACTCCAAGAGTACTAATGCAGCTCATTAATTTTCATTTTTATTCAGAAATGAACTGCACAATCATCATGCAAGGTAGCTACCCAAACATCCATGAACTCTAAACCTGACTTCTGCTAACCAAAGAACAACATGTTTTATCCTGTCCAAAACCAGCATCATACAACTGAAAGGATCCAAGAACAAAATCACTAGTGTGCTTTGAAGAGATAATAAGAAACAAGTTCATCAGCATTTTAACCAACAGAGCCCTTCCTATCTAAATGTGAAAGCAAGCAGTGGATAAGCCAAAACCAGAACACTGCTTACTTGTTGCTACACTTGCCTAACAATAAATGCTGCTTTAAGGTTGCTCCGAGTTGTTTTACATCTGCTTTGTTCAGTGACCTGAAGAATCAAACCTTGGAAAAGTAATCCTCCTGCAACAGATTTTTACCCGCTCAAGGAATGATCAACACCTTTGCCATTCACAGTGCTTCCACTGATCTATCTGCAGAGGATGCTCCCCTAACAAACTGCACACATTTCCTCCCTTCCTCAAGAAAAAATCTGTCTCAAATACAGATTCAAAGGTACATAGGGTTGTCTTAAATCCTTTTTCTATGAGAGAGGGAATCTATACTTAAATGGGTCATCAAGTACCAGTCTGATGAAAGCTCCTGCTGATAGTCTCTTAAGTTCACCAGAGCACTTAAATTAAGAGATCTAAACACAGTTTATGCTTTCCTCAGCTGAAAGTGCCAGCAAATCCATAACAGAAATACACAAGTAAAGAACACCACCACAAAATACTTAACAAACAAAAAGTCAAGAAAAATATGCTGCCTGAATTTAACTTCCCAATGAAATGGGCTTATATCCAATGTTGTAGTAGATGGAAAACTTCACATCAGCTTGAACTGTCTTAGAAAAACTACAGCTTGATAGTGTTCAACCTCTCCCATCCTTCACCCCCGCTACTGTTTCTGCCAATGCTCATCTGACTGCAAGAGAGCCCTAAGCCAGAAGAAAACTAAGTCCCCAAACCAGTCTACAACAGAATCAGATAAGCAACAGTGCAAGAAAAGGGACAGGGAGGGCAAGAACAGCAGAACAGCAGCATCTGCTTAGACTGGCTTAAAACTGTCACGTAACAATATGGTGAGCATAAGCTGCCTGAAGAAGAGAAGACTCTTTTAGGGTGGGGTTTTTTGACCTCAAAGCATATCTGCAAGTGGTTACGATGCCAAAAAACACTTGATACACTCAAGAATGTACACATTCTAGATAAACATTCACCATTTACCTCAAAGCTTTTCCATCATGTTTCTTGTCCCATTACAATAAATGTAACACTGTTCTTTAACATTATTTGGATTTCTTGAAAAGACTCCAAACTTTAAATAGATCCTGTCATTTTCATTAAATCCAAGAATTTTATCACTATGTCAAATTAAACTTCAAAAATATAAGAATGGTTAATAAGAACAGGATACATGCACATGTGCACATACACAGGCAGTCATCTAATTTATCATTCTCTTCCCTTTGCAATCTTCTTTTAATGCTTTAATAAACATTACTTGTACTTTAGGTCCAAAATTCTAACATTGCCATTAAAGTCCTGATGTATAAGCTGTGTCTATGTGCATTAATCTAAACTTCACAATGACTTTAGGATGTACGTTAAAGGTGAGTACTGCATGTATGCTGCAACATAACATTTCCATAAAAAGCTATTTCACACAAAGACAATTCTAAGCCTAAGCAAAGTTTCATAATAATCTACTCTTCTGCTAGAGTATGAGCAATCTGTTTCAAAGCCATAGAACTTAAGCCGTACCACACGGAACTCTGACATTTCAAAAGTTTAAATTAAAAAGAAACATGGTATTTTGTGTTGTTTGTTTAAAAAAAGATGGGGGGCAGGGGGAGACTTTTTAACAACACTGAAACGCTGGTGACAGTAGTGAAAAAGTAGTGATAATTATATTACTATACTGCCAATATTACACTTTGGCTTGAAACTTGCTATTCCTACACTAGTTTCTCTGTGCAAGGTTTTGGTTACCATCACCTAAAGTATTTCAGAAGCTGAAGCAACCACTGCTTCTAAGTACATAAGCAGATGTACACACAGGCTTTAATTTTCTGCTTTGCTAGTCCAATAGGGCAAAATGTAAAGACCTGACAAGCTGAAAAAGACTAACTCAGCTAGTCACAATGTGAAACTTCTCTCCAAAGCTGCCCCAAGCTGTTGCATAGCAATTTTACTTCAGTCCATGCTTCATGGAATATAAGGAGCATAGATGGGAGTATTTAAAAAAAAGACTGAGCTCATGAACAAGAAACATTTCCAGGGACACTAAAAGCTTCTTAACAAAGGCCTACCTTAAAAAGCACAGAAAGTCAGAAGTGCCAAGAACAAAAAGTCATAATAAACCTAGCACCTAATAAAGCTCTCCAAAGAGTGCTCTGGAAAAGCCACACCACACGTGAAGTTGGGCAAGGAAGAGAGGGTACTGAAGCAACAGAAATCTCTGAGATGCAAGTAACTGTACCCTGACCCCATAAAACAATTACAGTTCCTGCAAAGCAAGTAAAACCATTAACACAGTATTCTGAATGCTAGTGAAGTGGTAAGTTCCATATTTGATAACCGAGACTGTGTATTTACTCTTTTATGTTTTTATCTCTGCTGGAAAACTACTACAATACTGTAATTCTTCCCCTACACATCATCTACCTTCTCAAAGTCAAATATCAATGTGGCAATTATCAATAAATTGTAATATTTTTAAATCTATTTAACATTCAACAATTGTCACCAAAGAACTAGTATGTCATTCACACACTTTCAGCAAGGACTGCACATCACCTGAAAATTCCAAATGTTAATCCCCAGTGTGAACAAACGACAGTCTGTAAGAAACTACAACTAAGGCAGGTAACCTACAAGTACGAGGGTTCCTTTGTAGACAGCAGTTTCACAATTATCTTGGGCAGCAGTGGTCCTGTAAGTTTTTCAAAAGTGCTTTATGTTGTTCAGTTGTTAAACAATTCTTTACACCATAGAAAAACAATACTTACCATTTGACAGCTAAGTTTTGCACCTCACCATTTTTATCTTCCAGTAATTTCAAAATCATCTTCACCACCTTTCTTTCACTGTCATCATCCAGCTTGATAGAATCTTTCTGTAGTTCTGTCATCAAGTCATTAGTAGCCATGAACCTGACAAAAGATAGTCACACAATTATTGCTAAAAGGATACAGGTTATTCACAGCGTTCACGATTCAAGATTCTGTTTCCACCATCTGTTATCAAATAAATCACATTTAACATTGGATTACTGTTACCTGTTTTGTGATGCAAGTAGCATTTATTTTAGTTATAGAATAAAAAGGAGAAAACTTGCATTTAAACACGACAATATCTTTTAGTTAGGTCATCATCTTTGCCTGATGAGAACAAGTACATATTTTACTCCTATTGTTTACATTATATTCCAAATGATCTCCACAAAGAAAAACTGATACTTTCATGGATTTTAGGCAGTATTTACATTAGCTATGCTGATGTTTTAAAAACCAGGCTTCTTTTTTTTTAAGTTTGTTAAAAAAAAATTCTCTCTGAGTTTATTTTAAAACAACTTTTAAGCTAGAAGAAAAATCCAGAGTTTTTTCAAACATTCTCCCATAAAATTTGCAAAAGCCAAACATTAATGAAGGGCGAAATGAAAGTGAAGCTACGTTTTATGTGTTAATCTTGCCCTATACAGACTAGTTTGTTTATAGTCCAGATAATAGCCAATCACATTTATGCAGCTTCAATCCAGGGTGCCACATTAAAAACCAAGATTAATTCTTGAGAGATCAAGCAAATAAAATCATCTTTCATATCAATTACTATACTACTCAGCAACAGTCATATCCACCAATACAAGAACATACTGAGAAACTACTTTCCAAAATATTGCTTTTATGCCTTTTCTTTCTTTTCCTTCTGAAATCTGTTTTCCAATCTGTTCTTTTGCAAGTGCCCTCTCTTGTCAGAGCAAGTAATACAGATGTATTACTCAATTACAAATCTGAAGAGCTTTGGTACCAATCTCAACCCCTATTCAAAGCCCCAGACAAAAATGGTTTGTAATTGAACAGTTAAGGTTGACATTTGGACTTCAGGCACATCAGCCTCAAGCAGACATCACTTGAGCTCAAGTCATACTCAGAAGGATATCTGTACAGCCTGTCATGCTAGATATTTTTTTTATTGAAAATGAAAGCCAAGACTGCATAATCTTAATATGCATCACAAATGCCAGATGCCTGCACTCACATAATGGACCTCAACTTGTCCTCTCTTTTAATACAGTAATTCCAGTCTAATAGTCTCAAGGTGTTTCAAAGCTAAGACCTCACTCATTTTTCATTCATTCCAACAGTCCCACTGAAGCAAGTCTGTAATCTGACAGGAACCAGATGTGTGCACAAACAGATGATAAATGTGAATGGCATCAGCTTTTAAGCACAGCAAGGAAAAAAGCTACTTAGTAAGTAAAGGTAATGGACAAATAGGATGGAAATAAGGATATACACAAAGTCATGCAGTACTGTAACATTCAAAAACTGTCTCCATGTTACTGCTGTATTTACCTTCTTTTCTTAAACCTTAATAGTCTCCTCTCACTTCCTTGTTCAATAGCTCCCATTTCCTAGCCTTACAGGTTCACATGCACTCATCACCAACATGTGACAAGTTCCTAAACTAAGCAGAGCTTGCACATCCTCAGTGCATCAGCGGTTTCTGCACCACAACTGATTAGTCCTCTTGGCAGACTCCTCCATTAAAAAAAAAAAACCACCAACACAAACCCCACAATGGCCTGGGGAGGTTTGGCAACTTTAGTTTGAAGTAGCTGGTATTTAGAAACATGGGTTTGAGTAGTTTAGATGGGACCTTTAGTCACAACTGCTTCCTCCTCAAGTGCATCAAACTTCACCTGGTGCAAAGCAGCAGCATATCAGGCAGCTCCTTGTACCTTGTACTCCAAGAGTAGTCATCTGCCTCCTCCAGTGAGGACATTACTTCTCCCACTGGCACACAGCAAACTGTCACTTTACTGCCCATTTTAGAACTTAAGATCAAATTTCTGGACAGTAAATACCACAAACATTTACACTGGACAAGTCAGTTTACCCAAAAGATTAAATTGTACAGTAAAGTGGTTACTTGAACTGTAACTTATACTCAGCTCCCTGATACATCAACAAGTTATCTGCACTGTCCCTCTTCAAATACAGATGATCTAGTAATGAATGCACTTAAAATTACTAGTACTAAATACTATTATATCCATTATGCATGATACATGACACACAAAGCTTCATAAAATGTGTTATTGCATAGCAGCCAGTTTGTAAAGGTCTATCATCACTCATTTTTATGGTTTGTAACGTCAGATTTTATATTTATGCTAAGAAAAAAAAAAATAGTATTTGAGAATTCCAAAGTTGTTCAAAGCTCCTAGAACAGGTAATTTCTAAAGCGTGCTCTCTTAAAGCAACTACAAAACAAGTTTTAACTACATATAGCTGGAAAAAAGAAGTGCTTGCTGCAACTGCATTTGACAGATGCGACCCACCCCTCTTATGCAGAAAATTTTAAACTCATCAAAATCAGTATTTAGTCGCATATCCATCCCTATAAGCACAAAATGGAAAGCTCACTTAATCACAGAAACAAATTAGTGTGATAAAAGTAAAAAAAATCTTAAGTAACGTTCAGAGGAAAAAACATATGAATCTATTTTTAGTACAGTTTAGATCAATCAGGAAGTTCTGGACTGTCTCTTTACACTAATCAGTATTTCTTTCTACTTCCAAAATTTCTAGCCAAAACTCTCTAGGTAATACCACGCTACTAAAATCTGAAAGAAATTGACATAAACCCCCACAAATTTAGCACACGTCCAGTGCTAAAACAGTCTGTCAAAGCAAACAAGATCATTCAAAATCCAACTCTATGGTTAGTTATCTAACCATCACCCCTGTTTCTGTTCAGATTTTAATATCAAGCAAGAGGCTTGTTTGGATGTCAACATGTTCTTTAACTATAAGCTAAAGCACTGTAATGCTGCAGCAAAGCAACAAAATCCAGACATATTTTATGCATTTTCCCTGCCTGTATTCACATACGCTCTTTGACAAAAAAAGGCTTCAAATGTGAATTTCTGGTTGCACACAATACAAAGAAATTTAATTATTTTTAACCTAATGCTTTGCTAGAAGTACTGTGTCAATGTATTATCTCTGCTGTTTTTTAATAGCTTACTTATACCATTTCATTTTCTGATACTCAAGTGTTTGCATTATATCTGTTATTAATTTATTACAAACCAAGCAAATGATGCAATAAAAAGTAGTACTCGTGACAGATGCTAAGCTCAAAGTTTCACACACCAGTCCCATCGCCGTAACACTTAACCAGACCTCTCTCTCTGGATGCCCAGACTTTTCAAGGCAGTACCAAATTGTGTGACAAGCACAAAACCCCTGTCTACAAGAGGCAGCATCCAGGAGGCGTGTGAGCTCAGGATGTTCGAGCCCGCCGGGCCGCGCGGCCCTCCCCGCTCCTACCCGCGGGATCACAAGATCCCTGTTTGTTTCAGGTTGGGAAGGGACCCGGGGAGGTCATCTCACCCAGCCTGCGCTGCTCGCAGCGGGGTCAGCCGCAGCACGCTGCTCTCAGGCCTTCGTCCCTTCGGCTTTCGGGCACCTGGGAGAACAGAAAGGCAAAGGCCGCCCTCCCCCCTCGCCTGTCCCCAGGCGGGTCGGCGAACCCGGCGGCCGCTCAGCTCCTGCCGGCTGCCCGGCCTTTCTGCCCGCGACGCGGGAAGGCCGCGGCTTCTCGGGCACCGCCGTGCCTCGTCCTTCGC
>JAVJGI010000060.1:56617156-56662373 GCA_035590275.1 Ibycter americanus | reverse complement strand
GCCCGGGGGAGGGGGCGGCCGAAACGCGGCTGTAAATAAACTTCTCCTGCAGCTTGAGTGCTCTCCGCATCGCAAGGGTTCACCAGCGCGCTGAGCGCCTGCCAGCGCCCCGCCTGGGACACCGGCTAGGGGGCTGTTTGTACCGTGGCCGGTGCAGACCCACGACACAGAGGCTGCAGCCGCGGTTCCGGGCCCAGGCCCGCCTGGGTGTGGGCAGTAGCGCCTGCCGTAGCTGTGCGTGCTGTGAAAAATGTCTGATGGAAGCCAAAAGTGCTGATGTGAAAATTAGTTTTCTTGGTAAATAAAGGGATGCTTGCATCGGTTGTGGTTTGCCGAAAGCAGCTTGGAAATGTGAGTGCTTTCAGAGGCCTTGGAAGCCAAAGGATGCCTTTTAGAGAATTACTTCTTTTGTGTACCTCATGACAGTTCCTGTCAGTCTCATTACTTTTCTGGGCCTAACCCAGGGTCTGTCTCTGCATGGGTAGATGATACAGAGCAGTAGAACAGGAATTATTTCCGTGTTACATGTTCCTTAAGGTTCATGTTAAAATACAAGAATGTTAAATAGTCTTAATCCTTCTCAGTTACATGTGTGTACAGCAAAACTCCTGAGGAAATACTTTTTGATCCCTTTATGTATGTTAAAAAAAAAAAGACTTGAACTACAAAGAAAATTATTTAATGTAGGCATTTACTGCATGCAGCTTGCAGGCAGCCTTGCACAGCAGCTGATGGAAAGCCTGTGCTCTTTACTCAGTTGGCAGAGAGAAATCATGTGTTACCGCCATGGCCTGTCATCCAGCCACAGTGTACAAGCAGCTATTGTGGAAGATACTCGTGCTGTTAATTGTCTGGCAGCTGTGTTGCAAGAGGGAGCTTCACATGTGCTGGTCGCATTCCCCAGAGCAGCTCCGTGGAAGGTTAGCACTGTGCAGCAAAATGATGGACAGGGTAAGAACGAGGTGGGCAGCGTGGTGTTGGATTGGTGGCGTTACGATGGGGCATGATGTACGGATGGAGTAAGGAAGATGGGAGTAGTTGGGAGGGGAGGGGGTGTCCTGAGGAGAAATGGGCAAAGGTCAGTATGGGTAGAAGAATTGCAGTGAGGCGAAGCACTCAGAGGGAGAGTTGACCCAATGCTGATTGATTTTCAAATAGGCCATTCACTGCTTTGATTTGGGAGTACTTAATTTAGAGGTCACCTTTAGAGAGGGGAACTCGTTACTTCATTTTGCTTGAACACTTGTGTTGGACGTTCAAGGAAGCCAGCTGGAACAATACTGATGAAGATAGACTCAGCCTTGGTTGTGACAGCTGAAAATGGTTTATGACATCTGAATTGTGATGATACTATACCACATACAGGAAAACTGTGTAGCTCCTCTTTGAAGTACCGAGATATAAAAAGTTGAAGTACAAATGTTTGACACTTGGCACATGGATTCATATTTTGCCATGTGAATGTTAGCACTATTCTAAATCATTTTGGTGACCGTGACTTTTGAGCATCTTACAGTTCCCAGGAACAATTTGTTTCTGGGGTGTCAGTGTCACATTATCAGCTCTCACATACTGTGGGAAAAGACCATTCTAACCTGGTCTTTATTTACATTCATGACTTTGGTACTAAATGGGGGTTGGGTGGTTATGGGATGGTGAGAGAACATCTGTTCCAAAAATGTTCTGCCCACATGGTTACCATGATGCATTCTACTGGGTAAGCATGTTAGACCAAACAGACAATAGAAAATGCTCTATGGTAGGTAAGGTTGATTGCTGGTGTGGAGTAAAGCATTGCCAGTGGCCCTGTAAGCAGATCCACTCAAGCTGGGATTTAACTTTTTAAATCCTTACCGTTTCTGGTTAGACCCTAAACCAAGCTATTTCCCACTTCGGGAATCCTACATACTTTTATTATAGTAAGAGAGCGTATGAGAGAAAAAAAAACCCATCAGAATGATTACAGAACAAATCTGTTTTCATGTGCTATACAGATTTGAACACTTTTAAAATTATTTTTAAATCATTTAACATCATCCTTCCCATGCTGGTTTCTATACCTCAGCCAGCTTAACCTGCCACTGCTTAAACCTGATTTCCTATTACTAGCAGAAACACAGGCCATCATGGAGGAAGTCAAAGGTTTTTTTTTTCTTCAAGTGCAATTGTTACAACTGAGATTCAGCTATAGTAGATGCAATGTTCCAGAGGAAGTTAGACACAGAGAGAGGCTAATTGAGAAGAGATTTTTTCCAGCTGATAGCAAACAACTTCACAGATGGAGTGGTACTCCTGATCTGTTCCCTGTAGACACGCATATTGGATGCTCTTGGTTCATTCACAAAGATAGCTAAAAGCTTAATTAAATGCTGGAACCTGAAAGGATTTATCTTGCTTTACACTTGCAAATATATTCCCCAAATGCTGAAGATGAGAGAAGAGCAGAGTTAGTTTAGAGATGCATTCACAGCACTAGAATTTGAACCCTCACTAATTTGCCCTTTCACTTCACATGGGAGTTGTGAGCCCACTGATCAGCAGAGGACATCAGGAATGTGCTGCTGCATCTTCATCTATCAGCGTGGAAAGAGCTATACCACAAAGCTTTACTCAGCTTAAAGGGAATCCTTTAGGATGACAAGTTTAAAGCTGGTTATCATTTTTTTACAGCTGGTTTTGGGGAAATAAAAGGAAAATTGTTGCTCTAAGTCAAAAGCTGCTCACCACTGCAAGCAAATATTTGAGCCAGAGAGTGCTACAGTTGTGGATTATCACTTAGATATGTGACTGGCTTTGTACCTCTGAACTTTGAATTTTTAAAAAGATACCTGGAAAGAAAGTCTTTACAACTTTATTGGCTGATGATATTAAACCACAGATGGTGTCAAAGAAGTGATGTAGATTTAAATATGAAAGAAACAAAAAGGAATGACATGGCAATCTTTAACTTAAAGCAAACATATTGAAAAAGCAACATAACCTACACTAGAATAGTAATGGGTAAATGTGTGTTTCTAGGCATTAAGGTTATCATTGTATAAAATTTTATGTTCCAAGACTTGAAGATTAGTTAACTGTTGAACTAAACATTTGGCCTTGGAATCTTAATCATAACAATGCTGTCTTTAAGGTGGGGGGGTTTTCCACCTTTTTCTCTCTTTTCCTTGTTTTAAAAGTTAGATGACATTCCGTAGCAAATGATAGCAATTTCCAAAGCAGAGCACATTCCGAACTAAAGAAATCATCAGCTGCCTTTCGCCTCATAAACCAAAGTTTTAGTTAAGTTTTTCTTTCTTCTGAAAGCTGAAAATCTGTCCACATGCAAGTTAAGTCAGAGTCCCAAACGTCTTTCCAAAAGCAGTTGTTGCTACTCTGCTGATTCTCACTTAAGACTTTCATTTCTGGACAATAGAAGATACTGTTGGTGTCATTTAGGAGAAATTTCTGCACGCTTACCAAGAAGAACAAATATCTATGGCGGTGAACTGCCTGGCCTTTCCTTTCTAACCCAGATAATCCACTTCTGTAAAGCAAAGCAAAGCTTTGGGTGTTTGGGTGTCTGATTCCATCAGTTTTAAAAAGAGAAAGATCAGGGTAAGTGCTGAAAATAATACATGCATCTGGTTAAGTAATGGACTGAAGCAACTGTCAAACAGGCTGAAATTGCCTCTCTAGAAGAACAGCACTCCAATAGCATCCTCATCATAAGATTAAGTTTCAGGAAACATAATATCTTGAAGAAAAAAATGTAAGTCTAATAAGAAAAAAAAAACCCAAACACAAAAATGCTAAAAGTAATCTCTCTTCTGGTTGCTAAACACCACACAGCTTTTTGCAGCATCTGTGATCAAAACTTTTCAAATACGTACCATAACCACCCGAACAAATAAAATAAAATGAATCTTTCAAATGAAATCTGATTTGAAATATGAGCCAGATATTTAGATTCAAAGATTTTTATCATTGTATTATTTTCATGCCAAATAAACTTGGTTTACAGAACAAAAGATTTTTTTCTTCCTTAATACCTCTTCTGAAAATCAGTCCAGGTTTTTTTCTTTTTGCTTGACCATTTGCATTTTCATTCCTTATCGCAACTCTAAATTTTTAATTCCTTCAGAGCCAATTATGTTTCCCTTTATGTCAGCACACCCAGCTTTCTTCATATAATTATCTCAGCAATGCTTGTACTAGAGATGTTTGTCTCCAGTAAACTTAAAAGTGCTTGTTTGATTGAAACTTCTGATACTGAACAATAGTCTTTGTGTTTCAGAAGCTGTAAAAATACAAATTATTTTAAGTGTTGGGACTATTTAGGCTTATTAGAGCTAGAGGTAGCTGTGCTCTGGATTTTGTTTGTTCTGGATCCCACATTTCAGGAAAGCCTTGACCATACTGATATTTTAGAAATTTCAGTGTTAGTACATTGGGTAATTACAACATGAGTCAGTATTTGTCAAAGCGTACATAAGGGCTAATCTGTTTAGTTTCATAACATTTTAAAGCAGCGCTGGTTTTTGTTGGTTCTTGCTTAAGGGTGCTTCATTTCAGGTCATTAGAATGTGCTATTTCCTTCCCTCATTTATGAGACTGTCAATAACAGCAAAGATAAAGAAATACAAATATAATTATTCTTCCGTGAATCAAGGTGAACAGAGAGGGCTAAAACTAAATTGTAATGAATGAGTCTATGGAATGGAGAGTAACTTTGCAGAGTCTGGCTTCTTGGAGCAAAACTGGCTCATCCATGCAGTCATCCATGATAAAGTGACTTGGTGACTCTCCTCTTGGAGCAGATGATGCCTGTTGCCAGCCTACTATTACTTGAACAACGAACATAGTCCACTGCCTGTCAAGATGTGTCTCTGTTGGCTGCTACAAACTGACTCTTATTTTGATCTTTTTCATACTCTGTGGACGTTTGACTGAAGGGCTGTCTTAGTCTTTAACTTGCATGCTGAAGCTGAATGGCTCTTAATATATGATGTATTCTTTTCTTTTGAATTTCCTATTTAAGAAATAAATTAATAGTAGTGACTCAATACATGCTGTCACCTGCATTCTCACAGCAGAGGAATCTAAAAACATCCCCTGACTTCCATAGGCTCTGCAGGAGAGACTTCTCCAGACATCCTTACGTGCAGTTCTTAGACCTGACATGTAGTACCTGTACCGTTCAGGTCCCCCTGAGCAGGAACACACGCTTGCCAGTCTTTATTAGGAGCTCTTCTGGGACTGAGCAGCTCTGCGTTTGATCAGCTCAAAAGTTCTGTGATTATTTTTTTTTTTTTTTTAGCGAACTGAAGTATATTTAACACATAGTAAGAGGTTATTATCCACAAAATCTTGTCAGAGGAGTACTAAGTTCAAGTACTGATTAGAGCCTGTCTGTGTAGTTTCCCCTTGTTATTTGTGCAAAGAGAACAAGGGCATAGCATGGTAAGAGACTGGAAAACTGTTAGATTGCTTTTGCTGTTAGCACCAACAGAACTGCCACTTCTCCCTTCAAAATCTTTGAGTGCTTTGAATTTAAACCTCTAAAAAGACAGAAGTCAAGGTCCAACCCCTGGAACATAAGAATCTGCTAATGTGTGAGAAAGCTACATACCTCCTTGTCCTCATTAGAGTTTTACCCAAACTTAGTTAACTCAGCCTGGATCATTTGTGCCACAACCATTTCCACTTTACCCCGCAGGCAGGGCTGCTGAAGAGTCTGGGGTCTCCAGGGTCTTTCTGTTTTCTGGCTGTCCTGCACACATGTGGTGGTACCACAGAAGGTACCACAACGATCAGTCCCTTCAGCTCTGCACTGAAGCACTTTGTTGGTGTCAACAACCATTTGAACAGGAACAAGCATTAATTTTAATTGCCAATATTCTTACTATAAACTATTGAACCTTGGGGCCTAGTGTCTTTCAACATGATTTTGCTCTTTGATATAACTCATTAACTACCTGTTTGAGTGCTAAAATCAGTTGACACAGAGTCCTAAGTGTGAGTGTTGTTTAAATACATATTACTAGGCTATTCATATCATTCTAGGATTAGTAGCCGTGTATTGTAATAGCAGGGTATAGTCTAAGTTTAGATGTATGAGACAGCATATGTTTGAACTTGTCAGAGCCACTATTAGCATTTTTAAATCCCCTGGGTATGTACAATTTCTCTTCTCTTCGTAATGAATATGTATAAAATTGAGTAGGACTGCCAAGTATTGGTGGCTCATTGCTGGATTTATGTATATGAATGGCAAATACAAAACAAAGTATCAAAAGAAGCAAGAATACCAGCCAAGAATCTCATATATCTCATGTGCATTATTCAAGCAGGAAGAGGCTCTTAAAAGAAAACATCTGCAATTAGTTGTAATACTTTTGAAATCATTACATGCCAGTAAAAAAAAAAAAAAATTATTGAAAAGAATATGTTTAAATTTTGAAACAATCTTAAGAAATGCCTCCTGTTGTTTCGTTATCTCTCGGGGGGTTAATGATGCCAGTAATTCTCACTGAGAGAACTGGCATTTTTTAATAACTTCTATCACAAAAGTCAACCCACGCTGCTACAGTCCGATACAAAGGAATGTCATTTCCAAAACAAAAATAGTTCTGCAAAACTTCTGAATTTTTTCATGCATTGAAATGTTGAGTCGTATTACTTACATTAGAAACGACATCTGCCTGTCACAGTCAAGGTGACCTATATGATTTTTAATTTTTTTACCAGTTTTGTGGTACTGCCAGTTTAAGGGTGTAATTTTGTCTCTGTATTCAGCTATAATGGTGCCAGATCAGGGCTTTGTTCTGTTATCTTCTTGTAGAGGCCAAAATTAGTCAATTTTACAAGATTTTTGCATTACTAGCCTGTGCTTCAGAGAGCCTGGAACAAATACATTGTAGAAGCAATGTTGTTGGGAAGGATGAGTTACAGAGAGACAATTGTGTGCTCACATCTCGCAAGGTAAAGATGATTTTGTCTCTCAACAATTTGTGAGAATGTCTTCGAAGTCCATTCCTACTGTGTTTCTGGAGGCAGTGCTTTCTTTAGCAATAGAAAGAAGTAAGCTTGTTTCTTTGTTTTCTTGTACCTGATGTTGTCATTTACACCAGCATGTACTCTGTGAAAAAGCTGATCTGATGGCATTTTGCAGTCACTTTGTCCAGCTGTGAATAGTGGCAGTGTCTGCAGCTGCAATGGGCATGGGTGGAAGGAAGATGCAGTTTTGCAGCCTTATCCTCCATCAGGATGTCATCAGAGTGTGCTTACTGCCCAGACAGAACCACTGTGAGAGCGGGAACTCAACTCTCCCTCGAAACTTGTGTTGCCAAGCAGCAGAGAAACAGATGAAGCAGCACCTACTGTAATCTGCCACCATTGTGCATGCCCAGGTTGTTGTCCTTTTGAGATACAGGATGTTATCCCTTCCACATTTGCCATTGTGAATAAACCACAGAGGGTCATTGCTTTCAGGTCCTTTTCTTGTGTTGCTTCCATTCATTGATCTCTTGTCCACTCTACTTTTCTATGTGGTGTTAACAGGGTCATTCTGGAAACCCAACAAAGGCCAAGAACAGCATGAGATTTGTATTATGTTAAATTTACACAGCATCAGCAGCTGAGGCTGAAAGAGAATTTTCATTATCCCTTAGCAGTGTATAGTCTGAGGCATCTAGCTGAGAAGCTGTGGTACTGTCCTGAAGGAATAGTTTGTACATGCTTCAAGGTCAGCTTGTAAATATAGCTATTTTATTGCAAGGGAAATACCCTGTTTTAGTCAACATTCAGGACCAGGACATTACTGGAAGGACAAGAATACCTGCAGGAGGTTTGTTGGGGTTTTTTTGTTCAGAACTGTTTTTCCACAAACTGATGCAAAGAGTTTTTGTTTCAAGAAGTCAACTCCAAAATTACATTTCCTTGAGGTGACTTATCCAGTAGTGCAGTACCTCCAGGGCAGTTAAAGGAGGTTAACAGTGGCCCATGGTATTTCAGACTTCTAGGAGAACAGTGAATTGTGGAACATGGTTGGGTTGTGTGAGCCGTCTTGGTTGATTCAAGGCTGGCTTAAATACAACAAAGCACTTAAGCACGTTGCTTAATTTTAAACCAATCAGAGTATTCTTATGGCTTCATGTTCAGCATGTGCTTATGTACTTCACTGGAGAAAGATGTTACTTTCAAGCAGGAAGAAAATCTGTATCGCTGTTTGCTGTATAAGGTCAGAGGCTCAGATTAGTGTATTTATTTCACATGCTTCAGAGATCAGGGAAAATAATAATTTTTCAGTTTCTCCAGTGAGGTCCCAGTTCACCAAAGTTCTTAGCTCAAGTTAGCACTATACAACTTAAATGCCGTTTTCAGCATTGGACAGGACAAAACCCTAACTGACACATCTGCAAAAACAAGTGAAGCCTGGAATGGTGAATATATTTCCAGAACTGTGGGAACTGATCGAATGTGACATTAAATCCATTTGGCTCTTTTTTATTAGCAGCCACTTGGATGTCCAGGTAGGTAATTCAGAGCAAGTGTGTTCCTTTGAGTGATTTAAAAAAGCTGGAATGAAAATCCATGTTCACATCAATTGCTAAACACTGACCAAAGGGGCAAATATTATGCTGAGCTATATTCTAATATGGGGGTGTGGGATAGAAAAAAAAAATATAATCTATATATATCTCTTTCAAGATAAAGCATTGGGACGTGTATGATCCACTGTTATAAGACGGAAGGAAAAAGAGCTGCATGTCACAATTACTACTTCATTTCCTACCAAGTAAAACATCTCCTGTAAAATTGCTCTGTTTGTAGCTTTTGTCTCGAGATAACTTTTGCACCTGCTGCTCAAAGATTAAATTACTTCTGTTGAAAAGAAACCGCCACTTTGGGTCACATATGTTATCAAATGACATTTTTTGTTTATTTGTGCAGCTAGGGCTACCGAATTAGGTATTCTTTCTTTTCATTTTGAGCTTTACTATGGATCTTCATTGTAAAATAATTTTTTGGAGCCAGTGGAAATGCTGGGGCTTTACGTTTTATACCAGGAAAGAAGAAAAAAGAGAGCATATTTTTTTCCTGGATTTCTCTACAGTAATATCTGTATTATTAATACTTCAGTCACATAAGTAATTCTATATTCATCCAAAAACCACTTAGGTACCCCAAGAAGTTATACATTCTCATTGTTAAATACTTTATTCTTTCACTGTCATCTCTGGTAAGTATTTTACTCCCTGCCACCCTCACCCCTTTTAATGGCATTGTTGTTAAAGTAATCGTAACGTCAGTCACCAATTCAGCATCCTTGATGTGTGCAGAATATAGCATAAGAGCAATAAGAAACTAAGAACAGCGGCTACTTCTGAAAAATCAGGTTTATACATGGAGGAGTTCTGCAACATAGGTCTTTTAGAATATTTGCAGAAAGCTTATAATGTGGGTACTTTTAATGTAAAATAATAATCCTCTAAAAAAGTTATTTGAGATATAGTTCTTTAACTTTGTACGTGTCTTAGTTGAGAATAATTACTTTATGGACATAAGCCTAATAATATTCAACATTTGTGAACTACAGAATTATCTACCATCATAGTACTTTAATATGAAAAAGCTGACTAGTCAGAGCCCTTGACAAAAAGGCAAAGGAGTAATGACTGAATATACACTACAGTATTTAACAAACTGATATGAATCGCTCAGTCCCTCAGAGTTACCTCCTTAGTGATACTTTCTGTTTTGACAAGGTCATTTACTCAAGCTGTCTCTCTTACAACACATACAGTTAGTGGCATATAGAGTCAAGTAAGCCCCAGCTTTTCATCCTTTTTCCATCAGGGAATGAAATTTCTGTGTAAACAGAATCAGGTGATGATTCAAAATGGAAGCTAGTAATTTGATTTTATATGTTGTTAGACCTCACAGTCTTGGTATACATTTGATTACTTCCACGTGAAATCCACCAAACTTGCTGTCTCATGCGTATTTGTTTTGTTTACCAATAGTTCTTATGAAAATCTAACGCAAGAGGTTTAAAATTTATTTGCCATAACTCATATGTCTCATCTGAAGAGCCATCATAATTTATGCTCAATATAAATGCCTAAAGAATAAGACTGCGCTTCTAGGAATGGGAGCAGAATAGGGCTTCAGCAAAAAAATATTTTCTGGTTGTGTCATCAAATGGTATAAGATTTTCCAGGGTATTTGCAGTGATTAGAGAATGCTAAACAAAGTGCAAAAAAGAATTACTGATGTCCTAAGTGCTGAATGGTTTCAAGAACTAATGCAGCAATCAGCCCTTATTGTTCCAAAGAGGAACATCTTTTACAGTAGGAGGAGAAAAAAGTAGCAATCATAACCTACAATACAATGATGGAAGATGCAATGAGAGTGATATTGCATTAAAGTTCGTATTTCATTTTTCACTAAATAGCAACAATTTCAACAATATCTGAAATCAGATTTTTATAGGCAGGTATTGTTTCAGCTGTCAGTACTTTTTCCTTACTTGCCATCAATGAATATTTTCAAGGAGTAGATCTAGTCTTTAACTTAACTGTGCTCAACTGATGCACCAAGACACACTTAGAAAGGGAATGCTGGAAGGTTATTTAATAAGCAGTGATTTAAACATGGGGAAGAGTTAAAGGAAATAATAAAACCAGTGTGCACTGAATTGCAAACAGGAAATAGTTTCTTTTTGCTTGTAGGGCTGCATAAAAATAAAGACTCAAAGCAATGGATGTGCTTCATGTCCAATTGATGGTGACAGAATTAAGGTTCCCAATATGTAAGGTTGAGTCACACTGTGTGCCAGTTGTGGTAGTTTTTCTCTTGCCCATAAAAAAAAATCTTGTGATTCCAATAATAAAAACATTTTCACTCAAATGCTGCAGCTTAATTCTTATCCCTTCAAACCAAACCCCAGGAGCTGATGGCACAGAAGATACGGGAATTATATATCGCATCAGTGCAGAATGATCTAATTTGCTCTGATGCAGAAGTCCTGAAGAAATACGCTGCTAAGGCGATCCAATCAGCCAGGGTTTATTCTTTTCCTGTTCTAGTTTAGAAAGCCAAAAAATTATCTGAAAACTAAAGCTATGCCCTCCAGAGAGTTACCTTATCACAAAATCAGTCACAAATGGAATGCAGAAATCTTTCAGGGAAAATAGACATCGACTCCATCGTGGTGGTGTTATCTTCATTTTAGAGGTTCAGTAAGGATAGTTCAGAGGAATTCACAATGAACCCACAAAAAGGGAGACATCTGGAAGTTTCACTTTGATTTCATACATGAGTTACAGCAACAGCTCCCAGACTGAGACCGTCCCCTCTAATGGTAGTATGCAAACCTATGCCTAAAGAACTATGTCAAAAAAATCTTGCCAACGTAAGTAGAGTGTACCAGAATGTCTTCAGAGTTCATTTGGCCGAATGCAAAGGTACTAAAGTGTGATGTCTCTTTCTGCTACTAGTAATACAACCAAGTATGAAGATCTAGAAGGCTCAGTGTGCTCACGATTGGGCATGGCCTCTTTTGCATCTAGGGTAGCAATTTAAATCCAAAATATGTGAATACAACAGTGATTGAATTCTATTGCCACATCTGCTCTTGGTGAATTGGTCTCAGAGTTCCTGGTAAGCAGGTATTATATCACATGCGAAATGTCTCACTATAATTGTCACCCTCCTAATCCTCAGAGAAAGAAATAATGTAGACTGGAGCAGGCAGGAGGAACAAAATTCTCACTGGTTCTGTAGGTTGTTCCCCTTTGGGCAACAGATTTACCTTGAGGAATTGGGCCAGGAGTAGCAAAAGAAAGCCTGTAAGCCTTCCCACCTGCAGCTTTTAGTACCAGCCTCATGCTTAACCAAAATCATGTTTCAATTATTCTTCATGGACATTAGAAAGGCATTTTCAGGTCTACATAGAACCACTAAATGACAGCTAAAAAACCAGCAACTAAGGAAATTAAAGCAAGAAATCATCTATTTTTTTCCACTGAAGAAAATATATTTCATGTTTGCATTTTACTCATTCTCTCTCAGTAATAATTTAGTCTTGTGCAGCAGGTCATTAACCTGCTTAACAACCCTAAATCTAGATGTTTTGCCTTTAGAGAAATGTAGTGAAAATACCAAATCTTCCTTCCACTTCATTTTCTTTGATAGCTTGGAGGAATACATGAACTGGGATTTTTCTCTCACAGTGGCAAACAGTAGTTTAGCTATTAACTACACGAGATCTAGATTTGGGACCCTTACTGTGTCTGTGTACAGTCTTATTATCTGCTGAGTCTGACTGTATTCTGATCAATATTGTGTAATGACTGTGACCACAGGTGGGACGTTTCAAGGATATTTCAACTTTCATTGCCATTTGACAGTAGGGAGAAAGTGTCACTGAGAAGTTACTTGACCATCTTGATCTTTTTTTCCTGATCAGAAACACAAGGAAAATCCTTGATTGGATAATTCAGTTTCTTCATCCCTGTCTCCCATGCAGCTTAAACCATGTAGTTATTTAGGAGGCAGATCATGTAAAGAAAGCGAAAGCTAGAGCTACTCCTAAAAGCCAAGTGACAGTTCAAAACTCCTCCTAGGTTTCTTTTCTCTCTCATTTGAATTGCTGCTTCGTTAGAAGTTACTATTCTTAAGGTATGTTAAGATTTTCCACGTTTCCCTTGATGTGTTCAGTCCTGTTCTCACCTGTATCAATGTTCTTTTCAAATTCGTTACCTGTAGGCAAAGGCCAAAACCTTTCTAGCTGTATGACTCTTTCTGCTTGAAGTATTATAAAAACCCATCTCTCTGCCAGAGATGTTCACTGACAGAGATGTCAGCCAATATGGTGTTCCAGGATTAATTAAAGAGTTTGTCTGCCAGACATTCTTCAAATCTGCTTTTTCTCATTTTATTTTTACTTTTTGGCATGTAGTAGTATTTCCATACTTATTAAATCCTCACTGATAATTACATGCAAAAGAGCAATTAGCAGCAGACAATTTAGTGGCAAAGTTGTTATCATTGGAATTGTTTACCATTCAGAGATGCCTGAAAGTGATGGCAACCTGTTTCCAGCCCGTTGTACTTCTCGGTTGTGAAAGTGACAGGGCCCTATAAATCAATGCAAAACAGCACCAAATGAAGCTTCATGTCAGTGATACTGTTCTACTGAAGCTTCCAGCTGAGGTGGTCTCTGTTTCTCCAGCCTATCTTTCTGTTAAACATAAAATCATACCTGTACAGTAGACAATTACCTAAATGGCATGCAGTATATCAGGTGTTTCCTAAAATCAAAACCTAATTTCACCGCTTATTGCTGTGTGTTGAGTGACCCGTCCTCATGCCACCTCCTGTTCTTACTAGAAAATAGCCCAAGTGCCATGAGTTAGCATAAATGATATTTCTTAGTCAGAGAAACCCAGTGGTGACTGAGATCTGTGGAGGTTTTCTTAGCTTGTTTTCTATACTCGTTTTAGTGGAAACTTTAATTATCTGTCTGCAGGAACATAGTTTATGTGTTCCAAAAATAAAATGCTATTTCAAGCACAGTCACTAGGCCAGCAGATGCAGAACTCTCATCAATCAGTTCATATCTGAAAGAAGGAAAGATTATTAATATAAAGAACTCATCCTGAGTTCAGGGCAAGTATTTGAACACCTCTCTGATCATGGACTCAGCAGGAACCAGAATGTCTCAAATTTTTGACAGCCCTTTGGGCTTGAAATGTTTCAGTCCATTTATGTATGGGCAAGAATATGCACAGGCACTACCAGTTTTATACAAATAATTATTAACGTCCATTGCCTCTTCTGATATGCATCAGAGGAAAGATTTGAAAATGGTGCTGGATAACCAAAAAGAAGGAGAATGCCTGGAAAAGAAGACAACCCCCAGGCTTTGAGGCTTGATTTCTTTCTAATATTTGAATATTTTAGTCTGCTGCTTTTTTGCCTTGTTTACATTGCAGTTATGCAAGACCACTTCTCCTGTGTAAACTTGCTATCAATTGTCACTTTTTACTGTCAGCCATCCCACCAAAAAACTGCTTAGAAAACACAGTACATTTATGATTGAAATCTAGTCATCTCAAAGAAATTTGGTACCAGTTTGTACAGTAATACTAAGAAAGAAAAGACTGAGGTAAGGACCCAAGGTCATAGATCTCTTTAAGATAGGCAGGTAGCAGAAGGTAGTCATGACAGTTTTAATGCCCTTGCTCCTCTAAAAAGCCACTGTGGTGAGCTGGCCCTGGCTGGGCACCAGGTGCCCACCAAAGCTGCTCTGTCACCCCCCTCCTCAGCTGGACAGGGGAGAGAAAATATAATGAAAAGCTCATGAGTTGCGATAAGGAAGGGGAGAGATCACTCACCAATTATCATCACGGGCAAAACAGATCCAACTTGGGAAAATTGATTTAATTTATCACCAACCAAAATCAGAGTAGGGTAATGAGAAATAAAACCAAAACTTAAAAACATCTCACCCCTACCCCTCCCTTCTTCCCAGGCTCAGTTTCACTCCCGATTTCTCTACCTTCTCTGCCGAGCAGTGCAGGTGGACGGGCAATGGGGGCTGCCATCAGTTTGCTACGCATTGTCTCTGCTGCTCCTTCCTCCTCAGCAGAAGGCTCCTCACACTCTTCCCCTGCTCCAGCGTGGGGTCCCTCCCACAGGAGACAGTCCTCCATGAATATTCACCAATGTGAGTCCTTTCCACAGGCAGCAGTTCTTCACGAACTGCTCCAGCGTGGGTCCCCCTCGGGGTCACAAGTCCTGCCAGAAAACCTGCCCACACGGGGCCACAGGTCCTGCCAGGAGCCTGCTCCAGCATGGGCTTCCCACAGGTCACAGCCTCCTTTGGGCACCCACCTGCTCCAGTGTGGAGTCCCTCCTGGGCTGCAGGTGGGTATCTGCTACACCGTTCACCTCCATGGGCTGCAGAGGCACAGCCTGCCTCACCCCAGTCTTCACCATGGACTGCTGGGGAACCTCTGCTCCAGTGCCTGGAGCATCTCCTTCCCTTCCTTCTGCACTGACCTGGGTGTCTGCAGAGCTGTTGCTTTCACATATTCTCACTCCTCTCTTCTGCTTCAGTTGCCCTTGCACAGGTTTCACCACCACCCCACCCACCCCTTCTCAAGTACGTTATCCCAGAGGTGCTACCACCGTCACTGATGAGCTCAGATTTGGCCAGTGGCAGGTCCATCTGGCAGCCAGCTGGCATGGGCTGTATTGGACATGGAGGAAGCTTCTGGCAGCTTCTCACAGAAGCCACCCCTGTAGCCCCCCCCACTACCAAAACCTTGCCACACAAACCCAATATAGCCATGTAGATCTTGACTGTCTATGCCAACCTGAAGACTTGCAGTGGCATTGTGCCCTTTCAGATACAGGTTTAAGGCTCATACTAAAGGGAGTCTGCTATCTACTGATTAATGTTTCCTTTCTACGCACCTGCTATATCTTTCCAACCAAGTATTGACCTAATCAAAACTCATTTAGCTTATGACATATGATGCGACTACAGCCTGGCAGGTATGGTTTGGAATATTTCAGAACTCAGCAGAAGAAAATATGTCCATTTTTTATTTTAAACATCCAACCCTCAGCATGCATTTGATTCATTATGAACAAGTTCATTGATGTTTTTAACAGGAAAGCAGAGAGGATCAGTTTTGAGGCTGTGGTAGTTTTTAGATTTGTTTGCATACGTAAGTACTTCTTCGATCTAACTGACGTAACAGGAAACTCTTGTTTGCTTTACAGTTTAAGTGTAAGTGTAATGAAAAACATCCTCCAGCATCTGTCATGAATATACACAACTGTGGCTCCATAATGAGCTTTCAAGTCAAAGCAGGGAGCCTGGGAAAGCTTTTGTATGGCTATAATTGTTGCATCAAAGCCTGTAGATCATTGCCTATATTGTTCTTACCAGCAGTTTTACAGCATCAGAAGACATTGTAGCCTCAACATCTATGATCTATTGCAGAATGATAACTGTGGGCACTTGATTTAATTCCTCCAAAATCAATGTTCACTTTTAATTTGCTAACCCTAAGTCAAAACAGATAAATTCAGCAAACCATTCAGACGAGTTTGTTTTAAAGAGAAAGGGTGTGTTTCTTTAATAAAAAAATAAGAGACAACAATGCAATAGGACAGTTAAAACATTCACACCTACACAGAGGCTGAAAGCATAGTCACCCAGGCAATATTGCTTATTTATATTGCAATAGAGCTCTACTAGTTTGGAGGGTCCTTTCTGGACAATATCCCTACCTCCAAAAAACAATTCAATCTGTGTATACAAAAAAAGGCACAAAACTTCTCAAAATAACAAAGGATCATTCAGGCATTGAGATGTTATGACTTCTCTGTCCTAGTCTGCTAAAAAACCTTAGTCTTTATGATAGATTGCAGGAGTCCATCTGGTATGTGTGGGGGCTACCAATCCTTTCCCCCCTTAGTGGGGAGATGTCTGTCTTTCCACAGAGCTCATTCTTCCCTGCATGGCTGCCTGTGCATTAATAACAAGGAACAGAAACAATTCAGTGATTGGTACCAGCTTATGCTAAACAATTTCCCCTCCTGTTTCCAATAAACATGGCTGTTCAAATAGATTATAGTGTCTCAGAGCATTCACTTACCCCCCTCCCCGCCCACTCCACCCCCGCCCCCAGCTTGCCTTAGATGTCCTTTAGCTGCTGCTTTGTGATGGTAATGAAACTAAACAGTATTTCAAAGTGGGCTTTGATTAGCATGATAACCATGTAGTGGCTTGATGGCCAGCATGGAATGATTATCTAGCCTTCCAGCACCAACAGCTTCGAAGAGAAGTTATACAGCCTGTTAAAATGCATGTATGTATGTATATATATGGATGTATGTGTATGTGTTTGCATTCACATAATACATACAGGTATAACTCAGGTATCAATAAAACCTGACAAGGTCCATTCATCGATATTCCCTGTTAGAACAGTGTTTTCTTAATGCACAGGCTAATTGCACCAATTTGCCACAATTTGCCTGGGTAGTCCGTTTGCATTTAAATAGGGGATAGGAGGTGAGATTGCAGCAGAGCGCAGTAATTACTCATCATGTAGAACATCATCACATGCTGCTAGTCAAGCCACTGGGCATGGCTGGAGATGGGACATCTGGAAACGGCGTACAGCAGGAAGACTGCAGAAAACTCACTGTCTTGAGACCTGCGCAGCGGTGTCAGCATGCACACCAAGGGCTGAAACTAAAACGCCGTGGCACCACTAATACAGTCTTTCAAATCAGATCATTGACTTTCAGCTCCAGCAAAGAGTCGCATCTCCATCAAAATCAACAAAGATGCCTGAGTTTGTGCTGAGAGCATGCCCCTTTCTCACTTGTAATATTTATTCCTTCCTTCTGAAAAATAAATGCAAGACAAAAGTTTATTTCTGGACTGTTGCTCTCTGACGTGGGTCATGGTATTAAGAGGTTATAACCACACGATGTGATGGGATGAGCAGTAGCCCATTGGCTATTTCACAGTAGTTAGACTTTATGATACATGACTGATGCCTCTGGTTTTGTTTCTTTTTTAGTTTCAGCTTTCGTTTTCCCCTTTTTAATTATTTGGAGCATGAACATGAAAAATTGCCTTAATTGAAACAATGTTTTGTCTGGATTTCTTTTTTATAATGTTTGTACATATTTTGGCAGCCCTTCGGGATGCTGCTTGTTAAGCAAATGTATGGTAAGTGACATCTTGGTAGTCTATGTATCTGCAATCCAAGCAGAAAGTAAGAGATGAGTAGGTACATTACAGAGGCAACACCAGATGAAGTCAGCAGCATCATGAAGCTGATCACTGTGATAAAAAGCAGTGTGTCATGCCTGTAAATGTACTCAGAACTGGGGGCTATGGTTACCGTAGAATATCAAAAAGCCTTACAAAGAGGTTTATCTCCTTTATCTCTAGAAATATAAACACCATGAATCCAGTACACACTTTGCAAATGTTGTTTGATTTATTTCTTTTCTGACTGTTTTTACAAAATTCAGTAACTGGACATTAAAATAACAGCTATAATTCCAGAAGTCCAGGTACATGGGGAAAAACAGTCTTAATTTCACAAATGAAACAGTGGGAGTTTCTAACTCAGGAGTTAGATCTAGGAGCTATAACATATGTGGTTATAGGCAACTATTAGATAAATACTCAAAACAAGGCAACAAAAAACAAGGAGTTATTTGGAATAGCAAAGGAAACAGAGAGTATCCTGATGCCGCTGTGTAAATTTTGGGTGCAGAGGGCCCTAGGTTAACAGCTGGGTGGGTATGGGGGGACTGAGCAGTTGGGGAGCAGCTCCACAGGAGCTAAAACAAGTCAGCTGTATGCCACACATAGTGGGGAAGGCCAAGAGCATGCTGAGCTGCATCAGTAGGAGCACCATGGCCAAGAGATTATCCCGCTTCACTCAGCACTCATTAGAGCACAGCTGGAATACTGCCATCCAGTTTTGGGCCCTACAGTACAAGAAACACATCAAAAAATTGGAGTGAGTTCGGCAGAGGGTCACCGAGAGGGTCAGAGCTGGGGCACTTGCCCTTAAAGGAGATACTGAGGGACCAGGGCATCCTCAGCCTGGGAGAGGATGGCTCTGGGCAAACCTATCAGCACTACCTACTAACCAATACTAACTAACTAGTACCTACCAACCAGTACCAATGCCTACTAGTTAGGTTACTGAGAAGCTGGAGCCAGGCTCTTCCTGGCAGTGCATGGCAGGAGAACAAAGGACAATGGCCACGAAGCGATACAGAGACGAAGTGGCAGATCTGACTGGGTATAAAATGAAAATACTTCCCTGATGAGACTAATGAAATGTTGGAGCAAGAAGATTGTGCAGTCTCCGCCCACAGAGGTTTTCAATACCCAACTGCATAAAGCCCTGAGCAACCTGGTCTGACCTCATAGCTGCCCCTGCTTTGAGCAGGAGGTTGGACTATAGAACCCCTGAGGTCCCTTCCAGTTTGAATTATCCAGCGATCCTGTGTTTCACACAACACGGAGCTAAGCTGTACAACTGCGCTGCAGGATGCTGCAGACACTGTAGGTCAATGTAGGTTTCAGAAGGTGGACAGGATCAGCAAAGGGAAATGCACTGATGTTTTGGGCCTGAACCCCAAACACTTGAAGGATGGGAAATGTTAAGAGGAAATGTTACTGTAGGTTTGTTATAATCTCATATTCTTCCTTGGGCAGCAGCTTACGGCTACTGTCAGAGATGGGTTAATGGACTAGATGGACTGGCTGTCCATCTCCCAAACCATTACAGCTCTTTTTGTGTTCTTATTTCTATAAAATACACCATCAGCATGAGCTACTCCTTCAAACCTAAAATTTTGCAGAGCTTTTAATTACAGGGAAGTGCAGTTTTCAGAACGTCATCCCTACCCTTGGAAGGAATAGTAAAATAACGAGGCTTTTCAGAGGGCTGGGGTTTTTTTCAGTCAATTTTCATAATGACAGTATTTGGGGGGAAATTGAAGATTGTAGCTTGTTACCAGAAAGTACCAGAAATTATGTAAAGAGATCTATTTTTATTTAATTTTTTTTACTTTTTCAAAAGTTCAACAAGTTCATTGCAATCTGCCTTTCAAGGTCATCCATCTGAATCAATGATCTTAGCTCCATCAGTTCTGATTTTTTGAATAAAATTGTAATTACCAGCCTTTTAAGCACCAGCTGTTCTATTGAAACATGATACTGGTGGTGTACTCAGTCCTGGTGGAAAAATATCTGTGAGCTGCTCTTCACTGAAGCCTCCAAACTGATTGCAAGAAGCATTTATGGTCCCAGAATTAAAGGGGCCACAACCATATCCTTTACGAATACAGTTGCCTCTCTCCTTTTGTGAATTACCCTGTTCAAACACGCAATTGAACCTCCACTGTACTCACTCCTTATCAAATGAGGAGAAAAAGGAAAATACAGTATAATACAGTGTAATGTGCAAAGGAATAATCTGTTAGCTTGTCCACATGATGAGCCATGTGGTATCTATGTACAGAAACAGAAATACTTTGGGAAAATGTTTCTCTTGTTATTTAGTAGCACCCATTAGTTAGCAGTGTGTACCATCTTTTAGCAACAGGAGACCTAATTAAACATTTAAGGTGATGTGTGGTAGGATACGGTGCTAGAGAAGAGATCAGTGATGAAAAGAGAAGCGAAGTGCATTTCTAGCAGGATTTGCAGGAGAATTGAAAGGCTGATTGGCACAGGAAGTTGCATGGGAAAATAAAAGCAAGAGGTAGAATTTGTCTTGGCAGGAAAGTGATGTTCCACTATTAGAAATGCCTGCAGGCCAAAAAGAAAAAAAATCCTGTGCTGAGATTTGACATGGATTTTCCAACTACTTTAAAGCTCAGACCCTACACTAAATATCTTCCTAAAGCACGTACCGTTTGAGCTACACAGAAGTTTTCTGTCATGTTCAGAGAAGCCAAGGACAAGTGCTTATTTATCCTCTCAAGCTGGGATCGTGGCAGTGTCTGGTGCAGATGGGCAAGATGAGAGGAGCAGTACGGCACTGCCAGCTGCTGCAGCCCTGCCTCCCCTCCCTTCCCCTGAAAGATCTTTTCTTTACATGTTATATGAGAATGTATTTTCCTTTTTTCTTCTGTTTTTATAAGAAATGCGGACAGTGGTAGTTTAGGAACACATCTGAACAGCAGCTCCTGCCAGGTCAGCTTGCTACCAGAGGGCACTCGGGCTTGAGGATGCAGGGGAGGCAACTTGCCCTGTCAGTCACAAGATCTGAAGCACTGCAGTAGTGCTGGCTGATTAGGCATTGCTGTATTTTTCTCTGTTAATTACGCGGCCGTTTCTCTCTCCAAAGCCAGGAAAATGACCACACTGTCAGAAGCCTTTACATACAATGACATCCCTCTGCAGTGTACTATCAGGAATCACAGTGTCTGGCAAGTCCCTGCTCTCTGTAAATCTTTCCCTTACACAACAGACCTTAAGCAGTATTCCTGTATTCAGCACGCCTGCCAGTCAGACCATTAACTCATAAGGTCCCGGTTCAAGAATTCCTTTATGCAGATAATGGCATACCTCTTTTTCTAATGATTGCACTTAGCATGCAATCATTATCCCTAAACCTGGCCTGAAGAACTATTTCTTCCTGAGTCAGAGATAAGTGTATTGCCTTTCCTGGAGTGAAAAGGCACAGTGAAGGAATGCAATACTATATTATTTTCTTCTTTATTATATAGAAATTAATACAGAAAAAGATAAAAGCAATATGTGTATATCTCAGTTGGAAGTACTAGTACAATTGCATGGAGCTAACAAGGTTATTTCTTTTGTGCCACCCCTATCTATCTCTTATTGCAGATGTTTGCCATGGAAATGATATTTTACTTCATTTGTATACAACACCTTTTTGCCACAGTAGTTCTTGGTCTAGTGCAGGATTGCTAGGCACTCCTATAGGACTGGTAACAGTTGCAGAGGACTCCTGTTGCTCATCATTAAGGTATTTCTGAAAAGCAATGAAGGGAAATTCAGAATGACCACATGAATTAATAAAAAAAAAGACATACAGGCCAGAGAGCTCAAATTATTTCATTTAAGGTAATATAAAAGGCTGAGACTACATCTTTCTTTTCAGAGATGCTAACTTTGTCACGTTGACGTTTGCCCTTGCTTTAAATAATATCTTTGGAGGTTGTATCATGATAACTGAGGCTGAAAGGAGAGTCTTTTTATTCTGAGATATGTAACTAGTGATTTATCTCCAGAAGGAGCCACTGCAAATAGTCTGATCATTTCCAGTTCCTACTTCTATGCTGTGCCTGGCTTCTGCTAGCCAACACAAGGTCATTTCATCTTAATATTTCATTGAATTGGTGTGTTAGTTATGTATCAAAGATGATGTCTGAATGAAATGCAACAGGGAGATATAGATGGCATTTGAAGGCTGTTTACTCTGCATGGAAAAAGAAGTCTGATATTTGTTCTTCTGAAAGTTGAAGGCTCCAGCTCTGGAGTAGGCGAAATGCACAATATACATTTGGTGTTATGTGAATTTTAGAGCTGGTGATAGACATGCAATCCCAGTCAGTTGGCAGGGATTCACAGAGCAGGCAGAGGCTGCTGCAACCAAGTAAGCTTTCATACGCTGCCTTGTATCAAAACTCAAAATTTGGAAGCGGGCAGAAAATACTTTGTCATACCATGGTAAATTCTTGGCTTCATAGCCAAAAATGCTGGGGTTTGTGACTAACATCAAACATGTGGTACTACCAGTTTTTGCATGGGTGCTGGACTGAGAGCACCCAACTCATTCCATGCAGGTCACCAGGTGGTCTTTAGGGGCTAGCAGTCCTTGGCCACTAGTGACTAGTGGCTGGCATTGGAAGCAGAGTTCAAGGTGAAAGATCTCCATATACTACTACTACCTGTGCTCTAGGCTACCCATCTTTAGTCAGAACACAAAGGTACAGAAAAATAAAGACCCCAAACTGACAATGGATATTTCATTAACTCCTGCTAACAATGTGATATTTTTTCCTTAATAAGTTATCATTTGTTTGCAGGAGTCCCCTTCTTTTTTTCTCTGTGAGATCATAATCTTAGAGAAACAAGAAAGAGCTTCTGTCACCTTTTATGACAAAAGGTGATTACAGGAACACTATATTTTTTTCCTCCTTGAGCAGATTTCAGATATTTTTTACCTTCTGTTCGTTTGGGTCATTTGACATGTGAATGTGTTTGTCTCTCAAGGTAGCTCTCCCAAATATCCTGTAAAACTCTTTTCCTCCAGGGTCTTAGTTTATATATTACTTACAGATGCAATACACAAAACCTATTCTCAAATGCAATCTCTTTAAGTTTGCAGAATGGCTGATCAAGCTGTTGGCTCAATTTGCTATCTGATCATTTAGTTGATAAGGTGAATCTTGACCCAGTCAGGTTTTCCATGGTGGATCAATGAAGTAATGGAAGCTGAATACTGTATTTTCTCACCCTAAGATAACCAGGGAGAAGATCAGCATCACTAGACATCTATTTTGGTAGATAGTTTAAGCTCTGAAGCTTGATTTTTATCAACTATTAATATCCATGAAAAATAACTGCATATCAGAATGACAGCATTTATACCCACTCTGCTCTTATGTAAATAGCTGTGTGAAGTGCACAGGAGCCATGGGTTGACCCTGGTGTGTTTCGTACAGTGACCCACTAAGTCAGTGTCATTTACTGGTAAATGATTTTGCTTGAGACTGCCTACAAATGACTAACAAGTGAAACACTCTGAACTAATAGAAATGTGCAGTAGAACTGCTCGACCCTGAGAATCACATTTTTACTTTTTCCCTTTAAAATGAATTTGATTTCATCTGGACTAATTCATTCATTATTAGTAAGAAGACAACAGGAAAATTACTTTTGGAGGAACATAAAGGCAAAGCCAAAAAAAAAAAAAAAAAAGCAAAAGGGAGCTAAATATAAAATATATCCTTGGATAGGATCATAGCTGGTTTCTTAACAGTAAGGACATGAGACAATTTCAAAGTTCTCTTCAACTCATCAGAACTGAATGGTAATCAAACAAAAAGTGACTTCCATCTTAATATACTATTATTCTCCCTTAGTATAGAATGTACCATCAATTAGTGAAAATGCTATTGAAACTCTGCATTAAATTCATTAAATGTACTACATGACGTGACTTCTGGAGAGTATTTTTTATCACGCTTCTAGTTTACACATTATTCTTTCCCTCTTCAAAAAGTTTGTGAATGACCAGGAAGTCCAGACAGCACTGATCCTTTGCTTTTCACATTTTATTATAAAACATCACAAATCCCATGGATCATTGTGGATCCCAGTCTCTTTTGAAAACAAAAATATTGTCCTTTTTAAAAAAATAGAAAATACAACTTTCTGAAGCATTTTAATTAATTGTAATAATTGAAAAATGAGTGAGATTTTTGGTTTTGTAAAGATAAAGAGGATTTTTAGTTGTAAAAGACATAATTAATTTTAAATGTCTTCACCTAAACAAATATAGCATTCAGTCCGCTGGCTATGTGCAACCTAATAAAGTTTAATTAGATGTAATCACCTTCTGTCATTTCCACTTCTCCTGCCTTCTGAAAGTGGGGCATTATGAAAACCAGATTGCCTTTCCATATAGGAATCAATTTCAGGAAATCAAAGTTGTGTTTATACAGTATGAATTTCTCGATAAATTAAGGTTCTTGAACTACTGATCACTTTAAAAACCTGTGAGCTTCTTCCTTAGTAGATATTGCATCCTCATTCTCTGTGACTTCTAATCTGAATGACTTACATTCTATTAAGTCTATCAAAGATGGAATTGTTGCCTGTAGCTTTTATGCATTGCATCTCAAAGTTACCAAAATTAATACTCCTGCCAATCTCATGCATGTTTGTTTTTGCTTACCTAGATGGCCAGTTTTCTTGTATGCATTTTTATTACGAAATTCCTATTAGTTTAAAGGAAACCATGAAATGGCAGTATTTAGTTAAAGGAGATGTACTACTGTTTGAATGCAAAAGTTATTATTCTGCCTTTAAGCTGAATCAAAAAATTCCCTTTCTTACATCCAGTCTTCTGGTGTGATTACATTCCAGCAAAACCTCACCCAAATCCGCACAGGACTGGTAGTTTATATTATGAACTTTACTACTGGAAAAGGGGGAAAAAAAATCCAGTCATCATTTTTAGACCTTTGTGGAATTCTCTGTACCAAATGGAAAGGAACTCTTATCTGCTCAGACACTGATGTGAGAAAAAGCAATATCGCCTGTGAATATATTATCTGGATAAAATACTTGCTTTCCAATAATGTCAGAAAAGGATGATAGTGGCCATGATATCCACATGCCTGTAAAGCTCTGCATTTTGCTGATATCTTTATTTACACACCAGGCAGAAAGATGAATCTTCTGGTTTCTAAAAAAAATGACGCTGTGAAGTGGTTGAGAATTGGGTTTGGCACATTTTTTTCCCCGTCACTCGCTTAAATTAGTCCCAAAGTCTTATGCTTGTTAGCCTTATAAATACAGACTGCTTCCTTTTCTGCTCTGGCTGCTTTCCACAATACTGGCTTCAAAGGATGGGGAAGAGGAAGAAGCATGCTGACAATGCCTGTACTTTCTGTGAATTGCTTTCGCTTATTGTAGCCTTTAGTTCATACGAATTTCAGCTCTAAGGCATTTGCTTGTACAGCCATCACATCACTGACAGTTTCTCCAGCTGCCCCAAATCCTTTCCAGCTCCAACTCTATTTTAAGGTCCTGGCTGCACCACATCTTCTGGGTGAAGAGACAAAAACAAAAATAAGTGTTTATTCGCCAATGTCTTCTGGATTTAGCAGCTAACCCCTGCAGTTATCTGTTGGGGAAATGGTTCCCACATTTGTTTAGTTCAGAAACGCCAAACACCTTTTCTGTACTTCATAAATAAGTGATCCAGGATTGTGCACTTAATCCTTTGTGTGCGGAAACCACCGGGGATATTAGTCACTTCAGAATTAAGAAATGTAAGTGTATGTATCTATACATGGATGTCAACATGTGCGTTTGAATTGCTTGTTATAGGCAGTGGATCTAGTCAATGCAGGAGCCTGCAGGGCATCTCAGCTGGCCCGCGCAGGGAGGCTCAAGTGAGTTGCTCACGCTGAAGTACCTAGCGCTATCTGAGGTGTAACTGAGGCATCCACACCATGATGGTGGGTATGAGGCAGGACCTATAGGAGACCCGTGTCCTCCCAGAGCAGCAGTGGAAGGCCAGGAGGGATATTCTAGTGTGTCTTAGCACCAGCCACTTGTGTGTAGCAGCTTCCTAGCCCTCTGCTCTGAAAGGGCTTGAATTTCCCTCTCACAGGTCTCTGACTCCATTGACTATCGAGTCAACTTAGACACACAGCTCACTTGTGGACACTTAGATGTAGGCATCTACCTTTAGGTTTCATAATCTGGATCTGAATTTCTCCCTAAGACTCATCCCTGGACCCCCACTTTTACCGCTTTGTACCACACTGGGATTACACCACCAGGTTCTGAAGACCTTCTGACGCAGGTGTCATCATAAGACACTGCATTCAACAGGAAGACTAGAAATATGCAGTCAAGGAGTCTGTGAAATGTGCAGATTTAAAGTACCCTGAATGCATGCACTGGAATGCAACCAGGCCTTAAGGCAGCTGAGTACACATAGGATATGAGCAGACGTACACAGACAGGGAAGTGGCTAATGCAGATTAGACCCAAACGTAAGGCAAGTTGGTCCTAAATATTTAGTGAGGCTCATTAGCCACTTTGGACTGTTGGGGTTTTTTCCCCATATCACTCCTCAGGCCCTGCACCAAGTATAGATTGCAGGATCCAAAGACTGGACCACTGTTCTTTAGTGAAAGTTATCTAGATAGCAGGTGTAACGCTACCTATCTTATCTGATGGTTAGGAAAACCATAAATACAAAAATAAACTCTGTCACCCAAAATATATCCTAAATTGAAAAGCATTGGAAAGTACATGTTGAATATCT
The DNA here is from genome assembly GCA_035590275.1 of Ibycter americanus. Lineage (NCBI taxonomy): Eukaryota > Metazoa > Chordata > Aves > Falconiformes > Falconidae > Ibycter > Ibycter americanus. The sequence continues at coordinate 56,635,785 of JAVJGI010000060.1, read as the reverse complement.
TGAATAACAACTGTCAATATATTTACATTTCTCTTGCATACAACTCACTGTCAGAGAAATTGGTGAGAAATAGCAGCAAGGCTCATCTTGTGACAAGATGAAGTGGCCATATTGACAGCATAACTCCTAGACATCCAGTCTGGCTTTTCTGGAGTCAACCTGATAAGGAAATACAAAAGTCTGTTGTTTGGAAACACACAGAAGCCTTTCAGGTCTGGAAAGGTGTAGCTGTGTTGGCATGGCACTGCCCTGAGCTAACATGCTCTGCAAACACATCTGAACTGCCCTGAGCCTTGAACTGCTGCCTCTGCGTGGTGCCAGGCTACAGCCTGGGGACCTGCTGGCTCAGGTTGGCTGTAACTCAGGTGCTTCATTACACGGCAGAAATTTGGCTTTCATGTCTAAGCATAAACAGGCAGAGGAATTTCAAATGTGAGCCATCCGTCTTTTCCTCAGTTCATCTGAGTCAGACCTTATTTAATAATACATATATTCAAGACAGACTTCATTGCTCTAGTGCCAAACTGTACAAACTTTAAGATATTCTCTGGTTGTTTAAGTCATTCTTAGACACAGTTGTTTGCCACCACTGTAATGTCTGGATACACAAAAGACTGATGATGAAATCACATTCACTCCTAACTATACAATATATTTCATTAGTGTTTTAAATAAAATTTCTTTGCTACATCCAGATTTCTTCTGCTGCTGTTAACTGGTGTTGCACTATTTCCAGCAGGGCTTTATCTCTAGGCAAAGACACGTGGTTTTTAAAATTCCTTACATTGTGTAGCAGACTTAACTGATGTGGTCCATTTATTTCCCCTCCAGCACATTATTTCCAGTGTGTAAAATGAATTATTACCTCTTCTTTAGTGTAACAATGCATTATGCTCAACAGAAGACCCAAGACTTGTAGTCTGTGTTCCCACAAAATGCTCTTCCATGATGTCTGAGTGTCTGTAATTATACTTACCTCACTAACTGGTCATTTGTATTGCTCTAATAGTACTAAAATTATATATTAACATAAAAACTTTATTGAACTGGTTCCCAAAAGACATTACAATCTGAGGGTGAAACTCATTCCCATGCAGCTCATTTGCCAGTGAAGAGAATACAGATTTTACATGTCATTTATTGATGCAAAGCCTAGCTGTTTAGTGTCTGCTTAGGAGATTTTCATCCTGATTGCATAAACTCTGGGTAAAACCTTGCTGCTGTCTCAGAGGACTCAGCATTTTTAAATAGTACTACTTAAGTCTGTTAAGTGTGTAAAGCTCATGGCATTTATGCGAGAATCACTTTGCCCAGCCCTAAAGTCAGAACCACTTCTGACGTAAAATACAGCTGGTATTTAATAGCTCAAAAATTCTATAGAAAGTTTAAGATGAGGTGTGAAAAATATCATATTCCTATGAAACTGCAGTGGAGCAGAAGACCAGAAGCATATAACTATCCTCTCTGAAATTAAGACTCTATTATGCTAATTGGTGGTAAATATGTACAAGTTCGTTCCTTCTAAACTCTTGCTATGATCTGTTTCCCTAAGCGAGTCAGAAGAGAGACTTACACCTGTGGAATCATTGACTGTGTTTCCAATAGTACATGGGATTTCCCCCTTAAGTACCAGTGCAGCCCAGTGCTTAGGTTGTGATAGCTGATTAGATCACAGCTTGAGGCTTACCTAATAATTGCTATCAACTTAATTGTTTTACCTTATATTAAACACACTACTGCATTTCCACTATTCTCCCTCCCACTATTCAGTTCTTATCTTTCCAATTAGATGACAAAATCATCCAAAAGCTAACCAGCATTGAAAAGAAAGCCATGAAAACCCCACTCTTGCTTCTTTCAGGTTTCTGTTTTTGAAGGAGATGGAGTGTTGGTTAACATATGGCTACCATTTAGGTTAATGCTTTTGTTTTGATGATGTTGCTGAAGAGGCTTAGAAGAACTTTTTCCAGTGATTCCAGTTAGTGCAGTTATTGCATAGGTTTATTTCTAAATAAGTGTATATATTTTATATTACTTCCATTATTGCACCTATTCAGTTAGAATACATGTGTTTTGCAGAAGTCACTAAGAGTTCGGAAAGAGTGGAGCTTGCCTAAGCCACGTCTAGCTATCCATCTATCTGTTTTGTCTGCCTATCCATCTGCTACATAGTCCTTGTTTTGCCTTTGGGAGGTCTTTTACTGGCTTCTCTCTTTTGAACTAAAAAAAACCTCAAGAGAGAAAAAGTCAGAACAGCTTTCTGCTTTTGGAGACTTGGTAAATTGGAAACCATTAACAGTGCAAGACGCATTAGTCCTAAATTATATGTTGAGACCCTGATTTGCGGTGGTGAGACACTGGAACAAATTGCCCAGAGAAACTGTGGATGCCCCATCACTGGAAGTGTTCAAGGCCAGGCTGCATGGGGCTTTGAGCAATCTGATCGAGTTGAAGATGCCCCTGCCCACAACACGGGGGTTGGACCAAATGATCGTCGAAGGTCTCTTCCAACTCAAATCATTCTGTGATTCTATGATTTGTGCAGCAGCACAGCACTGAACTTTACACTGACATTACCTGCTGAAAAAAATACTTTATTTCTTGAGTTTCATATGCATGTTTGCAAATTCATATTAGAAATTGAAAATGCTAGAAACTGAAAGCAATCTCCCATCCCTGCTATTTACTTGCAACATAGTGTAGCGCTGGGATATCCTGATTATTGTGCTTAGGACTTCTTGAAGAGGAGAGTCACTGGCAGAGCCTGGGTGGTGGTATGAGTCCCTAAACTGCAGGAGCAGTGATCTGCAATGATGAGCCATGCGTGGGAACAGACCATCTCTTTTCTACAGATGCAAAGTTGTGAGGAAGGGTACAGCTTTGCCCAGGGTGAGACCATCTCTTTTTTTCCAGTTGCATTTGTCCTACAGGTTGGAGCTGAATGGGAAGAGAGGGCAAATTAACTCTAAATTATTGAGACTCTGGTTTGTGGTGGTGAGACACTGGAACAGGATACCCAGAGAAGTTGTGGATGCCCCATCATTGGAAATGGTACCCATCACATGGCCAGGTAGGAGTATAGGCAGTGGAGAGTCATTTCACTCCAATTTTACATTACAAGAGAAACTGCTGCTCTTACCTAGAGTTCATTGAAGAAACAGCTCTGGGCACATGTGCAATCCCTATCAACTGACTTCACACCTGGGTAGGTAGTGGAGACCATACAGAGATTTCGGTCTGATTATCTTTTAAAGACAGGAGATCATGGCGAGGTGGCCATTCTGAGTATTTGTTATCTATCTTCAGGCTTCTGTATCACTTGCCACTGAGCATCCCGTTTGCAGGACAGTGCAGCCCTGTACCCTGAGAGTCTGTCCTGTTCCTCTCAGTGATTACATATGAAAATGTCAGGCGTTCTTCTGAATACCTTTACCAGCAAAATTACTCAGGCTAAAAGTCACTTAATCTTTTAAACTGTATACACATATATATATCTATATATGTATGAGATCAGGAGGAAGACAGTTGAGAGCCAAACTGTCTGCATTCAGCCATTAATTTCTTCTAGACCTCCTTCTTATGAAGTCCATTTTGCTAACCATGATCTACTCTTTTAAATCCATGCAGACTCTCATGAGTCACTTTGTACTTGTCAATATGTTCTAGCTTGTTGCTGACCAGTGATACCAAATCTTCCTCTATATCAATGTCAGATATAAAAAAAAAAACTTGTTTTTTTTCCCTTGGATATCTGCATTTTTGAGAAGGATTTTATTGGACTATTTTGGGTTCTCATTTCTACTCCTCTTTTAGACCATTATTTTGAACAATCTTGCCTTTTTAATGCTCATTCCAATGGAGTGGTATAAATATTTTATCTTAAATGTATTCCAGCAGAAGCAGAGTGAACATTAACTGTCTATAAGGGTTAACCCATTAGTGAAAAGGATGCCTGATAAATTGAAAGTGTGGCTCTTAGCCAAGAGAGATCGGTATATTTTGAGCATTCATTTTCTGCCTTAGGAGTGGCAAATCATGTTGCCTGTATCAGATGTGATACAGCTACTGAAAGAAGCAGCCTCCAAGGCAAATTCATACTTTGCTATTCAGAGAACTATCCACTGACTGCGTACGTGAATTAAGGGCATGCCTTACTTACAAAGTTATCATCATATCTGGAATTGTAAATTGTAACTGGGAAACAAAAAGAAACCATAAACAACTTTAAAACAAATCAGATTCCATTTTCAAACTATTATGTGATATGTATATTGAGGTAAAATTTTTAAGAGGTATTTCTTAAGTGCTCTTTGTCATGTTGTAAACATTTTTAGCCATGTTTTCTTCTGAGTGCTAAAATCAGTTGTGAAGACAGTAGTCAGATGCCCTGATGGAGTTGTTAATCCAAAAGCATTCCCATAGTCTCAGTATGGATAACTAAAGAACTGTCAATCAAGCTGTCTGGAAGTGAATCTGTTATGGAACAATATACATTTTAAGAATAATTAAATAGCAGTTAACCTTCCTGTTTTAAAAGAAAATAAAGATTCCACACTTTTTTCTTTACAAACTCATTTTTCTTTATAATCTCTGTTGCGTAAGTCCCTATCTGAAAACTTTGCTCTAATTCAGCAGCATTATATTTAATTTACATTGTATTTAATTTACATCAGTGTAAACACGTGCACAAGAGCAAGGAACAGAGGTCATGCTTTGACAAATCAGGCCATCCTGAGCCTAGTCAAACTCTTCCCAAAGGAAAAAATATACAGAGCCCCAGTGCTAATATTGCTTTCATGTACAGGAATTTATGACAGACCACATTGCTTGTATACTACAGCCGCAGAAGGCTACAGGGAAGCTTTTTGGGGACCTTCATTTTCTTCTGACGGGTTATACAGAAAGCAAAACAACCCCCCTGGGTATGGTGAACACCTGTGCGCTTGCTGCCTGCTTCACCCAGTCATGTTGAATAAAACCTTCACTGAGTCCTGCACTACGTGAGGCTCAACAGCAGTGCCTCCAGTCCACTAATGCTGGTCTTAGCATCAGAGCCAAGTGTATGGAGAAGGGAGGGGTTGGTGTAATAGGACGGTGAAGATTACAGTAGCCTCCCCCAGCTTTCTTTTCCTCCTTCTCCTCCTCTTCCTCCCTTCTCAGCTCATGAGGTGCTTTTTGCAAGCACCCAGGCAGCCAAGGGCTGTTAGCAACAAGAAGGACACCAGTCCCTGGAGCAGGCGAGGCTGAAGGGGACAGAGGTGGACGGGGGTGGGGAAGCACATCCTCGGATGGAAGGATGGAAGAAGGGAGGAGAGAAAGAACGGGAAGGGCAGAATTAGAACATTATACTCCTGAATACTCTTTTAACACTAGCATTCTACAATAGCCCTTTTTCACTTACTTTTCAAAGTTATTTTCCATAATTATTGAGAGGCAATTCTTATTCAACCACATGCCTTTGTCTTTCCTGATAAAAGACATTAAGTTTGTTTTGCATATGGTATTGCCTCAATTGTCTCTATAAAAGTACTTTATATATTCAAGCATTGCAGGACAAGCTCACACTTGAATACAGCAGGCTCTGAAACATCTAAACTCTGCATTCCTGACATACAGCCTTACTGTTGATTAAGGAAAAGCTCAATATATTTTGAAGAACACAGAAAATTCATGTGTGTATACAGTTACGGAGGATACATTCATTTATATATCTTTCATATATTTAAATTATATTTGTAGAATAGGCCTGATCTGTAGAATGTCCTTGTTTTGAAATATGTGAAATGCACCGTCAGTATTCATTTTCTAGTGGATGTTTCCTATTGCTCAAGCAATGCAGGAGGAACACATTTGTTGCCATTTTGCAAAATACAAAATACTTTCCTGGTAAATGTTCTTTATTTGCTCTTTTTTCCTTAAATTTTCTGGCATGGAGAAAAACATGTCAACAGTTCATGTAGAGCATGCGAGTAAAATTTATTTTCCCCAGTGTGATTATGTACTCTTGGTATTTCAGCAATCTGTGGAGAAACATTCTGTATATTCGTGCACTGACTTGGGAAAATTACCATTCTTATTGGCTTCCAGCTGTTCAATGACATTATATACCTATCTACAAACAAATTGTAACCACTTTGGGCCTGTAATTCATCATTCATTAGGACTTTAATACAACCTTCTTGATTTTCTTTCTCAGAGACCAGACAAGATTTGCAAGTTTGGCAAATAGGAATGAAATAGCCTGAAAGAAACTGTATCACAGTATGGAAATTGAACCTCCAGAATTCAAATTCCAACAACAAGTTTTCCAAGATGTTTTACATATAGATCTCATTTTCTAATTTAATTTATTTTGTTACATATTTCAATAGTTAGATCACTTTCTACAGAATTTCTGGACATCTGTGTTTCCTTTGCTATTTATAACAAGACTCCAAAGTGGCCAGAAGTCCAAGGTGAATCCATCTTCCTCTCCTCTTGAAAGAGAACATCCAAATGCAACCAAATGGCTTTCAGCTTTTAAATGTAGCATTTTGCTTGAATAGAAACTGCAGCTATAAACTTCTTTTCAAACAGCAAGTTGTTGGCTAAGACAAAATGTTGGTGCAGGGGTTTGTAAACAGTTTCCCTTTTTTGTCTGCCATTTCTGCATTGTGAGATTTTTCCTTCAGGCCTGCTCTCAGTCCAGCAGAGACCTCTTGGGCTGTAAGAAATCCCATAAAACCTCCTCTGGACCCTAGAAGTCTTTCCTTTGGTAAACTGTAAGGCCTGGATTCCCCAGGGACCTGCTTCCTGAGCCCGCAAAGTTTTGGCAGGACTGCAAGCTCACTCCTTGCTGGCTCCCCCACGTCCTCCATACTGATGCACCCTTGAAGCCTCCCCTCCTGTGAGTACTTCGTTGCCTTTAGGAAAGGGGAAACTCATCTCCCTGCAAAGAGAGCAGCACACTGAAACCAGTGCACTGCTGGCAGGACATGGTGAGCAGAAGCCTTCCTTGCCACCCAGCTGCACTACATTAAAAGGAGATGCCAGTGCTGTGAGCAAAGTAAAACAAGTGCCATCCGTCACGTCTTGAAACAATCCCAGTAGTATGTTCATGGCATGAGAGCAATCAGAATTACACATATACTAAACAGGCAATTACTTTTGCCAGCTGCCTGTTATTCAAGACCAGAATTTGCAACTGGTAAAAACTACCACAAAGAAAAGACGATGCATATAGCAAAGAAAAAAATGGAGTAAGATATATTCTTGTAAGATGTACATAGAACTTGCTTTATCACTGTAGACCGTTTACTTTTTTTCTTTCGTGCAGTTACAGTTCCTGTGTGAATTAGCAATTGCAAACAGTGCTTTTACAGCAGCACCTTAAAGATTCGTTGTTTCAGTCAGGGTAAAGCAAATCCAAGAACTTGGCAAAGCCTCCAAAAATTTATAGTGAGCTTGTGTGCTCTGTTTTTAAACACAGGCAGCAGCATCCTTTGGAAACCTTCTATATTTAAATGCAGACAGTGATTATTTACTCATTGACTACAAACGCTCCATAAATGTCTAGGTACAGAAGCTGGTGTGCAGGAGTGGGACTGAGATGCTTGTGTTTGAAAACTGATGTCCAAATATCATTGGCAGAGGTCCACTGGGGAGAGGCAGTGGAAACAGAGTAATCCCTTATGCGCAGTGCATGCTTTTCTGTAGGTTTTGATCCTGTGTGAAACAAATCTGTGCTACAAATCACTGTCACATGGTCCTGGTGCTAGCTGCTACTGCAAGGGGCAGTCGCTTCCCCGGCAGACCTGGGCTGGGTTTGGTACCATCCACACGTGGCCAGTTCAGTGGGGGCTAGACAGTCAGCAATTGCAGGGAAGTGCTTGACCTCCTACAGTATCAGCATTACTGTTATCTCACTCTGTTAACAATAATTTCCACTGATTCCCTCTTTTTTTCTCTCAGGAGTGTGAGGGATCTCCTCTTTAGAGAGATCTTTAGATCTCCTCTTGACAGACCCTGAAGAAGCATCTCAGAGTCTCGCTGGGCTGGGAGGAACGAGGAGGTGACACCTAAGCAGCGCAGGACCCTCTGCTTGGTGGCTGCTTCTTGCTGCCCTTGTGAATTTCCTTTTTTAAAGCTAAGAGCATGGCAGTGTCATGGCTTACAGTGAGTGCTGACATGATCACAAGCACAGGTCTGAGTTACCTGTATCTGTGCAGTAGCAAGCACCCTGATAGTATTATCTGCAACTTTTATTTATTATTTGGGTTAGAAGACTGGCATGCAAGTAAATGGCATGCACTACCTGTGTGCATTGGGAAGTGTCTCAGAAGATGTTACAGACCTTGTCAGGCCAGTTTTAGCTAATAGTTGGGTGTGAAAGCAATGACCCTACCAGATATGGGCTGCGTCAGCCCTGGGATGTGGGTCAGGAGTAGCAGCGCTGTGCCCCAGCCTGGACCTGCCTGCTTGAGGGCAGGACCCCCTTTGGACAGAGGGTAAGAAGAAAGCCAGTGGTGGGTGAGGGGCTGTCAGAAATGCGCCCCTAGATGATTCCTTGCCTCAGAAGCCTGGTGTGGTCAAGTGTAACATTGGATTTCTTTCAGAGGCCTCGGAGACTATTGTTTTGGTAAATCTGAACTGGGGTATTTTCCCAGAAAAAATATCCAATGTAAATAACCATTACAAGCCACTGGAGTAGATGGGAACTTTGCATTTGAATTGTTTATAACAGCTCATTTCTTAATCTACACAAAGGGTTAGCTGCAATTTCTGAGCTGGTTCTATTAGACTTTATTTAATGAGACACTTTATTGCATTATAAAACTGCAGACCTCCTTGTTTGTGCAGTTTCAGCTTCTTTACTTTCTTGTTGAGACATTGCCAATCACACTGTTTTGGTGTCTGTAATATGTTCTATGGGTCACAAATGAGCATCAAAGGATTTATTTTGTTTTCAGTCAGTCCTTGTTGTTACAAAGGCTTTGAGAGTGTTTCTGGTATTTTTGTACAGGAGCCTTGTAGGAGAGAAAGCAATGAATAGACTGGAAAATAAAAAGCTCTTTGCCAAGTAGCATAATATCATGCTACCTTCAAGTTGTTATCACAGTGAAAATTAGTAGCCGGGAGCTTTATTAAAATATTATTTGCTATCAATCTGCTTAGTATATTGTACGAGAAAAGGTTCAAAGTGACATGTTGGCATTGGCTGCCATACAGGTGCCATTTTCTCTCACAGGCGTATGTTACTTGATTATCATTATCCTGCATTTCTTCATTTTCTAGACCAACCCTTAACAAGGTTTCCAGCACCAAAGGGTCTGTTCAGCAGCAGGCTGGGCAGCCTCCTCCTGCTCTTTCTTCAAAGGAACAGAGACCACCTGACTCCTTCCAGGACTTGGTCTCCATTGGGAAACAAGCAAGTAGTTCCCCAACAGTTCAAGTTTCTCAAAAACACACTGCTATTTTAATAGTGGTGGTATTTTTTGCTCTAAACATTTAGACTGTGTCATAGTAACAGCTACTTTTAGTTCTAAATTTGTTTTCCCATCCTTCATTTAAAAAAAATGACAGTTTCAATTTATTCCCTTTAAATGTAAAATTCACTATTGTTAACTTTTTGTAACTATAAAACAGTTATAACAGTAGTTTGTGAAATGCTTTGAATTTCCTATGCAAATGTAAATTACTCCATTGATTGCTAAAAAAGATGTTTGTGACAACCTTTGATCATATTAATTATGAAGAGGGTCCTAAATGTTAAAGACAAAAGCAAATGTACAGCTTTTTGCATTGTGTAGCAGGGGAATGACAACAAAAGGGGAAGCAGCAAAATTAGCGTTCCCAGTATATATTTAAAAATGAAGAAGTAAGCTAAAAATAGTCATATCATAAGTAGGTAACAGTCCAGGTTTTTTCTGTCCAGTTAACTGTAATAGGTTTGCATGGGTGCAAACCTGACAATAATTGAATGTAGAAATTCTTGATATTAACAGTTGAACATTTTATTGTCCAAGCCAGGGCTAAAGAAAAGGACATTTATGATCCTTAAATGCCACCCTAAACAAATGTACCACAATTGATTGTTACTACTACTATTATTACTACTATATTTGAAGAGTATTGGAAGTAAAACGCGGTGGATTAAAAAATAGATACTTCCCAAGTGCAGTTGGATGATTACTTACTTTGGTCAAACTAAGAGCAGTCTTAATTCTGCCACAGAAATCCGACATTCCTTTTCAGAGTGGTCTGATCAGCAAGTAAATTACAGTCAACCAAATTTAAGGAAAATAGTGCATGCAAGTCTTTTTCCTATATAAGCAAACACATCATCATGTATTTTATTAAAAAATAAACTCCTCTACTCAAATTCTGATTACCAACTGGTTCTCATAAATCTTTATTCAACTAGCATATATTTATAAGGGAACAGGACAATGTACCTATATAAAATGGTGCAATTAATTCATTTTATAAAGGAAATCAATATTTTCGTGACCTTTTTTTGCAATTCTCAGGTCTGAAAAGATCCACCAGCACTACCTAGTTGTACTGAGACTTTACAATAAAGTTGAAACATGCTGCTAGTTTTAGCTCTGAAGTGGTACTGCTTCATGCGGGATGGTTAAGGCAAGATATGTACTAGTATCTAGTTTGACAACAAAAAAATTTATAAATCGTGCTTATTATCAAGAAACTACACCTTACCATGGTCCAAAGGGGAAGCATGCATAATAGACGCAGTTATGTTTCATATCTGTTTATTCTACACCACACCTTCCCCGTTTTGTTTTAAAGTGGGAGTATCAATCTCTACATGTCACTGTGAGTTTTGCTTTACACAGAACCTGCTGGATTGCCTGAGCCAGGAAAGTTCTTTTCACTCTGCTGGTGGAACCAACCGTAGCATTAAAGTTACAGTTGTACATCCTCTTTTGGATCAGGACAGTTAGCATTGGATAATAGTAGTAATTAATACTAAACAGTATGTCTTCTTTGTAGAAATCTCATGGTAAAATACTTATTATACCTCTCTAATCTTAACGTTCTTTGAATGTTTTAAACAATTTATGCAACAATCTTTGCCGCTGTGAAGTATAATTGCAGGTTTTCTTCCTTGTCTGGTGCAAGGGTTACAAACACATTCTGTAAGATCATTACATTATCTCAAATACCTTAAGAAAAGCTTCTCTCTGATCAGCTCAATGTTCTGTATATTGTAGAAGATGCAGATAATAGTGTAATTCACATAAATTTGCATTAATGATACCGTATTTCTTTAAAAGACTAAATTTAATCTACATTTCAAAAAATGAAAAAGTGTGACCAACATTTTTCCAATAAGCATCCTAGCCGAGCATCAGCTTTATGGCTGTTTGTTAAGGTAGGTAGAAAATAAAACCCTTTTCTTTAAGATTTGGGGTAAAATGTGAAAACTGTAAACACAGCTAGGCAGCTGAGGTCCCATTCTCAAAAGGCACTTGGAGCATATCTACATTGCCATGTGCTTTCACATCCCAACTCACCTGCTTCTGCGGGCACAACATCAAGTCTTTCACCGCCCTGCTGCAGAGCCTGCTCATAGGTTTTGAGGGCTATTCCTCCCTCACGCTGCAGTTACAAAAATCTGGTGCTAGGGATGCTGGGGCATGTAGCGTCTCAAAACTTGCATCCATTTTAGGAAATATTTCTTAGATTATTGTGTAAAACTGAGTTCATCTTTTCTGTCCCTGTAAAGTGTCAATGGCTTTAACTCAGCTCTAGCCTTACTTGAGGCCCTCCTGAGACTGCACACTGGTTGTTTTCCTTCCCTCCATCTTGCTGCTGTTCATTCCAGCTGCCCTCTATGCTTGTCAAGAGCTCATACAACAGGCAGATGTTCTGTGACACAGATCCTGCACAGATTAGCTCTTCAGATTTAAGGTGTATTCAGGAGGGGTAGGACCATACCAGTGTGGAGACCTGAGGCAGCACAGGGTGGCTCCAGATCTTCCATCCCAGGAGGCAGGTATATTTCATGAGCTTGACCTAAGCCTCCAGCAACAGGATATTTCTGCCCTGCAGTGGAATTAGTTGCCCCACAGAGCTGGTTACCCCTCACTGCTGTAAGTTCATGACTGGTTCAGTACTGGCAAGTCGTTATTTCTGGGTTAGCGAGGATGCGTGAGACAATCAATCGTGTGGCTTGTGTGTGGATAATGGGTGTGACTAATGTGCCCGAAATAGCAGCTGGCTTTCCGATAATGGGTTTCCCAAAGTGTGCTGAGTGTCATTAATAGTATTCATGGTTGCAGGTCTCTTGCCAGAAAATGTAGGTGAATATATTTATCAGAATTCAACACAGACAAGCATCAAAATGAAATATGCAGGAAAGGTACATGAAGAAAGCATACCCATCTTGGGAGTTTCAGGGGCCAAATTGAGTTTGTTTTCCGTGGGCTGTTCTGTAGTACTATGTCTTCTGGGGAAGCGCCCCCTGACAGGCTGCTGAACAAGGAGCACCGGAGAGCTGAAAGCACAACTGACACCCTCTAAACCCCTGTGCCCCCCCACAGGCAGCACACTGAGAACAGGCAGAACCAGCACCCCAGGAAAAACAGCTTTGTGAAGTTTTCCACTCAGGTTACCTTTAATCCTTATATTTTTAAGGAAATATTGTCAGTTATGTGCCTGGTCTCTCTCTCTCATTTTCCCTGTCCCTCCATGGAATCTGCCTTGGATCACAGAAGACCAAGGGAGAAAGAGGAAATATGTGACCTGTCCCCAAAGCTGAAGCAAAATTCCATTTCACTACATGCAGTATCCTTTGTAATAACAATCTGATTGGTCACAACATAGTCAGAAATCATTCCCTGTAATGCCTGAATCAATAAACACAATGAAACACAGTTATCAGGGTCTGGATTTGATTCCTCCAGGTCCAGGTCTTTTTTAGTTTTTTTCCCTAAGCCATCCTCATCCCTGGATGCCTCACAGCCCATTCTTTTCTGCAGGCTGATCCTGAGTTTTTAACTTCTTGGGTTGTTCCCAAAACTGCATTCCTTTTCTGCTGCAGGCTTTGTCTTCTCCCTGTAAAACTCAGCTTGACTGTGTTGAGAACCATGTCTTGAAAGCTTTTCCTAATCTGCCCACAGCTATTAAGTAGAATCCTGGAGCCTTCCTCCAGTCAGGCGGCAGACCACTGAGTGATGGGTCTCACACAGTTTGGTACACCTGAGCAGGATTGTAATCAGCGGCACCAAGTCCAGCCGGAGGCCAGTCACTAGTGGTGTACCTCAGGGGTTGATACTGGGACCAGTACTGTTTAACATCTTTAGTGACCTTGGTTGATGGGACAGAGTGCACCCTCAGCCCGTTTGCTGGTGACACAAAAGTGGGAGAAGTGGCGGATGCACCAGATGGTTGTGTTCCATTCAGAGGGACCTTGGCAGCCTGGAGGAAAGGGCAAACAGGAATCTCATGAAGTTCTGAAAAGGGAAATGAAAACTCCTGCACATGGAGAGGAGCAACCCCATGTAGCAGTACACTCTGGGGGCTGACCAGCTGGAAAGCAGCTTGGTAGAAAAGTGCCTGGGGGTCCTGGTGGCCACCAAGTTGACCACGAGGCAGCAATGTGCCCATGTGGCCAAGAAGGCCAGCAGCCTCCTGGGCTGCATCAGGCAGAGCAGTGCCAGCAGGCTGAGGGAGGTGATCCTTCCCCTCTGCTCAGCACTGGTGAGACACACCTGGCATGCTGGGTCCAGTCCTGGCTCCCCAGTACAAGAGAGACAGGGTCATACTGGAGCAGGTCCATCAAAGGGCCACAAAGATGGTCATGGGATTGGAGCACCTGATGTGTGGAGGGTGAAAGTGAGCGAGCTGGAGATGTTCAGTCTGGAGAAGAGAAGGCTCTGGGGGGGATGGATCTCATCCATGTGTATAAACACCTGACTGGGGCAAGTAAAAAGGATGGAGCCAAACTCTTCTCAGTAGTAGTATCCAGTTACAAAGCCAAGAGGCAATTGGCACAAACTGAAATACAGGAAATTCAGTGTAAGCATAAGAATAACCTTTTTTTACTGTGAGGATGGTGGAACACCACCAGAGATGGGAATGCCTGCAGATGTCAGTATGTGAGGGTCGTTAATGGAATTTTAGTATTGTTAGTAATTTGGGCACATTGGTAATGTAGATATATTGGTTAGGGGCTTAAGTTGTATCAAAAATCCTTAGGTACTTTCAGATACTTTTGAATGTTTTCCCTTATATCTGTTTTAGCTGCTTACTTATTGAAACATCTTTTGCAAACATGAAAGTTTTAAGTAATTCTAATTTTTTAAGTCTTTTTCTCGTTAATGGTCTAATTGTATTTATACTTCAGTATCAGCACCAAAGGCAGCAATAAGTTAGACTATTTAATATTTGCGTAATTTGCTTTTTTCATTATATTGGTAATTGTGTAGCCCTTTGGAACTGATTTACAAAACTCATTTTTGTGCAAACAAAACAGTTACAAGCACTAATTAGAGTATTTTATTTTAGCAGCACACAAAACCCCAAAATTTCAAACTTGGGTACTTGTATCAATCCAGAGCTTAAAGCCTCAGCATGCTGGGAAACAGTGTCTCTTCGGTCTGGGGTAGGTTACAGAAACAGGAAAAGGCAAGTAGGTAGCCCTAGGAAGTCTGCTGTCCCGTGGGGTTTGTTTGTCTGTTTGGCACAAGGATGGTGCCACGACCAAGAGCCTACAGATCATCTTCTGCTGACTGTAAGCTTATTTGCTGTAGTTCAAGGATGCTAGCGAGAACCTAAAAGATGTCTTCTAAGGGAAACGGAAAATCATCCTGCCTTCTCAAAACATTAGATGGCTAAATCCAAAGGCACACAGACATATGACAGAGGCAGCAGGTAGAGTGCAGGTTCCTAAACCCACAAACACAATCCATAAAACTTCCACCTTCACTTTTGGTTATTTGGAAGACTGTATATACCAAAGTGCTTATCTATAATTACTTAGGTACCTAAATTTCTGATACTGAGCATACACAGAATTGCTGCCAACTAGCCTAAACTAATTGTGCTTGTGTTTGATCTGATTCCTAAATCTGTTTGGGACTGACAGACCAGGTAACTTGAGTTAACTTCCTGAAGGGCCCATTTCCACAGGCAGTCTCAGATGTCCTCCTCTCCTGCTGAAGTCCACCACTGTGCCAACGTGAGAGATTCATGGAGCCATAAGAAGAGCGAGTGAAAGGGACCACATCTTCTGCACTGTCCTGAGGTGGATGCTCCTCGGTGAGGCTGACAGTAAAAGGCTATTGCTCTGCAGCAGGATGTCCTACTATTTTTTCTTAACATTTGTTAATAAAAGTGCTAAAATGCATCTAAAAAAAAAAATCAGTTGTTGGTGTACTCCTTATGTCTCATCTATGAACTTTTTGACCTGATGTTTAGCAATGTGACAACAAATATCTTTCAAGATAAGGCACCTTTGTAATAAAAGGAAAATAAAGAGAAAATAAGAGCAGTGCACAGGGAAGATAATGCTGTATTAAAGTGCATCTCTGGTCTGCCTAGTGCTCAGTTCTGGCAAGATTGGTATCACTTTTTTAATGAAATCACATCACATTTTAATGTGATTCATACACATTTATGTAACCCTTGGTAGGAATACCTCAGTGTCAGGCATGCATTGGTGACCAGTCCATTTAAAAGGATGAGAACCTACCCTTCCTTTCTCCCAGACAGCACAGGCAAGTACTGCAGAGCCACCAAGAACAATGTGGTAGGCTCAAGCATTTTCCATCTGTTCAGAACAATATGGAAGTTTCCAGGGCTTGAACGACCAAAAACCCATAGAAGTTGTAATATCTTACGATTATCAAAGTTATTTTAGGTCATTTTTTATTTTTATTTGCAGGAGATATTCTACTTACTACCTTTTAAAGCTCTTTTTAATCACAAGCTATCACTATCATGGATAGTGAGTGCCAGTCACTGAGCAAAAAAAGCGAAGTTTAAAGACAGTTTAAAGCTGAGGCATCTCTTGTAACTTAGAGGTAGCAAATGTGCAGTTACTGAGAAACATTCCAGTCCTCTGGAACCGAACACTCAGCCCCACCATCTGCATATTTCTCCTACCTAGCTTTTAAGCAGTAAATAAGAACAGGAAATGAAAAAATGAATCTCTCCTTTCAGAACACTGACAGAATCAAACCTTTCCTTGGGGATATTATACTTCTTTTGCTTTTGATGAATTCTAGGCTGTTACCATACATGCTTCAGATGACCTCCATGCTGCAGCAAGAAAGAAGAAAAGGTGCTTCCCTGAAAACCAAGATTCGATGCATTTAAAATTCTCCAGGGGAAAAAGCTGTAGACAGAAAAGAACTGGAAGGAAGTTTATGTGCTGCTGGTGTGATATATTCACCATAAAATGCACGTCTAAATCAGGTGACTGCTTTCTTTCATTGCTAGCATTGGGATACGCAGAAGCAGTTATTCAGTGTAAAACAGCTCATGTGAGTAAGAGAATGCAATTAAATTAACTCGAGCCAGGCACCCATGCAAGCTTTTCCTGTAGCACAGAAATGGGGAACTACAGAGTGTCATTGCCTAAAAGGATTTATTTGTAAGGTCTTTCATAAGACAGAGAGAATCATACATATTCCACCCAATGATGCGAATATTGTCAGCTATTTAATGTGTGGTATGCTTATTCCTGAGAAGACAGAGATATAAAAAAACAGGACTTATCCCTCATTTTGAAACACATTTCTGGAGCAAATCCAAACCAGCAGCTGGGATTTTATAACTCCTGCAGGACCCTGAAAAATCCCCCATTCAGTCCTAAGGAATTTTTACTCACATTCAAAGTGATGGCACTATAAAAAAAATAGCTAGAAAATGGCTTGTTGTGGACTGAAGAGTAGGGCAATCTACCACTATATCCTTCTGACCTGCAATTTTGCAGAATTCCCGTGCTGGCAAAAATTGGCTGGAGGATCAGAACTACAAAGTTAAAGCACGATGTTTGTGGTTTTTTCATTCATAAGGTAAAGGCTAGGAGTAAGAGCTGGACATCAGAGGGAGTAGACAAGATTTAGGACATGGATGACACACAGTCATCTGAAGTTGTATTTCAATCCATAGCACTTGAAAACCCAGGTTTCTTTTAAGAAATGGCAGAGGTTAGGAGAGTAAGTGCCAAAGTAATTTTTTAAAAGTAGCTATATGGCTTCTAAACAACTTCATTGTCTTGAAACCTGTTTCCTGGCTGTGTATTCTCCAGCAACTCTTGGGACAGTTCTCAGCACCTGCTCCTTGCGTCGGTGCCCGCTGGGCTGAGCAGCCAGAGAGTCTTGTCCCTCTCTCGTTTCTCTGAACCTGCCTCAGGCAGTGCAGTTGCTCTGCCTGCACGCCCCAAAGGCATCTTCTGGAAGCTTTGCCCAGTGAGCAAAGAATCTGGCTGGAGATCTTTATTTTATAATGCTTAGAAATTCACATGCATGCTCACATATGTATTTAGAAATGCCAATAAAAGCCTCCCCAACTTTATTTATGTAAAAGGACTATGAAAGAAGGAGAGTACTAGCATAAACACGTCTCTTCTTGAAGAAAGGACACAAGGCTGTGGTTCAAAGATGCAGGAAATCCCGATATAGTGCCCCCCACAATGAAACAAAAATACAAGTGGTCACATGATTCAAACCTGACATAAACCTGGTCTTACACTTCTAACCTAGCAAAATGTTTTTGGTTTGTTAACATCACGCTGTTGGTTTATGTTCTGGATCAGGTATCACCCGTCCTCTTGCAGGCAGCAAGAGAGTTACCGGCAGAAGCAACTCTTTCCGGTACATTCTTAATTCAGCAAAAATCCGGGATATGCCTACTCTTCATATGGATCAGCGGCACTGCTCAGCGATCCTGCCACGTGCGACTGCAGCGTTACTGCTGATGGGACCATGGCCCAAGTGCAATCAAGGGAAAGCCGGTAGCTGCAAGCTCTCATACACGGGATTTTAATCAAGGGGTTTTCATGAGTATCAAGACACACATTCTGCTTGACGCGCTGGGACGAAGTCAACGCAGAAAAATGCTGTGTCAGGAAACTGTCATTATGTTTACAGCAGAAATTAAATCTGGGAAATCCTTCAAATCTTCGTCTGAATGAAGGGTTCACATGTAGTTGTTTGACCATGTAACATTACATACTTTCTATAAATATGAGGAAACTACAGACGATACAAAAATAATCACAACATAACTGCTAGGCAGGACAAAGCTTATATAGCAGTCCACCCCCAGAAGTGCCTTGGGGAAAAAAAAAAGCTTCCCTTATATTATTACAATCATTATTTTAAAACAACATTCAAACCTGCCACTTTGGATATTTATAGTGGGTTATTTTCTGTAAGAAATAACAGGAATATTTAATCGCCGCCGCATTAGTCTCGTATTAGGACATGGCTGTGTCAGAAGTAAGTTTAGCGGCGAGACTCGAGGTCTTTCGGTCAAAAGGTCGCAAGGAATTGGCTGTGACAGGGACAGAAACCCGCTCTCGATGGCGCACATGGCGCTGTATTTGCGCCGGGGGCTGCCAGCCCGCCGCGCCCCAGCGCGCTGCCCCTGAACGCTTTATGGCCCCGCTCCGCACA
>JAVJGI010000060.1:56548441-56615750 GCA_035590275.1 Ibycter americanus | reverse complement strand
AGGAGCTGCCCCGCCGCCGGCCGGGGGGCGGCCTCGGCTCCCGGAGCCCCGGCGGAGGGCAGGTAGTTTCGGGTCGCTTTACAAAATAAACAGCCTGTTTATTCCAACGCAAAGGTAACTTTGCCGTTTCCTCGAAGAGGGCTGCTGTCGCGGGAGGCTGCCGTGTCCCTGCGCTGTCCCCAGGCGGGGAGCGAAGGGCCAGAAGGCTGCTGCGCCCGTCGCCCGGTGACTTGGGTGTGCGGCTCGGCAGCTTCGCGGCAGCCTGCGGACGGCTGGGCTGGGGTGCCTGGCTTTGGTCGCCGCCGTGTTGGGCAGATGGCTGTCCTGCTGGGGACAGAATTCCCCCCAGCGTTAGGAAGGAGGAGGTGTTGGGTAGATGGGTGTCCTGCTGGGGACAGAATCCCCCCCAGTGTCAAGAAGGAGGAGGTGTTGGGTAGATGGGTGTCCTGCTGGGGACAGAATCCCCCCCAGTGTCAAGAACGAGGAGGTGTTCCCGGTGCGGGAGAGGTGCTCTACCCTTGCGCGGGAGGCGGCGGCCCGGCTGAGCTGCTGCCCTGCTTCTGGCCGGTAGATCCTGGCCCTAATGGCAAGTTCATCGTGAATGTACGACATCGTAAAAATAGCCGCTGAAATGGGAGCAGGTGTTTCACCTGTGAAAAGGAAGGTTTTTAGTAAATACCATCCTTACTGAAATCTGCGGTCACATTTCTTTGTCAGGAGTCAGCGTAGCTGGGGAATCGCAGAAATAGAACGGACGACAGTTGTCAAAATGTATCAGAATGTTTTACAGATGAGGAAACTTTAGGAAGGGTCTAATCTGGCTGCATCAGAAACTGCAAGGATTCTCTCATTTCATTCTGCATAAGGGTTGTGTCACGAGCTGTAGTGTGCGGGCTGGTCTTTATTCGAAGTAAATAATGTTAATGGTTTTGCTCTGATGGGTTTAATGCCAGTTAAGTTTGTTAACAGTTCTTGTTTATTCCTATTTTCTGTTTAATCTCTTTAATCTTCTTTATGAAGCTGAATAGATTTATATGTTAACATTCTTATCACTGATGCTTTTCTTTATTGTGTTTCCACTGCATAAATGAAAAAGCTCTTCTGTGCCTAAAGTAAATGATTACCTTCTAAAGTATGTTGCATTGAATATTGCTCAAGTTTAGCTAGTAATTCGGCAGGATTCCAGTTGCTGGAACTTTTCTGCTTTAGACTCAGAAAAATAATAAATGGTCAAAATGGTTAATCAGTGTTGAATTTAATAGTCCTGGAGTATGAAAATAGATGAAATAAAGCTTTCAAACTAGCCAGGAAAATGGCCAGTGCAGTAATGAAATGAAGGTGCATCTTTAGCTAATGTAGGGGTTTAGTATGGCATTGAGTTAAAAGGCAATTACAGATACAGTTAAATTCTGGTTCAAAGCCAGTTGTGCTAACATCCCCCTCTTCTGTTTCTAGAAAATATTTCCATTCAGTTACTCCGCAGAACATTTTATGTACACTGTGCTGTCAGAAGACTTTGGTGAATGTAAATGCTGTTACTTTAACATTGTAGCTGATAATTTTCTATGATTTAGATATGGAGTAGTATTGGATGTGAAATATTTAGTAATATAAATTGTATTTATGTCACATACACAAACACACTTATACATAGGATATAAAATATCCATTTATCCATCCCAAGTGCATGTGTATATTGGGTAATAATGGAATTACGTGGAATATAAGAATAAGAAACATTTAATGCATGTGTATTTTCTTTGATTTTATGTACCTGTAATCTGATTGCTTAAATCAGTGTTTTCGTCTAGTGAGAGGAACTAATCTTTATTCAACCCCACAAATGCCAGCAGGACTGACTTGTAGTGATTTTGCTGCAGAACAACACAAAACTGCTCAATTAATTTGATGCTGAAGTTTCTTGGTGGTGGATAGTCCTAAAGCAGACTATAAAAATGAGAAAAAAAACCAACCCCCAAACCAAAACAAAGCAAACCCCAAACAAACAAAGCAGAAAGAACCCCAACCACAAACCAAACAAAGCCTCAGAAAACAAGCGAGTAGCTAAATAATCCTGGTTCATCAGTGTGCCTCCTGCTAGCTTTTCCCTTCAGTCTCAGCTTTATTGTATCCACAGTCCATACCCTGCTTCTCTGTTACAATAAACAGTTACTGTGCAGCTTTGATTTCAAGTCTAATTGTAGCAGCAGGTTTGAACTGGAAAATAAGAAGTTGCTGGAGATGCTGGGAAAACTGGGAATGCAAAAACGTCCTTATGGTGAGCCACAGGTGGTTTGTACAGACCATCTTTCCTCAGGCTTTTTCCCCTCAAACCTCACAGGCTTCCTTTTAGCTTCTCCTTGGGAACTACACATCCTGCACGTGCACCTGTACAGAGCTGATCAGACCCCTGTGTCCTCAGCTGTGGAAAGGAGAGAAGTTGTGGGCACTAAGACGAGAAGCTTGAGAGGTGGGTGGATTTGTTAGGATGTAGGGACAGCATGGAATATCACAACTGAGGCACCACAGTTCGCTGGGTCCTGGTAACTCTTGTGTGTGTCCAAACCAGTGCAGCATTGCTTTGGGGAGCACTTCAAGGCTGTTGTATCTCCCTTGATGCTCAGTTCCTCTGGTGTGTCAGGAACTGGATGGTGGTTCTACTGCAGCAGCATGTTTTGGTGTGAGGGCTCAACTTAAAAATCTCTCTGAGGAGCTTCATTGTTTTGATGTGAGGAGCTGTCAGGATATTGCAAACAGTGATATCCTTGTGCAGACACACTGGGTTTGCTCACAGCAGCATTGTTTTAGTGTATCGGTATCCTTGTTTGCCCCTTCCTTGCTTCAGAGCCCCCCTTCCATGTTGAATGGCGGCCTCAAAAAGTCCTTAGCTCAACCTGTCTTTGTTGTTCTACAAGTCATGTGCTGAAATGGAGGTTATCCAAAAACTTGACAAAACCAGAATTTCGCTAATGGAAATTGGCTGGTCTTACTGAAATGAAGTGGCAGAGACATGGTCAATGCTGTTGGCTCACCTTGGCAATCATTGATACCTTGAGTGAAGGAGAATAACCTGGGTTAATGTTTCAAGCATCAGAGCGAGCATGTACACGTAGGGTTTAGGATTTGTGAGACTGCTTTGCTGTGGAGAAGATTCTCCTCCAAGGGGTGGCAATCAGTGGTATTTCAACAAGTATTTTTAGCTGTCTTCACCGCGGAAATTACGTGGAATACTTATGCCAACTAAAAAAGAAATTGTATTGTGCTGGTTTTTAGAGGCTAAAACCGTATTTAAAATATGAAGTGGATGGCTGCTTTTTTGTGTGCATACTGCAGCACAGTTACTGGGTTTCTATTGCCTGCTCTGTAATAGAGCAGCACTCTGCAGTGGCTGTGCTGATTCTGGCTTCCACTGCCGTGCTTATCGCAAGGAGTCCTCTCCTTTAGAGGACAGGAATTGTACTCTGTGTTGAGTGAAAGAACTGTAACATATGCCTGATGCAGTAAACCCTGTCGTTTCAAAAATCATGTGAAGACTTACCAGTATAAGACAGTGTCATTAAAATTCAGGGCACACTTCCCTCCTCCCCAATTTTCTGCCTAAGATGCTAAATCAAGTCTTGTTATAAACCATCTAAAATGCTTTTTGAGGTGACATCTGAGCAAATACTTCGAGAAGAAAAATGTTCCTGGAATTAATTTTGTTCAATATCCCTTCCAATCAAGTTAAATGAAGGCATTTTATGGAACTCCTGTTTCAACTTTATAGCTGATCAAGTTTGACAGAGTGCAGAAAATAGTATTTGTATATCTTGTGTGTTCACTATGGGACTATGTGATCCCTTAATATACATGGTTATTAATTTTAAGAATACACCTAAGTATACTTTGGTCTTAATTTTTATTTTTTTTTGAAAATATTATGCCTTCCACAGTTGTTCTGCCTCTGTGCTTAACGCGGTAGCCCAGTTATATCGAGGAAGAGGGGAAGACTGTACTTCTATTTTCTGCAATTCCATCAGTGTTCACAGTTCTTGACAGTCAGGGAAATTAAGTGAATTTCAGGAACCATTTTAAAGGAAACATTAGGGAATGTTTTAAAACACAGGATTCAAGGATAAAAAAAAATACACAAGTATTTCGTGAATCCTGTCTCAAATACAAAACTAGCATGTTCTTATGGAAGATGTTCTGACAACAAGCATCTGTCCCTGAGGTTACTGCTGCATGAGCTTGTCTGCACATCTTAAGCTGGAAGAGAATCAGTTTCTCAGATAAGGGAGTGGTATGGGCCCGTTATTGAACTTAATCATGTTATTGTGGGTTAGCGATTTCCATCAGATCAAGTGAGGCCACTTTGACAAAGGATATGCTTCATGCTCTTTCCAGGTGCATATTAATAATTAGCTTATATTTTCAACACAGAAGGTTGAGGGTGACTGTTCATTGTGTTTTAAGCTCTGGTCTTATAAGGCAAAAGAAATCTCTTCCTTCTTGAGCTTAAGTGGGTCTTTGGAAACTGAAGAAGGTAGGAGCTGGAGACCTAGGATTACAAACCTTCTGCAAAGACTTTCTGTCTGTTTTTATCTGTTTTCTCACTGAAACTCTCTCTGAAAGTTAAACTAGATGGCAGAAAACCTTCTGTGAGGAGAGGATGTGCTTGCGGTGACAGACCTAAGAATCAGGATGTGGTGTTGGGGGCAAATGTTTGGAGAGGTGCTTGGAAGATTATCTCTATCCCAGTGAAGGCATTGCCTAGACTGTGTGGAGCCCAGACAGATATCTAGTGAGTGAACAGTTGGGATATTTGGTCATTTATGCTATGCAAAGGATGCTGTAGTTGCTTAGGTTTAAGGTGAAGAAGTCATGAATAACAGTGGTAAGGGCAAAAATGGAAGAAAACATCGCCGTATCTTAGCTGCTGACATAAGAAGCTGGCTTCACTACCTGCCTTCTGGTCCTCCGGTAGCATCTGAAACTATAACTAAATCTGAAATTGGAAAACTAATAATAAAAGATACATTAATAACAAAATGCTAATTACAAACTTTTTGTCCTTGTATGTATTTTGTCCTTGTCAGAGCTTCTGTCTCTTTTCACCTCAGTCTGCCTGAACTGCATCAGTTGGTCTTTCTCCATTTGCTAAACTGAACGCTAGTGAAGACTGTTTGCCAAGTGGAATAAGATGACAGTCTAGAGCTGGCTTTCATCAGCATGGAAAGGACACAGGCGCTGTGTCAGTTTTTTCATTCCTTCTCTTAAAATCAGCAGGGACCAGGAGAGCTCTAACATGGGGATGGAAAGGAGAGAACGATTGCTCCCTAGTGCCCTTTTAGCATGAAAGGAACTGAGAATAATCAAAAAGCATCTACATCTCTTGTGATCTGCACAGCCAAGTTAACAGCATTTTATGACCTGCAGTATTAAAAGAATGTGGTGGATGTTGCAGAATCTTCATGAAGAATCTGCACTGATTGCTGGGAGATGATCATCTGATGTGTCTCGGTCATAACCAAGGTTTTTTCCCATATAGAAAGAAAAAGTGAGATACTGGGTGCAAATGAGTGCTTTCTATTTTTTTTGCAGAGGCAGAACAGTTTTTGATAACGTTTCTCAAAAGTGGAGTTAGATTTGCCTGCAATAAGTGATGACATTGATATGGCAGCAAACACTCGAGCTTCCCTCAAAGAATGGTAACATGGAGAATTTGAAGTGCTAACAATATTGCCACTGATAGGCACAGTTGCTTTTGCAGGGTGTCTCGGAGCCACGAAGGGTATGAGCTCTGAACACAAGTTCTTGCTCAGTTTCCTGTGCGCTGAAACATTGGAGAGAGAAAGAGAGAACCTGAAACACAGAAGCTTCAGTGTTAGATCCTTCAGCAATTTAGACGTAGACAACTTTTCTTGAATCTCAGCGCATACCTATATCCCTACTATGGGTTGTTTCTTGTATGATTCAAAATTACCTGAGCTGCCACTACTCAAGGTTCTCCATGAAGAGCCGTGAAGATCATGTCGCGCTCAAGTGGCTGCAGTAGGCGAGGCTTGGTGGTGCGTCTTCTCCACATGGCTCATATCTGAGCCCTGTTTAATCATGCTGGTGCTTTTGCAAAATGCTGCACTGAGTCAGCGGTTGTCTGTAAGGGTCTTACGGCTGTGAAATTCATAGGTGTTTGAATGTTTTTCCTGAGCCATTTGAATTTGTGCACGTTGAAATGTCAAGAGTGCTGTCTGTCCTGACTTATAGAAAAACAGACTAAGGAGAGGTGTCAGCATCCAGTGTGGGTGGGACAGGGCGATCACTGGCTCAGTGCTTCAGTCTGGCAAGATGAGTGTGACACCCTGTTAAATTCAGGGTAAAATAGTAACATTTATGTTGGATACAAGTAATCTTGATTGCTGTATCACCCTACTGATTTTCTTTTCCTTCCTCTTCCTGCTGGCACAGGCTGTGCTGGGACTGTTCTGGCGTGTCCTGCGGTATGGGGTGGCCACATCTTCTGGTTCTAAGCGATGCTGATGATCTGATGTCTTTTTAAAACATTAGTTTTAACAGTGCTAATTCTGCTTTTCACTGATTCTGCATCACAAGTTAGAAGCAGTGTTCCTTGCTTACTATTGAAATATTTTAAAGAGAACACATGAAGGAAAAAAACAGGTAAGCAGGGGCTGACAGCTTGGATACCGATATTTCATATGGAATGATTCCATATTTCATATGGAATTTTGTTGTCTGCTCTCTTTGGGAATTACCACAGGAGGCGAGAAAGGCAAGCATGACTGATGCAATCTCAATCTTTTTTTGTGCCTTATTTAATTTCTTATTATCAGTGAAAATCACCACCACGAAGATTCTGCTGCTGTGCAGGGAAAGCTGCAGAGAATATGTTAATAGTTTTACTGTCGTCTGTACATACTGGGATCCCACGGACGTTTAGGGAGTTATACAGTTGTCTCTCTAAAGTTTAAATCTTCTCTCAAAATAACATAATTTCTTTATTCCCTGAAATATAAAGATAGAAATGTAGTTAAAAATAACTGTCGATGGAACTTACTCATAATTCTTTTTACCAGTGGGATGAGACTGAAATTTTAATGCCACCATTTTGTGGGGTGCTAATTGAATATTGTGTGACTGAACACGAACGTTTCCTTATTAGCAGACAGTATTTTGGATGTTGTAAAGCACTGCTAGAACGTGCCCTCCCAGTAACTGTCTTTCCTAGGAAGGCAGGCACTATGTAAAAAGCTTATTTTTGTTTACTGAGCCACGCTATGTAGTGTGGCAGTTTGATGGCAGGTGAATGTACAGTGAGATGCGATCTCTCTGTCCTACACTGTAATGTGAATTAAACCCAACACATTTACATTTAACCAACAAAACGAAGAACATGTCTGTGACTGTAGCATGTGTTTAAGTGATCCAGATCTGAGATGATTCCTCATGTTTCAAGCTTTTTGTTTCTATGGATATCAATTATCCATATTGAGGCAGAAGCAATGCCAGCTTTTCCGTAGTTGCCTGTGATGGAGACCAGGTGTTCTACAGTGCAACGCTGTGTGTCAGTTTAGCCGTTTCTACAGTGGGACAATATTCATGAGAACTATTTTTTGCAGGCAGACAGATTAACTTTTTGGGGGGTTATAGTAACAGCTAACATCCTGCCAAATCCTTTTACAGTGGTCAGAAATGTCTGTGGGATAAAAGGTGTTCTGCATAGGCAGGAAGAAAGAAGGTTCGTTGGGTCCTTTGGGGTGGTGGCTGCCTGTGGTTCGAAGCAACGGTGTTTGCTGATGGAAAGGCCTTATTGAAACTTGTTATTAAAATAGGAGTAACACACCTGTGGACTATTTGGATTACATTATTCTTTTTCATTTGGATTATCGTCTCTGTGGACCAGATATTGTGTCCTTTGTACTGCTATCGCAAAGAGGAGTTTCCCCTGCTGCATCTGTTTTTCACCATGATCACCAGCTCTTCTTCCCTAAAGGTCAGGAATGGGTTGGTGCTTACAGGTGCCACCTCTCACCTGAGAAGTTCTTTTGGCATCTGAGCAAAGCCAGAATGGTTCCAACAAGTGAGTTGCATCAAGCTTCCTGCTGTACTCCGCATTCTCAAAATCTCTGTAAAGCTTTGGTAACTGGCAGGATTTTGTCCTCGCTTGTACCCACGCTCCTTATGACAGGGTTGGGACCTGGGTTTGAGATGAGGCTGTTGTGGAATAAACGTACCATTTTACTAGCCTGACAAATTTAATTTCAGTGACATTTTCAATGAAGTATTTGAGTTGGTTTTGTGTTAGGAATGGATTATTTACACAATGGTTGGGCAGACAGTAGAGCGGTAGTCACACAGAAAATACTATGGGGAGTGAAATTCACTGCCTGGTAAATGGATGCAACCCTGCTGCATTCTGGAGGTTAATTCACTTGTGCCAGCAAATCTACTGAGCTCTTGTAGCTGTTAGTGGAGGCGGTTTCTTAGTCCAAGGTCTCTTCTGAAAGTCAGGGAAAATTACTGCCCAAAAGTGTTGCTTTCTTCACATGTATCTGCCATTTTTGTTCTTTTGTATTTTAATTTTTTCTAGTCATTTTGTAAATATTGCAATGTTTTTGAATGCGGTGAGATTTGAGCCTGAGCCTTTTCAAAATACTTGACATACTTGATAAAACTTCCAATTTTTTGAAGAATATCCCTGTAATTTACTTGACTTTTTTTTTTTATTGGTAATACTAACCTTTCCCAGACCAAACAAACAGTATATAAAGATGTAGGCTTTAAGTAAACTGTGTTGTAAAAGGTTCTGCATACATCATGATTTGGCAGGACCGAGGAAATGTATCTCCTCTCTTACAGAAATGTGTTTTGAAATTGTAATTTGTAGTGCTTTTAACTTCACCTCTTACCTGGACTGTTTGCTAAATGTGCAGGAGCCAGATAAACTTGCATGATTTGCATGTCAAAAGTGAAGCAGTTGATTAAATGCTTTCAGCCGGGGTGCGGGCAGCTGCATGGAGAGGGGAGAGAAAGAATGATATGGCTAATGTCATAAGGGTAATTTTGTAGCTTTATACTTGCAGCTCTTGTGAGTCAGTAACTTAATCCAGGAATGTTAGTAGTAGCAAACACCCTGCCCCTCAAGCACAAAGTGTTAAAACGGGGCTGGTGTTTTTTCTGTGTTCACATTTACTTATTGAACAAACATCTTGTAACTGAAGTTTCAGGTTGTCTTGATTTGAATATTATAAGGCTGCAGTATTCCCAAGCTTGTCTGTCATTACAGCTGCTGACAAAAATGATGCGTTAACTCAGGCTTTTCTTATGGTCTCTCTTAATGCCTCTGTCTGTCTGGAGTGTACTAAGCCTAAAGTTTTTGAAATTTCCTATCTTCCTAAGGTGTTGCTTTCACATGTCCACAGATTCAGGCACGCACTGGTACAAACATTTATGTGTTTGTTTAAGAAACCAAAAAAAATCATGAATACTATGTATTGGATTAGTTCATCGTTCTGCTTAGACGCATTTTAGATTTGTTTGCTGCTAATTGTTTAAATATTTAGTATGAACTGATTCTTGCTTTTCAGAACACTTTAATATGAAAAGAGCCTTAATTTTCAGATGATTTGCCCTCTGTCATGAAATACAAATTTTTCAAACCAATGAAAAAGAGGAAGATTCAGCTGCTGGCTCTATATTCTATTTTCTGCTTTCATCAAAGATCAGGGTAGTAGGTAAGTAGTGCCTGAAGCCATATTCCTATACATATGTTTCTTTTTCGTAAAGTGATTGAAGTAATTTTAAAAAACACAGCTTCTGAGAATTTTCTGATGACCTCCTCAGGTAGGTGGTTTAAATATAGGAATCATCCTTGTAGTTGAGTTATGGAGTCCCAGGTCATCTTGGGGAAAAAGTTGTCTTTAATATTTTTTCTTTGTCAGCTTATAATATACATCAGGCTAGTTTTGACATTTCTTTCCTTTTCCATCATTTGTTGCTTTTTTGAGATCTTACCAGCGTTGGCAGTATGTTTTCTCGACCTCTTTTTTTTTTTTTTTTTTTTTTTTTTTTTGTAACTAGGCATATTTAACTGCAAAGAAAGATGTCAGCACAAAAAGAAGAAATAGCATGATGGGTGTGTTCATTGAAACTGAATAACGCTTTGGTGTTTAGGCTGATACTCTGAAGAAAAGTATTGAAAAGTAGCCTTTAATTGACTTGTTTCAAGTGTTGCATATTATTTCCTTAGTGCTAACTGCCTCTAATAATTACAAAAAGTGTCTTTTTGTAAATTGCATGGTTTTGCTTTAAATTATAGAAGTGAAAATTCAGTAGGTTTATGTGAAACTTCTTTATGTCCTAACTGGCAAATTCTGGATTTTATGCAGTTATGTGAATGCATTGTAATTTTCTGGGGAGTTTATACTGAATTGTAGATTATTCCTACACAATTAGGATACTCAGGATTGCAGTTACACACATTTAAGGGTTTGCAAGGTTAAAGGTAAGCATTTTTGTGATATTTAAAAGTGTACCTTTTGTGGTGCACTGTACTAGTAAAGTACAATACACAAGGAGCACAAGTGAAGGTCTGTTCCTAGAACTGTTCTGAGGTTCTGGTTTGTGGCAGTATTCTTTAAACAGAACAATTTTTAGATTATTGTATTGAATTTGGGTGCTCAAGTTCAAACACATGAATTATCTTATTTGCATGTGGATTCCAGTTGATAATAAAATATTAATCATTTTGCCTCAATTGATAGCACAAAAAGGATTAAAAGAAAAACAAAAACTTGCCATGAATTGATATCAGAGAGATCTGTTTATCAGCAGAATATGCACATGAAAGGCTTGAACCAGCAAACTGTCCTGCATGGAATCCCTAATCCAGCAAAATATTTTAAAATACGCACATTTTTCTGGATTAGATCATGACACTTAGTAAACTGTTAGGATCTAACTGTGGGAATAGATAGCACACATGGTCCCAGTTCATTTGATGCTAATCTTGAAAAGATCTCCCAGTCAAGGCCACTGAAACTTTGCTTATGTGTACAGATACTTGAGAATGAATACTCCTTTTGAAGTCAGTGTGCTTAAATTTAGGTTTAAAACTTATATGCTTAAGTGGATCAAAGAATAATTCTAAAAAGTAACTGTTTATTTTCTTTATTTAAAGATCATTCTGGTGATATGTGCTAATATCTCTTTTGTCTGGGAAAGAGAGAGCCAGTAAAAGGGATTTAAAATATAAATTTTCTCCCTCTCTTTTTGTTAAAAGCCTTTTTTTCCCAAGATAACATATAAAATATACTGTTCCTTGATGGTATTCCTTTGCTTATTCTTCATATTCTTTGTTGGAAGATAAGTTAAACGTGCTTAGCTGCAAGATGCTTTATATTCTTTTTTTCTGGTGGAAAAAATCTTCTACATGCATTGCAAAATGTCGCATCATGAATGAAAGTAATGTGCAAAAAACATATATTTGGAGCTGGCAGTTTTATCACCGAAAGTGACACATACCATTTACCTGAACAGATCTGGGATCCTATTGTGTTTTCAGAGTTGCCTGATTCATTATCACAAAAATGCTGTTATGTGTCATAGCAGGAGGAAAAGTCTTGGTCAGAGTGAAAACATGAGTTTTTGTTTGCTTTTGTGTTTTTTTTTTTTTCCCTCCCGAATTTATCTTTTGTGTGGATCCTAAAAACCACAAACTTTTCCCCACTGCATATTGGAATATAGTAGCTCTGGAAGCAGAAGTCATCACTGTACAAAATAGGGTAGCATCTTGGTTGAAATCCATGAGAATTTTCTGCTGCATTTGTTGAAAGTAGGTTTTCCGTCTGCTACCTGTGCTGTTGTCATTTGGGACAGCTACAGTTTTGGCTTTGTTTTTTTGGAAGCTGGAGTACTGCATTGGATGCAGTGAGGGAGTCACCTGTTGAGAAAGAGGGATTTAAACACTCTGGGGCTGTTACTGTGAATTGGCATTGAAAGGTCTTTGGAGGAAAAATAGCAGCAATGCTATTTTTGTGCTTTATACCTTAATTCCCAGGCCATTTAAAATACATATGCTTCTGGATAATCCTTACTACTTTGATTTTGTATTCCAGTCTCTGTCTTTCTGTGAAATGCTGATGTATTGTCTGTGTTTTGAAAATGCTTTGCCACCTGGGAGGCGTCACTGAAATCGAAGTAATAATAGAAGTATTAAGATTTCCTAAGGAAGTCATAAAACGCTCCCAGACAAATCTCAGTGTTTTCTGCTTTGTCCCGCAGAAGAGAGATCTTTTAAGTTCATTAGCGCATTTCATCTTCAGTAGTGGTTTATAAACCTTAGCCTTCCTTCTTTAAAGCGAGGTAGGTATTATTCCGTGGAAAAAGAAATTGGGACAGAGGTGTGGTTGGTGCAAGATCACAGTAGACATCTGCTTTGCAGTTTGAACTTTCTCATGTTTTGTTCTTCACTCAGTGGAACACTGCGGTCCGTCTGCGGTCTTTCCTGTACGCAGGGATTGTACGAGATTTCTCTTCAATAGTTGCTTACAAAATATGACTAGAAGAAAAAGAGGCACTTTCTTCTGAGTGTAGAAAGCAGCACTTGTGTGAATACATTGCATAGGAAGGATTGCAAGTCCACCTGCTCATCCTTAGAAGCAGGAAGCCAGTGTCAAATGGAAACTCCATTTCTAGGCTGCCATGCATGGAGTAAGCTGAACAATAATAAAAAAAGCTGAATAAACTCAGTATTATTCTGCAATATGTCATTGCTGTAAATCTCTTCTAGTGCTCTATAGCTTTCCAGTCAGTTAAAAGGAAAATATTCTTTGCTGACAGAAAATACTCATAGGTCTCTAAACAGACTTCCGTATTGCAATGGTGAGGAACACTGGTGTGTAAGTTATTAAACCATATGAATATTTGTGTATGCTAGTTTCCTGTTCTACTAGTGCATCTCAATGTGTTTATTTGAAGGTGTCCCTGAAAAAAAGTCCTCAAGGAATGTCTTTTAAACATAAATGCTCAGTTGTGGGGAGAGAAGTATTATTTTCATAATGAAAATGTCATCTTTCCCCTTGAACTGAGGTGCTGCATAAAAGGTAGACAAGAATAAAAGTACTTTTGCTTATTTGATCTTCCAGGAGCAAGTTTGTGATCTGCCATTGCAGAGTTTGGGGGCTAATAATCTATGAGCCCAGTTGCACAGAAGAGGAGACAATTTTTTCCTTTGCATGTAAAACCAAGAATTTACATTTATGTTTGTAAAAAGTCTGCTCAGCTAATACTGAGATGTGAATGCCAAAGTACATAAGCACGTATGGAAGAATAGTACCAAGTTGGACTTGGCAGTGTTAGGTTCATGGTTGGACTTGATATTAAGGGTCTTTTCCAACCTAAATCATTCTATGATTCTAAGTTCATCTGTAAGAGACCGATTGAGCTGGTGATCTTCACCCTTCTTCCTGATGTCCCACTGATTTGGACTACACTGGAGATAGTTTCTGAGACTGGTCTCAGAAGCTGTCTTATGTTTTACTGCTGAATTTTTCCTAAGACTCATACTATACTGAGCTTCTAGGGTTGTCTTTTTGATGGTGATGGACTTAAATACCTCAGCTGCTTCCCCAATACTGTGTAATATGGAGCATTTGCCATTCATTTTCTGTCTGATTTGAGTGGGTACTGCTCACTTTACATATGACCACTCTTCGGCTTTCCTTAAGTTATGGGCATCATCTAGTATAATAAAGAAAAGTAAGTAGGTTTTACATCAGGTTCTGCATTCAGCTATCAGCATTGTGTTCTGCTTCTTTCTGAAACTGAGTTTGGAATGCAGTTTTATATAACTGATTTTTTTTTTTTTTTTTTTTTTTTTTTTTTTTTTTTTTTTTTGTATTTCAAAGTTGCAGTGAATTAGGGCAGTAACGGGAAGAATTTTGATCTTCAAGGTGAAGTATAGGCTCAGTGAAAAACACCAATAGGCAAACAGGTAGAGTATATTGCCATGGAAGCCTTATTACTTTGGCAATGTTAAAAACTCCAGATTGAATGATGTTTCTTTATAAGATGTTTTATTAATCAAAAAATGAAAAAAATAAAAATTGCAAAGCATTATACAGTAACTAGGGATTCTGCTGCGGTGTTCAAAGATGTGAGCTAGTATTTGCCCATTCAAGGAAATACTAACAAAATGTCACTTTGATTAGAGGAAGAACAACTTAAAGGTCTAGTGGTTCCTTCATCTGCTTCTTTACATACAGTATAGACTGTGTAAGCATAATTTGAGATTCAGAACATGATTTGTTTTGAAAAAGCACTTCTAATTCTTATTCATTAAAAGTCAAATTAGGGTATTTAAACTTAGGAATAAGCAGAAATTCATGGGGTGAAATTGTTTGAAACTGCTTTAATTGTCTCATGTAATTCTGCAAATGTTTTAATTTTTGTGAAGTGTTTAATAAACATAACCAAAATGTGGGTTTGATATTTTAGTATTTTTAGTTATATTAAAATGAGGTATTTCTTAAAAGGAAAAACAACAACAACAAAAAATTGGTTTTCCAGTAACTTAAATAACCCTAAGCCCCTAGTTCATCTACTATTCTGTATTTCCATTTGTTACATTAACCTTGATGTCTTCATGTGTTGTTAGTCTTTTTGAATGGCTTCATAACATTTCAGTTTTGTTTCCTTTGACAATGTTCAGCTATTGCACTGCATCTTTTTTTTTTTTTTTTAAACTGTGATTGATTTTTGTTTTAACAGAAAGAAAGAAAAGGAGAAAATAGTGTTTGAACAGGAGTACTGTTCTGCATGTTCACTGGGGCAGAGGTCCTTCTCATCTACCTTATCTGTGACCATGTCTGGTATTTCCCACTTCAAGGCAATAAACTTCGTGGCAGTGAAATGGAGGGTAGCCTTCCTCTGGGGAACGACTGTTAGAAATTTATTATTGTCCTGAAGTTTGAGAATTTGTGTTATTAGTTTGAAGCTTCTCTTTATATTTTATTGCTTACTCTTATAAAGTGAGCATGCTTGTCATCTCTACAGATGCCTGAGTTAACCCTGTCGTGAGTTGTCTTAATAGTATCATACAGAAATGAAATTCACAGTCTAAGTTTGCATTGGGTGAAGAAAGTCTTTTATGTTATTGCTTGATAATTCTGATAAATGTTCTGGTTCTCTTGAGAACAGGTAAACAGAAATTACCCACTGGGGCATGCTTTCACCTGCATCTGTCCTGGTCGCTGCTGTCCATGTTCTCTGTTGTAGAAGCCTGCTATGCCTAGGCTGCACGTTGCTTGGCTTTCCCTCACACCTGTGTAGTTGGTCAGTGTCTCTTCTGAAGCTGGAAGACTGCAGGTCCAGATCCAGATGTACCTTTACTCTAAACTTAAAGTTCTCCCTCCCACTGTTCACAAATCCATCCTCCTCCCTGCTTTTGGAGCCACTCTTGTTCTTTAAGGAGAGCTCCTTACTGGATTGTCCATTGGTCCTCTGCTGTTATGTTGCCCTTCTATTCCTTTTCCCCAGGTACCCTGACATTGCTTATAGTCTGCTCTTCATTATCCTTTAAATTGTTTACTGATTACACAAGAATTATTAATCTCATCAATCATCCTTCTTTCATGTTGGTCTTCAATGTTTTTCTACATATTTTTTTTTAAAAGATCACTTTTTCCTAGTTTAAGCACATTCCTAGTCTTTCCTGGTTCACTTGAACTGATGAAGGCTGGAGTCATGGAGTTCAGAAAAGTCAGATCTTGTCCACGAACATTTCTTTGAATTCAGTTAAACCACTGGTAAAGTTGATAATATCTTTTTCTTTTTCCTCCCTACTGAGTTGCGTATGCCTGCTTTTGTGTGAACCTTCTAACTTCTTATTTTCAAGATGACGACTGTAATTTATTTTGCTCGCTTAAGATTTTTCTTATTGTTTGGGCTAAATGTTAGATTTTTCTTTCTGTGGGATGAATATATATGTATTTTAATAATGGCAGTTGGTTGAGGAGATGGGTGGGAGAAGAGAGAGGTATTTCAGCCTGTGTATTGGAGAGTTTTGAAAACCTGGGGACTTCTGACTGAGACCGAGGACTCTCGGTTCCAGATTCCTTGCTGTTGAGTTAGAAGTTATTCCAGCTAGAGCTATAATTCTAGCTGCGGGTTTCTAAGCCCTGAAAGCCCAAATAATTTCAAAATCTAAAGCAGGAGCTCTGGAGCCTGATGTTACTAGCCACTCTGCATGGTGGAACATCCTAAAGCCACAGACCCAGCAGCTCAACATGGGAAATGACCAGAATTTGGCTTTATTTATTTATTTTTTTTAAATAATACTTTCTGTATGTTGAGGTTATGGGGTTTTTTTCCCTTGAAACATTTAGGTTTTGACAGATCAGTAATTAGTTGGAAAATTTTTAACTCTGAT
Organism: Ibycter americanus; assembly: GCA_035590275.1. Lineage (NCBI taxonomy): Eukaryota > Metazoa > Chordata > Aves > Falconiformes > Falconidae > Ibycter > Ibycter americanus. The sequence continues at coordinate 56,599,324 of JAVJGI010000060.1, read as the reverse complement.
TGCAAGGATCAGTAATAAATAAAGTTGATATCACTTTATGCAAGACGTGGACTTATTGTTTGAACCTAGAAGTGTAAGTTCAGGAGCACAACAGAGAGAACGTAACGAAGAAAAATACCATCAGAATGTATCAGAAAAGCATACGTCATTAATGATGAGAGAGGTAACTTCTAGGAAGAAAACCAAGTATAAAAGACCATTACTGCTCTAGAAGTTGGAATAGTTGGAATTGTCTGCTTGATGTTGTCAGTGGTTGTCTCTGGAAGTGGGATAGATAATTTGATGTGCCTTGGAGTGACTCCTAGAGGAAGACTGTAAATTGATCTGGTCATCGTGCTGTCGGCCAGTCTGCACGTGTTGTGAGTGGAGGCAGCAAAAGTGCACGCAGCTTTTGCAAAGCCACTCTTTTGTCTTTGTCTTTAGTTGGAGGTTAGCTGCTATGAAAACCACGTGTGTCCAATAGCGGACAGAACGGAGCTGCTCTGGCAGTGTTCCCACTTCGTATATTGTTTTGAAGCAGCAGGGTGTGAGTACTGTGGCAGCCACGGTATTAAAAGTTTAAGATTTTTTTTTTTTTGAGTAATTATTTATGAAAATAAATAATAAATCAATATAGTAGCTTGGATATATTTTGATTTTACTCCACAGCTGGCTTTCTCTCTGGCCTGGTTTGTAGCATGAAGGAGCAATGCCTGGCAGTACTGGGCAGTGAGCTCTCTTGTTTCAGCGACTTAATGGGCGCTGATCATCGTAGTTTTCGCCCAGCAACAGGAGGAATTTCCAGCAATAGCTCCCAAACAATTTCAGCTGTTGGATTTACTTGAGATGTCAGAAAGCTTTTTTCACTTAAGATCCTGTGCTTGTAATTTGTCACCCCTGCTTTCTCCTTCCTGCTCCCTAATAGCCAAGGGTCTCTGAACCGCTCCCCCTCTTCCATCTCACCTATTCTCCTTCTTTTTTCTTTTAATTTTCTGCCATTTTTTATCCTTGTTTCTTCAGGTCTGTCCTGTTACCGAGTTACCTCTTTAGACATGCGTTAAAAGTAAGTTGCACTGTCATGATGGTGAAGACAAGCCAAATAAGATGTATGCTTGTTGTTGTCTGGGCATAACTTATGACTTTTTTATTTTCTTCCCCCACCAGTACAACAATAATTGGGTGTATGGGCAAACTGCTGCATCTACATAGACTCAAGAAGAAAAATCCCAAAAAAAAAAAAAAAAAAAAAAAAAGACTGAAAAGGTAATTTTGTCTAGTGGTATTCAGCCTGTGGATCATGAATCCTGGTGGTCCATAAATCACTACAGAATGGTCCTTGAAACAATTCTAAAATGCCCCAGACACACAGATGCTCCCACATGCTCGGTAGGATTGTGTCCAAGTACATAGACAGGCACAGTCAGCAGTGGCTCCCAGCTGCTGTCCAAGCCTCGTTAAAATGTTTATTGCTGTCTGGTTCTGAATTTGTCAGAGTTCTGTTGTTTTACCCAAATATTTGGGTTTTACCCAAATACAGGGTATTTCTGTTCTCAACTTTCCATGATGCCAATAGAATAATTTCTTGCTCAAGGAAGTCACTGTCTCTGGCTCGCAGTCCAGATCTTCTGCAGTGAGTTACAGGCTGCTTTCCATGCCTAACACCCCATCTGCTTGTAGAACAGTTTTAGACCCCCTAGTTCCATAATCCCAAGTTTTACAAGTTTTCTTTGTAGCCTTGTGCTTAATTTCTGTGTGTACCTGGCTAATACCTCTTTTCTTACCCTGGTCTGACAATTGTTCTCCTGTAATTCTTCATGTCTGCTGTCAGGCTGCTGTTGGTGGTCATAATGATCACTGTGTTGTGTATGTTCTAACACCTATCTTCTGTATCAGAGTATGAAGTTTTCAGCAGTAATCCTTACAGGAGAAGTCCAGTTTTGTCCTTGTAGCCTTGGAATATGACATGCTTAATGAAATCAGGTCTAATACTTTCTTATGGGCACGCATCAGAAATCTGAGAAACGAACACACTAAATTATTTCTAAAGAATACATCTAAGTACCTTGGTTTGTGATTGGGTGTTTACTGTACTTAAATTTAGGCAATTTTCCATTACACACTTGTGATGCAAATTTGAGGTCCTTACCCTGAAACATGTTGAATGGGAGGATGTTCTAAAGAAAAGGAGTTGGCTACTTTGAACAATAAGATTTCAGGTATAATCACTTATTTCAAGTATGATAAAATCCTTCCAACTCTCTGACCCACTTGGTTGAAACAAGAACAGTAGGAGCAACAATCACCCAGAGGCAATTAATTAGCACAGATTTCAGTCCAGTTAAGATCTGGCAAAGAAACAGATACCTACGGAAGTCTAAGTAGAAACTGTAATAATAGGTAGTACTAATAATGGAAGAGTTGCAGGAGAAAGTAGTTCCTGCAGAGTGGCTAGAAGCTAATTTTCCATGTATTGAAGGGATGTCATAGAGAATGAGGTCAACTGGTACCAATTCTGCTGTCTATACTTTCTTTTCCTGTGCGGTAAGGAATAGAAGTCAACACCTCTCTCCTTAGAAGAGGAAGAACTCAACAATATTAAGAAGGAAAACTGCCATGAACAAATCCAGCTATTCTTGCCTATATCCTTTCAAGGAGAAAGAGTTATCTAATGCAAAACCCCTCAACTTTCTGATAAAGGCCAAAAATGTAATTAAAATTCTTGACATTGAAAATGAGCAGGAGCTGATAAAGAGCCCTTTTAGTAAATATTTTCCCCTTAGGACCCACAGAGGAACCTGGTATTTCTCTCCACATTGCTTTGGGAAGATGTAATTAAGGTAAAATGGGAGCTTCTGGATAAAACAAGCAATATGTGAAACCTTACAGGTTTGAGGAAAAAAAATCTGTTTCATATTCATTTCCCCAAAGTACATGGAGCAGAGGCTTTGCTCACAAAAGAAACTGTTACACCAACTGCATGAAAGGGGAGATTTGTTGTAGGAAATAAATACATAAATATGTAGAAGTTCTCAGGAGAAATTGCATGGTATCAGCTATGCTCCAGGCATCATTAGATTCTGCATAGGTTTTTCAGGGCTCTGAGCCTGAAGACCACAGCCACAACTTAATGGAATGAACGTGTCTTGGCATTACTGGTATTGTTCAAGTGGGCTTCAGAAATTGGTGCTTTGTAGATGTATGTGCTTTTGGATGTATTAAGGTGGCGTGCCGCAGAGTAGGACAGAATTTTATGGCTGGGTCCCAACAAATAGTAGTGTTCACTGGCAGTGAAGTCACATCACCACAGGGAGTTGAATTTTGGTCTTGCTTAACTGGGAGTAAAAATTTTAGAAGCCTTAGCCTAATATTCAGCCATGCTTTGGGAGAGGTGGAGATCTCATAAAGAAGTTCCAACAAATTTCATACCTATTGGAGGCTGAGTAGAGCAGAGAGGTACAAATAAATACATTTTTAAGGTAGTCATTAAAAACCCATGTTTTGTTTGATAGGCTGACACTTGGCATTTGTGGGTAGCAGCCAGCATGTACATGGCTCTGAACCAGCCGTGACATGCACTAGCCTGCTGGGGGGGGCATGTTAAAAGGGACATGGAGATGAGCTTCTAGTGTGATAGGGCAGAAAATTGTGGTAGTGGGGAAGGGGGCAGAGGAGGGAGTGTGTGGGATTTGAGGAGGGGACTTCTTAATCAGAGGGGAAGCAAACTCCTCTGGTTCTGCTGTTTGTGGTACAGCTGGTTGTGTTATGTCCTATAGCTGCTGTCCTGCTGTGTCAATTGTACTTTGTGCTGTTGTCACTATTACAAAGGCAGAATCTGCCTTTATCACAGGTCTCTGGGAGGGAGATGTCTTTCAGTTTTGGGCTTTTTTTCTTCTATAAATTGTTTTTTCATTTAGCTGCTATTTAGAAACAAGGGGTGAATTCAGACCATTGTGTTGTATTTATTGTGCATGCCATATTTTACAAAGGGAGTAAAATCAAACTTGCCTTAGAAAAAGGCAGTAGTCAGACTGCACTGAGTGCATGTGTTACAAACATTCCTTAATTACTGTATGTGTGTGGGGTATATATTGCTGTGTATAGTCCCCCCTGCCCTGGTATTCAGTGCAGAGATGAATAGTGATTATTTCCTGAGCAGTTAGTTAATGTTTGCATTCTTATTGTCCAAGATGTGGCCAGTGCCTCTTTATTCAAATAATCTTCTTCAGATTCAGAATTACTCATTTTCTAATGGATTCTGTGGCCTTCATCACCATGTTACCTGACTAAACAATGTTTTATGAAGCTAGATAAAACTCTAATCATCCCCATTGTATTGGTGGCAAGCCAACAGCTTAAAATCAGGATTGTCTGATAATTTTTGTGGCCCTTGCTGAGACACTCTTCCACTCTGCTTACCAGATGGCAGCATTAGTTTCATTTGCCGCTCCCCTTGGCCCCGGTTACACCGGTTACAGATGCTTTCAGGCTTTGGCAGAGTGCAGGGAGTCCCTGCAGGCAGCTGGTTTCAGGCGTTGGGAAAGAGGCTGGATAGGACAGGGTCAGTCTTGCTTGAAACTCGGGTGCAGGGATTTACTGGGGAAAAATGAAGGGTTACCTTGAAGGCTGTGGTGCAGGGTGGCAGGACGACCAGCAAGTGGATACTCACGCTGAAGTCCTGCCTCCTGTAGCCTTCAGTCCTCTCCTTTTAAATGTTTGTGATTTATACTGGCTCATCTTCCAGTGGTTCCCGTTCTGTGTGACAAATGCATGCTCCATTTTCTACCCTCTCACTGTAGCTCCTAACTAGTGCTCTAGTTTTTTTCCTTTTCTCTTTCTTACCTAATTTGTTTGCCTGTTTGTTCTCAGTTTTTTGAGCCTCCGCTCCTGCAACACTCTCGGGCACCTTGCTCTAATCTGTGTGTTTGGGTTTTGGTACAGCACCATTTGTCTCCTGGACAGAACAGGTTCCCCCATGTCCCTTTTAGCTCCTGGTCTTTTATTCACCACTGAAGATGACATTTTCTGCCTTTGCCCCTGCAGTCCCAGACTGATGGGAATGAGTGGCCCATTCCAGGCTTGGGTTCCCTTGACAGATTTGTCTGTGCATGGGAGGTCTGCGGTCAGACTTCTCGAAAGCATGGACAAAATGTATGGACTCTGCAAAAACACAAGGTTAAAACTCCATTAGAGCTTTAGCGGATGTGTGCAAGGTAAGGTCTGTGAGAGGTCTGTCTGATCGGTCAGTCATTGCTGTGTAGGGTTTCTGAGCTCTCTGGAAATTTTACCCAATCTCTGCTACAGAGCCCTCTCTGCTGGGCTTCAAGTCCCTGAGCTGAAAAAGGAATATCTAAATTTTTTAAAAGAAAGCGTTGCCCCAAAATAAGTTTAATGTCATATAAAGCATTCAGTTTCCCTCAGAGCGTCTATTAAAAAAATAAAATAGAAGGAACTTGTCATTTAAGTCTGAACACAGTGTCATGAGAAATTTCAGCTCACCAGTTAAAATCCAGCAAAGCAAGAGGCACATAAAGGCAATGCCACTTTTAATCATTGGCACTGATACCAACTAGAATTAATACATATATAAATGTTACAATTGGAAAGGTTTTGGTCTCTAGCTAAGAGTGGATTGGTTTCTCCTGCTACCTGAGGAGCTGATACTCATGACATCAGTCCTGGTTCCCAGAGGGAGAACTGAGATAGTGTCAGTGTGTCATTTCTCAGAAAATAGATGAGCAAATAGGATATTTCTCTTTACAGAAGCATTAATGGAACTTGCAGAATGCTGGTTGCATAGGTCCTAGTAGTGTGCTCAACAACATTTAGTATGAATTATGTTCAAAGCTAGTATACCTTGACCTGATGCATTTGTTTCCAATAGTGGTTTTTTTGGAAAATGATCATTTAGGTTCTCTAGAAATGTAAGGGTCTGCTGGAAAGTTGAAACAAAGAAGAACTTGGTAATGGACAAAACTTGGGGTAATGAAAACATCCATTTTGCTTTTCTGTAGTCTTTTTCATCCCATCCTACCTATTATTTGAAAGTGCTTTGTAATATTGCAAAGCAAAACTTTCCAGGGCACTCTTTACATGCAGTACTCTGATGTAGGATGGTTAGGCAGTCTGACCTCATGGAGATAAAAATACACAATGCATAAGTTTCTTCAGAAAAACTTGATCATTAGAATAATGTATTGGATTCTAAACTCTGTATGAGTTGGCACGTTTGTTTTTCTTGGTTATTGCTTGTTTTGTGCAACACCTTGTTTGATGAATAGCTTTCTTTCAAAACTAGTTCAGAACTTGGATGATGTGCAAAAGGAAGAAAAACTTCTTGTACGACTGCTATCTGATTTTTGATAAACTGTGATTTTACCAAATCATGAGATGAATGAAAATAAAAATATTAAAAGACCATGCTGCTGTAAAAGCGTGGTTTAGCATTTCTGAAAAGTATAGCTATAAATATCTAGAAAATCAAGCACTTTGAAAAATGTGCTGTTTGGCATCAGACAGGCACTGCATTTAATAATATTTTAAATTAACAGGTGTAGTGGCTTAAGGGCTCAGCACAGATTGTCTTAATTTCCTAATGATTTTAAAGATATTTTAGTGTGTATTATTTGCTTACATGACAATCATCATAAGCCTTGTCTGTCTGAAATTTTCTCTCAGTTAAGTGCTTTCTTCTACCTGCTGGTACTGAGCACTGTTGCAATCCTGGGGGAGGGTGCTGCTCAGGAGTACAGCAAATTTAGATTGTACACGAGTATTTTTATATGAAGGGTGGCTGCTGGCTTTAGCTTTGGCTGTCGTCCTTGCTTACTGCTGCTAGTTTGAGACTTGACAAGCTGCAAACTAAGCTGGACCTGGGTTTGCATTTATAGACTGCAACTGGATTGCTGTGTTCTTGAACTGGCAGCCAACTGTTTAGCTTGTGCAGAGTTTACAGAGCAAGTTACTTGGTTGTATTAAGTTTTATTTTTGCAGTGCCTAAATGACAGATTCTGTTTCTAACATTTAGATCTGGCCTTTGGGCAGGCTTTCTTCTATCGTTCTCTTCCAAATCCTCTTACCTGTGCTTCTGCTGGGCTTGCATTCACCTGTCAGTCTCAGCTTCTGCTAGGATCTGCTTCAGAAATTCAAGTTTTGATTCTTCTCCTTTCCTTCCAGAAGAACAGCTTTACTGAACATCATGTTTTTAACCAACTTTAATTTTTGTAATTTCCATCATAATACTAAAGACAACACTCTATGATAATATTGGACTAATTCTTCCCTGCCATGCATAGTTTTTTCCCTTGCAGCGAGAGGAAAAACTAATGAAGTTGCTCTTCTGGTAGCTTTCATTTTAAGCAATCAAAGATAATCTGTACGTCACTTAAAAAGAAAAATACAGATCTCAAGCTTTTAGACACAGTTGTGCTAGGGTGGGTTTGTTTCCAGCCATGCTTCTTTTTGATCAGCTTCAACTGCTAGCATGTGGCAAAAGTTCATACGGAATGTTTTCTGGAAATGAGAGTCAGAAGCATATCTAATTAGTAGATGGTTCCTTTGTATTTTAATTTGTATACTGGTTGGGTATGCTGCATTGGTTTTAGTTGTGGCCACGTAAATCCCATTGTTGCTGTTGCATTCTTTCTGTGTGATCTGAGAGCGCAATATATATCTTGCCTCAAAAGAGGAGTTTTGGGTGGTATCTGCAAGAAGTGGTGCCATTCTCCTGCTTCGCACGTAGGAGTCATCAGGAGCCCCATCCAAGAGTAAGATCTTATTAAAACACTAGCTAGTGCTACACATTGATAAGATTTATTCTTACATATTCTGAAATCAACTGCTTGCCATTTATGGGGACTAACCTAATCTCAAGGATAGAATGGTTCGTTAATTCCTAGCTTTCTCTATCATCACACTTAACGCTAGAGACTGCAAATGAAACATTCTAATGTTTTAACACTGTGGATAGATTTCCTACTTATGGTCAATACTTGGTCATTTTGTGTGTGTATGTTTTTAATTTTTTATTTATTTGTTGTTAATTAAACCCACAATTCTGCTAGTAAGTAAATTACCAAGAATACAGCTGGCTGAAGTTTTTATGCCAGAACTACAAAATAAAATGCGATTTTGGCTATATAGATACATGTGCACACGTAGGCACACAAGTATGTATATGTGTATATGAAAATTATTGACACACACACACACACCCCACCTCCCCGTTGTATTTTTTTTGGCTTCTAGGTGGAAGCAAAATTTGGTTGAAAATTCAGTGTTGGCAAGCTGTGTTTGCATCTTAGGATGACATGAATGTGTTGTGTCTTAAAGGAATTACATTGTGCCAAGGCTTTCAGTGAGGTCTGTTAGCTGAGTCTCAGTGCAAGCTAGCTGTATTTCCAGGGCTTCCTGTGCTCTGCTTTGGGGTACTACATGGTCTTATGTTTTGCACTTTCCCCCCCATCCCTGTCCCTCCATGTATGTTGTAAAGCAATGCCTATCTTCACTGTTGGTTTGAATGAAGTAAATACTTTGTTGCCTGCAACCACCTGCAAAAAAATCACTGCTCCTCTTGCATCTTTTGTTTGAACTTTTACAGATGACCCACTGTTACTAACCATCTGAGGAGAAAGTGGAAGTCTAGATGGATAATGTAGAGAGTGCCCAAACCAAGTGCAGCATTGCTGAGACCCATACATGCTCCTCCACTGTGCTGAAAGTCCTACCTGCCCTTGTATTGCCGATGTATTAGCCCATCGTGGATTTCTGTGTCTCTGCTAGTGATGCATGGTAATTCTGTTTCCCTGTGTTTGCATCAGAGAACTTTGGAAGATAGCTTGTCCTTGGGGTAGACTCAAGATTTGTATGTGTTGAGAATCCCACTTCTGTGAAGCTCTGGAAGATGTGTGTGGGGCTATTCTGGAAATTAATTTCTCCCAGTTGTCTGTCAGACCCTAAGTGTGGTTTGTATCACAGAGCTTTTCTTCAGTTGGGATTTAGAGAGTTTTGTTCTGCTTTTCTTTCCAAATAAATAAATAAATCAGATTCAGAGTTTTATGAAGAGTATCTGTGTTTATCTTTTGTTTTTTAAATATATCTTAGTGCTATTTTGTCTTTAATTTTTGGAAGTCGGAATGTATTGCATTTATTGAGGTCTCTTACTACGTGTGCTTATTGTCTTCCCATGCATGAGAGCTCTTACTTGAGCAGACTCGATGTCTGTTCATTGAAAGCTGTTGTCAATCACTAGCCGATGTCTTGTAGATTTGTGCTTTGGAATAGTACCATTATTGGCACTGAGTTTTGTGAGTGCATGTTTACTGCTTCATATACTTCCCCCCCCTTTTTTCTTTATTGCTTATTTGCTTGCAGGCATTTGAATTGTCTGACTTTGTTGAACTTGAGTTTGGAGTTGCTGATTCTGTGTCTTTGGTCTAGACTCTGTCCTTTTAAATAACAGTACCAAAGTGCTGTCATGACGGGGTTGCTGTCTCCGGTATGGGACACAGGAGGTGGGCCTCAGGCAAGGCAGATATTTTGGTGGAATTAATGAATTGTGATTTTTGGTTTCACTGTCAGAGTCAGCTGGTATTCATTCAGATGATCATGGAGTGAACTTTTATCTTGTTGTCCAGTGGAAGCTGTACTGCAAGGACTACAGGCAGCACTGGGGTTGCAAATCCCTCACTGCAAAAATCTAAGGCATTATACGTGTGATTGCTACTAAAGGGCTATCGGAGCTGGACACTGCTATATAAGTGAGGGTGCAGGAGGATTCCCGTGCATCTGTACCTTAACCTTTCTTTGCTCTTATCAGCGATGTATGTGTAGCAAGGCAGGGGGTGTGTTGGCTCCATACTGCTGTTCTGTCAATAGCAGATATATCTATACTGGCGTCGTTTTCCCATTTCTCATTTCTTCAGCTGCCTCTTTCCATTTCCACGGAGAAGGAGGTTGGTTTTCCTTGTTGTGGCAGTTCTTGTGTTGGTCCTTTCTCTGAACTTGGTCTGTGAGATGATCCAGGTGAAAAAAGGAACTGCAGGCTGGAAAAAGGGAAGAAGCTTAAAATAGATTTGCCTACATAATAAGAAAAGTGAGAGTGCTGTGTGGAGCTGTCCTCTGTACCATTACTATTTTTAAATTGTTAAAAAAACAAAATGAGAACCGAATATAGGAATTACTCATATTGAGTCATTCCTGAGGTGCATCTAACCCCATGACAGCAGTCAAAAGTGACAGGTTCAAGAAGATTACAGCAACAAGCTAATGATCTCCCCATCCCTCCTCTCCCACCATTCAGTGGTGTGTGACTTGGGATATCTTCAGAGATCAGGGTGATCTCTGTGTGGTTATTAACCCTTGCTGCAGTTCTCTTCCATAAATCTGTTGGGCCTCAAGGCTGTAGGGTTTTAGCGTCCACAGTATCTTGTGGCAGAGGTCCATGACTTGGATCCAAGCTGTGTGAAGACAACTTCCATTTGTTCGTTGTGAACGTGTTACCGTTTGCTCCCTAGCTCTTGGGCTACAAGAGGTACAACTGATCCCTCTCCATACCAGGTGTGCTGCCTATGAATTTTATCAGCTACTATTATATCCTGGCTCCTTCATCCCTTTTCCAGGTAGCGGGATTTGAGCTGCTTAACCGTCGATTGTGTGGGGAGAGGAGCAGAACTGTAGGCAGCATTCAAGGTGTAGACTCGCGGCGGGTTTATTGGCATTGCTAAGCTTGTAAGCTTGTCTCTATTTTGTTCTTTCCTCTGCATAACTCCTAATAACCTGCTGGTTTGTTTTGACTGCTAAGCATTTAGCTGACAGTTGCCTGAAAACACGTATTTTATGTTAGAGGAAAATATGTCATGCTGCGTCCAACAGCCCAAGGGAGGCAAGGCAGCTGCTGCTCCGTGCCCCCAGACCCAGCTGGTGGTGAGGCTGAAACGTATACCCAGCAGGTATGGGCATGTGTGTGTGGGTCAGCACAGATAACAGGCAAATAGAGCACTCGGACACAGATGAGTCTCCCAGGGCAGGAGGGAGGTCTGTGAGTGTGACTATGTAGGAGGAGAATCCTTCCAGCAGCTGGGCTCTGACACTTGGTTTGCTCAGCAGCTGTCCCTGGATCCCAGTCTCCCCAGTTGCTGGCACCTGGACATACGAGCCCCCAGCCAGCACCCCTTGTGCTCTCATCCTTAGAGACACATAGGTGCTCTCAAGCCCAGAGCTGGCCCTTGGGGACCCACTCTAAACCCCTCTCTCCCAGGCCACTTCTCCTCTCCACCTTGCTCTTCACTAGCACTCACGTGCTCATAAACTTGATGCAGTCTCAAAATGCCCTTCCCCTTCATCCCATCGCATGTCCCGCACCCCAAGGCAACAACCCTCCTTAGTCTGAAAGGTGATGAGGAGAGCTGCTCCCCATGGCTCGTCTTGCCAGGCTCCATGCCTGGATGCTAGGGCTGAGGTTCTCCTGGGATACCTGGGGTGTTCCTCAGCAGGAGTCCTTGGTTTGGGCTACTGCCTGTCACTGTACCTCTGCTCCTCCAAGTGTCTGGAGATGGGCTTTTGATGGGCTGATGGCCCCTGGGATGTGCCTGGAAGCAGTCTGGATGCGCATTATTTGTGTAGGTGAAAAATTATTATAATCCGAAAATTATACTCCCAAGTGGTAGCTGTCAGATCAGAGCCCATTACTTTACCTGGGACACCAGGATTAATATTTATGAAAGGCCATACGTATAGAAAAATAACTTTTTAACTTTTTTTTGCAATTGGCCCATATTTTTACTTTCCTGGCTAACGTAAATACCATTGACAAACCCTGCACCTCACTATTCACCTTTTTATCTAGTTTTATTAAGAATATATTAAGTTGCGTAGGTCTTAACACAGATCTGCAAAACTACTGATGACTTCCCTCTGGCAGCTGATCATCACTCAGCTTATTTTTAAAATTTATGTATCTGTGCAAGAGTAAATTAGGTACTGTTTCTGTTAGCAGACGCAGAGATTGTCCATTTTTATTTTTAGGACATTTGTCTGGTGTAGTATTAGGCTTGTCATTGGTAATGATGCTTCTGTCATTTTCTTTTGGAAATTGTTTCATACTCTAATGCCTTTCTTGGTCAGAATTTACCTACTCAACAGTTTTAGTCTATCATTAAAATCAATTTCCCCAACCCTTGTAACTTTCTGAATTAGCCCTGTCCATCCTTCAATGTTCCTATGTGCCTCTGTTAAGCAGATGAAATATATTCAGCTTTTCTGACTTTTCCTTATAAATTCAGTTTCTCTCACTTTTCCTGCCTTAAAGACTTCCCTCCAGGATCCAAGGATCCAGCAGAAAAGAGTATCTTGTTCCATCTGCGTTCTTTTCCATTTGCAAGAAATGCATCTCAGGTCAGTATTATGCAGTGCCCCACTCTGGTTTGGGACAAGGCTGAGGCTCCCCATTTGGTACACTTCAGTTTGAGTATTGGTTTTTTATATAATATATCTACTACACACACACACACATATATGTGTATGTATATTATGTATTTTTTTTTAATATTGGCTCTTGCCTTACTTAAGGACAAAACCCACAGGCATAATATACTAATCGTGAAAAGGCATTGCTTTCCTTTTTTGAAAATTGTTATACTAAGCTTTATAGGCATATAAACAAATAATTCATGTATTCTTTCCTATTACCTTAACCATAGTAATTTTTACAAAACTTTTCCTTCCTGCTAGTTTCTACAAGTGTCTGTCTTGAGAAAAGCAAATATAAAATGATTTTGAGTGTTTTCCATTATCATTTTCTCCTTTACAAAGCATACTCAGTTCTGATCTTTTCCCTGAATTCTTTTTGAGGAACTGTTGTTTTCAATTGAAGGTATAATAAAATATGCCTGTCTTGGTAATTCCATATCTGATACATATTTCCAGTCATTCCACGTGATTTTCTTCAGGTTTTAAGAATATGCTTTGCTAAGATTTTTGTATTTCTGTAGTGTATCTGCGGCTTCTGGTCAGTCCTTTCTTGAAGTCCTGCAGACTCTGCTGTGGGAGCTGCAGCAGGGCAATGAATCACCTCATGGGCCGATGCACTGCTGCAGTGGCTGGCAGCAAGGGCTTCACTGGGTTAAAGTCCTTTGGACAAATAAACATCCATGTAGGAGATTTTTCTTTTTTCCTAACCCCAGGCTACTAGTGATTGGTTCCTGTCTGGAGATTTTTGTCATTGGAGATGGGATGGGAAATGCTTGCTGTTTGCCAGAATCGAGCTGGGACATTAACATGTTCTGGTATAGGGATCCTATAAAAATTCTGCCCGGGGCTCTGAAAATAATTGCTGATGAAACTTAGTATGCTGGTTCTCCTAGGGTGGCTGAGTATCTGTCATTTTGTTCTGCCAACATAAACTTTGTAGCTCCCCTAGTTCGGTTACTGAAGTTGGGGCATGCACCAAGCTGAAAAGGAGCAGTATGCCCTGATGCTGTTATGCGCTGTGCTATGTATGGCAAGTGGAGGTGCTCAGACACAGACATCTGCGTTTCTGGTCACCAGTCTTCACGCCTGTGCCCAGTCCTTCTGAATAGCTATTTTCTTGGTTTCGTAAGCAAGAACATTTATTTCTTTCTGCCTTTATGGAGAGTTGGATTTTCTTCTAGATCAAACTTGTCTTCCTCAGCTTTGCGTCTTGCCTGCAGTTTCTTTGGAGCTCTGTTCTAAAGCATGGAAGCTTGGAAGTTTGTTGTTGTGAATAGAGATAAAGGGGGATTTTTTTAAATCAAATGGGATTTTGTAAGTCAAAATGTTTTGCAGAACTGGAAGTACATTTCCTACAGGCTGTCCTCCTAAGTGACTCCAGGGGCCAGGGCAGCTTTGTTACCTTGCGGCTTTTTTGTAGGTGGTGCAAAGCCTGTGAACACGGGGGTGAAGGGTCCTGATTGTCTCCTTGTGTGTTTAGTGAAAAATGTGTGCTAGGATGGCAGTTACTGCTTGGAAGCTTTGAGCAAGACTGAGCTCTCCCTGTGCTAAGCAGTGTGCCATACACACCAGAAGCTGTGCTTACAAACTGGGGTTATACAGAACAGGTCAAGAGTAGGCAAGAAGCAGCTCTACTCTTACCTTTTTAAAGGTAATGGTTGAAGCTAAGGGTGGCTTAACACCGTGTAACTTTGGACTGGGAGCTTGTAGGAGGGGAGAGGATTAAGCCTAAGTATTCGGCATGGTAGAACATGACTTAATTGTAAGCTCAGAACTTCATGTGGCTCCATTACTGAACAAAATAAAATTAGAATACTCTTTAACTGAAAGCTGACAATTTTACTGGAATGTAAAAGGCAATGAAATATTAAATTTCATGCATCTCATGTAAGAGATATTTTGCACAGAATTAGCTGCAGCAGTACTAAACCTGTGTACCAAACATGAACACTTGTTACGGGCCAGCCTAGAGCTGGAGGTGGTGTTTCACATCTCTAGGCTTGGTAGAGGAGCTGTGTTCATTCTCAGGCCAGTAAGACTGCAGCCGCGCAGGATACAGTATGATCTGTCTCTGGGGAAATTAGTCTGCTCATCTCATCAGGAATTGATTCTGGCAAGCGACTGGTAAATGTTACGACACATTATTGTCTTTCTAATATATTCTCTCTCCTCTCTCTCTCTCTTTATATGTGTGCATATAAAATGCATATGGTGATTTGTGTTTCTAAACATACTGCAATCTATTGGTATAATTCACAAATAACAAATGAGCATCAGTTATAAAATTGAACTGATCCTTTCAGCAGTAAGAATTTAAGGAAGCAAGCAACAATATGAATCACTTAGCTGGAAAAGAAGAAATATCTAGATGCAAATGGCATTTGACAAATGAGTAGAAGTATAGCAATTGGAGTGCAGTGTAGACCAAGAGCCAGCTCTGCATTATTTTTAAGCACCCTGAATTGTTCAGCTGCCACTCTCTTCTAAGACTTCGGAACATCATAAATTCTTAAATTTGTATTCACTGGTTTAGCATGTTGCCAAAAGCGTTAAAAGAATTGCTGTCCTAAATTAATTAACTTTTTGTTTGTAGAATCTGTACTATGGAACACAAATGTCAGTTTTATTCAGACAGAAGGGAAGATTCATCTCCGGGCCATAACTGATTTTACCCTGGCTTAACGAGTCATATATTTCCACTTGACCTGAAAGAGATTTTTATTTTTATTTTTTTTAAAATGATTGCTTCAGGCCATATATAACCTCATCATTTGCAGCAGTGCAATTTAACGGATTTAATGTAAACTAGTTGAAGCTGTTTGAGATGTTTGACCTAACCACAGAAAAAAAAAATAAAATATTTGCCTGGCCCTTCAGTTACAGTAAAATATGAAACAGAAGTCAGCAGATGTGAAATAGTTTTAAATGGCAAAGTCTGCCTGCTGTGCTACAGGGCTGCCCCTTCTCTTGCTCTGAGCACATCCTTGCCCCCCGCCTGCCTGGTGGCATCTTTCCTAAGGTGGGGCTGGAGGAGGTGTGGGACTGGGTCCTGTGCCTGGGCTCTGTCCACGTGGCAGCCCTGCAGGGGTCTGCACGTGTGCGCTGTCCTCCCTAAGCTTAGACTTGTCATCGGGAGAAAGTGTGGTGATGCAGAATAGCTTTCTTTGATTTGCTTTGTTTTTTTTGAAGCACGGTATAATGTTTAGCCATAGGGACAAAGCATGCTGAAGTAGCACGGTATAATGTTTAGCCATAGGGACAAAGCATGTTGAAGTGAGAAGGCTGGGGTTTGCCTTTATGGTTGTCTTTTTTCTTTTTTTCCCCTAACAGTCTCCATCAAATCTACTGTCCTTTTTCAGTTTCCTTATGTCAGGTGGAACTGCTTTGTAGGAGCTGGAGGAAGCCAGCATGACTCTTACCTGCCTTCATACCTGTGTTTTCCAGTGAGGTTCCACTCAAATTAACTCCACATACACGCATGATAATTGGGTCGTGTAACAGATTTGTAGATATTAGAAGAGGCTTTGTGAACACATGAGGTTTCAGGCAGAGTCTGAATATCTAATTATTGTCTCCTGCTGTCATTCCAGACTGTAATGGTTACCTCAGCATTGTTAAAACAGACTAATTCTCCAAATAAACGGATTACAAAATATGAAATGTTTTGTTGATATGAGGAAGTATCAAGTCTTTGTTAAGGTCTTGTAAATGGAGAGAGTGGGTGGTGCAGGGGTGTGCTGTGGATGGGTTGCCTTTGGGGAGCAGTAGCTTCAATACTGTGGGTGCGTTCAAAAAAACGTCACCACCATCCCTTCAACATCATTGTGTACATGCTTTATAGGGTATAGGGGGAGTGCCATGATGCAATTTAGTGTCAGTGAGATGGAGATGGGAAGGGAGAAAAGAAAGGCAGAGAGAACTGTATATTTGACCTGAAGAATCACATGATGCGTGGTTGACTTGTTGTATACTTACTTGTCCTGCAGCTTTGAATGCTTCATATGCATTGCTCGTTGTTCTGTGTCTCTGTCCTCATCCTTGCATAGTATCTTTGTAATATTAATCTGGAAGCAAAATGTTTTCCCTCACTGCTTGTGAAGTTTTTCTCCAAAACAAATTCCTCTGCTAGGATATTTTTTTTCCCCTGGATAGGCTTTTTGGTTTTGTGGTGTTGGGGTTTTTTTTTTCCTTTCTTTTTTCTTTTTCTTTTTCTTCCAGTTCTAGTATCTTGTGATCTTAAATGGCAAAATATTATCATTTTATATCTTAGGGAGATAATCTTTGTTATCTACAGGGATGCAGTTTTTGGCTATACGCAAAAGAGTCTAAATCTTGGATTTAACATACTGCAGCTTTTATATTCGGAAAAGCTGTTTCAGGATATTCTTAGAGGTTTTAAGAAGGTTTTAGCTGTAATTTTTCTTTCCTTGTGAATCATGTAGTGTTGAACACAGTAGAATGAAGTACTGTGCTTTGCAGGCAGAAAGAGGAAATAAACGGTCCCAATAAAATATTGAAAGCTCTGTAAGCCATTGCTCAAGTAGTTTTCAGTAAAAGTATGTGGTGTCAGTAGAATGTGGCCTGCTGAACTCTAAAGATTCCCACCCTAGTCAGGACTCAAGTGAGATGAACTGCATACCTCTTGTGGACACTGAGGTCATACTACCTTAGAGAAGTCTATATTCAGATTCTCAGCACTTCAGCCTTCATTCTCTGTTTTTTCTGAATTGGTAATTTTATTTAAAATATTTTCATTTTGTCCTGTAAGGATGATTCATTCTGCAGCAGTGAGTTGTACATATATATTATTCATTCCTTTAAAGTGTTCGTTTAAATATTTTATTTTGTTAATAGTGCAACATGCTGAACTTTGAATTCTGCTCTTATCTAGTATCCTTCATGGGCTGAGCACCAGTAGTGGAAGTTGTGGTACTTGCTGCTGCAGGTTGTTTTAGATGAACTTTAAAGTCTTCTGTGTGCGGTTTGGTTCTTCCTGAGCTGGCAGGATTTCTAATGTTTTAAGCTACTCTTTTTGAAGTCATGATGATTTACATCTTGGAGCACTTGGGTTTTAACAGTGCTACTGGAGCAATGAAACCTTAAACAGCTGAGTCAACAAACCCTGCCAAAAAGGAGTATCAGCCGTGTGATGTTGAAATGCATCCATTTCTTCATATCTTAACAATGTGAAGGAATGGTATATGCAAACATACTAACTAATAGTGTTAATTTTTCCCGCTTTATTTAGTACAGATTTTTTAAAAGGGTTTAAAATCCTGTTGTGTCTTTACTATTAAGAAATACTATTTTTAAAAATGACAGCAATGCAGCAGCAACATATCCAAAGAAGGGATGCTCTGTGGTGTGTTCCTCTTGCTTGCTTTTCTGCGTTTGCTTTCTCATTAATGAATTCACAGTAACTCAGTTTATTTGGATGAACTTTACATTACCTGGTGTGACTTGAGATCCCTTTTTACTTGTATGTAATTAATATAAAACCTCAAACTGGAAGTCTGCAATACAGTGTCTCATCACAAAAGCAGCTAACTGTAAAAGCTGATAATGTTTGTAAAGCACGTTAAGCTCCCTGGGTGAAAGGTACCATAGAAATGCAAAGTATTAAGCCAGTAGTTTAATTATAAGATAAGAAGTAATTGAAATTTTCCAACACGTTGCTTGTAGAAGACAGTCTGGTGATTTGCTTTGTAATATTTAGGTCAGTGAATTGAGATGTTTTTCTAAATCCTTTATGAATATTCTCTCATTTAAGTGCATTGCTCGAAGGTGTCTGATACATTTATTTGGCTGGTTGATACTGCAGTTTAAAAATACCACATTTCAAGTAGGCAGAGAAGTGCTGTATAGAAGCCTTTGAAATAACCAACCTTCATCCTTCAAAGTGACAGTTATTGTGCTATAATAATTGTAGAAGTACTGAATTTGCTTCAATTGATTTTTATTTTTTTTTTCCCCTTGAATAGTATACTGCTCGCTTAATACACAGTGCCTCCAGAATTTTAATCTCCATGTCCCTCTTGTGGTTTACTGTTTGGTGCAGATTTCCCTTGAGGTATTTTTCCTTGCCTTATGTATATCTATATAAAACTGGAACATTTTATTGTGCGTACTAAATCCCACTGTATGGCACTTACTGTGCTGTCACATAGAACGATTTGTAATTTGAAATCAGTACTTCTATATGGTGTTTGGTCCCAAAAACTTCTGTACTACTTCCATTTACAAAAAAAGGTGGCTTGTAACAATTGTATGATGTTTTTCACTTTGAAATAATTTAATACTGTAGTAGTTCCCTCCCTGGCACACCAGTTGTGACTATAGGGTGCAGCTGGAGCATCCCAGCATTCCTGCATCTGCTCCCAGGCTGCCTTTGTGGACAGTAATGCTGTGAAGTGGATACGGTGTGGGACAGAGGTGTGGAGGGATTTGAGGCTGTGGCGTGCTCTTTGTTCCCTGCAGCTTTTCTCCTCTTGCAGTCATGGCAACACCACAGGACCAGCAAGCAGCCTTGTTTCCAGCCCAAAACTGTCTTCTGTGACTCTGCTGATGGGGGTTAAAAACTAAATGGAGACTCCGCTGCGTTCTGCATGTGGTGGGTCAGTGTTTTAGTTAGGCGTTAATTTGTCTTTCCTAGAAAAAGCTTCAACGGGTGCCTTTGCCAGAAAGCTGCTAAGCCAAGGAGAGATGCTGTTCTCCGTCAGTGGTCAGGCGGCACTACTTCGGTAAAAGCTGATCTCTAAAATGTTACAACCTTGAGTTCATAGGATGCAAAAATTCTAGGGGGACCTGAATTTGGCAAAATTTCTTCCTGAAGTAAAGATTCCTGTAATTAGTGATGTCAAGAGTTTTCCAGTTTAAAGTTATAAGGACAGGTCATTCATAATTCTAAAACTTGTATTTGAGAACCAGACGGAGTTTCACTGTTTGAGAGTTGTCTGTACAGCTACGGGGATTTAAAGATACATTTAATTTTGAAAAGGAGTATCCTTCAGTCTTCAAGAGTTTTTGAAGTAGTAAACAAATTTGTTATGTATTTCAGAATGTAAAAGCATAGGACTGAGCGTGGCCATCTCGTTTAATATCTCTGTAGCAAAAGGCTGTGGCCTCCGTTTTCCCCATCTGTGTTGTTGGGGGGGGTTGTGTGTGGGCGTGAGTGTGCGGGGGGGGGGGGCATACACTGCAAGCCTTACAGCCTGTTGCAGCTCAGTGCCTCTCTTTCAGACTAGAAAGGCTAAAAGGGCCATTAACTCTCTGAATTACAGTCTGCAGTGCGGGGCATCCTCTGAGGGATGTAGAGCAATTTGCCTATGGTGTCATACAATTTTTCCTGAGCTCTGGCTCTAATCACTGATCACAGGTGTGCAAGCTTGTCACTTTTTAATGAAAACAAAATTTCTGCTATGATGTTAAGAGGAAGTCTGAATGTTCCTTGGAGCAGGAAGCCTTCCAGAGGAGACCCAGCTCAGTGGGCTCCTGGCATCCCAGGAAGCCCCTGTAACAGCACTGCTGCTCTCTGTTTCTTATCACTCATCTTTCTCCTCAGCATCCTTCCCCCATCCCCTTGCCCCCTGTTTCATCCTGAATCCCAGAGAAAAAAGAGCACTGCAGCCACCCTGCTTCTGTTTCCCTGAGCCCATTGCATTTATAACGCCATCCCGTCCTGTTGATTTCCATGGCCTTCCCTCCTGCTGCGCTGCAGACCCCCTTCCAGGGACAGAGGCTGTGATTCCTGCCAACAGCCACATTCCACAGCAGGGATATGGCAATGCCACAGGAATTAAAACCTTGGCTCTTTAGCATGGTACATGAGAGCAGGTCAGCTGTGGCCAGCCAGTGCAGTAGGTACAGAGGACAAAGAGGACACGATATGTGTAATTGCTGAGTACAGTGTCTATCAGTGATTTGGTTTTTGTCTTATGAATTGGATTGGAAATATACTTTATCACAGTCTAATCCTGCAGATTATTTAACTTTTGGGGTAGAGTCAAGTGTAAGATGTGGCTGAGGCCCATACTTCAAGAGGAAATACATCAAACCTTCAAGTTCCAGATTTAGTCATGGTCAAAGAATGAGTAGACAGTGAAGTTTCTTTTTTAAGTTAACGCAGTAACATTGCTTTGACTGTCTCCTGGTTACTTTGTCACCCCTATGTTTTGCTTTGAATGACAAAACCTTCCATTATTTTCTATGCATTTGGATTATCTGTGTACATACTTTTTTGTTGTTTTTTTTTAATTTTGAGGTGGCCCTGTGTCAGTTGGAATTCAGGCAGGAGCTGAGATTTTATTGCTTGCATATACAAATGAATACTATCATGCTTCATGGACCGTGACATTTGGATTGTATCTAGTAAATGAGTGAGTGGTTTTTATAAATAATTAGTCTTCTGCTTAATTACAGGACTAGGTTTTCCAGTGCATTTGTCATGTGATCTATGTACATGGTGACGCTGTTTCTAATTGAATGTGGGAAATAATCAGCTTTTTTAAACTTTTGAGTCGATACTGCCTTATCAAACTGTAGCTGATGGATTTAATTTGCCATTTACTGAGCTATTGATCAAATGACTGAGAATTCCTTGAGAGAGGGGTAGTTACCTGGAAGCTTACACTGCTGCTCCTCTTGAATGCACAGGTGAAAAGAGCTTTCTGAATGTTACTATTGCTTAATAGTTCACTTAAATTTAACTGGGTTTATTTCTAATATAACATGGTATTTCACAATTTGTAATAGACCGTCTCTCTTTTGACTTCATGTTCAATTTATTTGTGAAGCAGCTTCTGCTTTTTGCAGAGTACTGGAAAGCTAAAATGTAATCTCCTTGCTTTATAGACTTTTCATCTCCAGTTTTTCACATTTTAAACCCAACTTTTTTTCCCGCAGATTCAGTTAGGAGTTTTTGCTGAAAGACCAATAGACTGGAAAATGGCTCAGTCTCTTAAAAAGATTACCATTGCATCATGAAAGCTCCTGAAAGATTTGCAGTGTTGTGTATATTGCTAAAAGACAGGCAGAATTCAAGACCTTTCTTCCTCAAGGAGAAGTAGCCGGTGGTGTGTGTGGCACCTGCTGTGTATGAAGCCTGCCGAAAGCTCCCTTTCATAGCTCATGGAGGGAACCTGCAAGAGTAGGTTCTTCACACCCATCCCAACCTCCTCTTAGTGGCGCTACCACACACTTTCTCCTCTGGCTTTTGCAGGTGATTGAGTGTAATTATTACATGCCTTGTATGTATTTTACTCTTTCTTGTTATATATTTCTCATCTTTTGGATGATGGAGTATTTGCCTTTGGATATTTGTTTACATAAGCTAGCTAAATCGAGTATAATTTAGAATTAGAATTGATAACTACATCCCCTCCTTTTCAAATCAACACTAAAATAGAGCCTTATTTTTCTTAACAGGCTATGATCTCCTTTAAAGGTGTTTTAAACATAAAAGATTTTTCTGTATATCTTAGAATAAAAATTTTAAAATGTAGTTTTATTTTGTGAATAAGTTAGTATTTCAAGTTTGGTTGTTTTCTTTCTTGTCCAAGTGCCACCTACTGGTATTCTTGAAGTTTTCTTGGGTAAAGTATATGTGCTGCAGTTTATTTGAAACTCCAGTAAAGAAAAATTAAAAGAATGCAAAGTACTCACTTCATTTTCAAGTTAATTACTTGGTTAAACTTGTGTTTTACTACTGATCTGGATATCCCTCCCCCTTTTTTTAAATATCTCCCCATATTTTTACCAGTTGCAGTACTACTGTGTGTACTTTTTTTTTTTTTTTTTTCTTTATTTGGCAAATGTGCTACTGATCTAATGTGCATTTGATCACAAGCCTTGGCCTAAAAGGAAAGAAAAGCACTTTTTTATGGAGGTACTTTTTCTAGCAGTTGATTTTACAGTTCAGTTTCAACAGCCCACAGAGTTTTTAGTCCTGAGTTTGCAATTATGTTGAAGTGAAGTGGTGATTTTGTGGGGACTGTTACCAAAACCTCAGAAAATCGCTGCTAGAAGAGAGTGAATTACAGCTCCTGCTGCTCTGGCATGGGCTCAGAGGGAAGGAATGGCTCCTGTCCCCCTCCACGGCTCCTGTATCAACCTTCCCAGTGCAAAACCCAATTGCTTTTACCACCCTTTTGGTATATCCATGTGGTTCTAGCAGATATAAGAAGCCTTGGTCTTGTTTTCTAGTGCTATTATTCTGGCTGACTCAGCAGGGTTAGTACTTAGGTTTTTTTTCCTGTGGGAGCATGTGATTTAGGCAAACCTACACTGTTTCTCCTAAATAAATAAGTATTTCTGCATCCAGAGCTCACAGGATGCACAGTAAATAAATAATAGGATGAGAAAAAAAAGACTTGTATAGTTGAATCTGTGTTGCCCTATTCTCTTCAAAACTTTTGAATTTTCTGCAGACCTTAGCAGTACCACCAGTTGTAGCTCTCAGAAGGTGTTTGCTGTCATTTCTTCCTCCTTTTTTTAAGTTGGCTTTTTTTAAACTTTTTTCCAATTCTTAGCTTCTGATAAATTGCTCTGTTTCTGCTAGTAAGTCTGGCAGCTTTTTGACTGATTCCTTTCATCCTCAGTTTGTATATCCGAGGAATGAATTTTGCTGGTCCATGCAGAACTGGGGACAGTTCTCCAGGTGCTAGGATGCCTTTGTTTCTTTACAGAGCCTTCATGCTGTTTGCACTGTGTCTAATCTTTTTTCATCTCCTCCTTCTTAGCATTCTCCTTTTGGCATAACTTTTTGGAGTTGGAAAGAATAAAAATAAACAAACTGAAGTGCATACAACATTTGTAAAAACAACACATTTGACCTCTCTTATTGTCTTGAAGCCTGGTGCAGTGTGTTCTTTGAGGCAGCTAGTCCATGGAGAGTGGCAAAAATACACTTCTAAGAATGAGAGTTTTCCTTCATCTGTTTAGATACTGTATTAAAGCAAAGAAAGAAATCCTTCAGCAAATTTAAATCTTTTTTTTTAATTTAAATTTTACAAGCATCCATTTTCTTCTCATCCATCCATGACCTTTTTCAAAAAATGTATGATGAGCTGTCACTGTCCTGTTATTAAAATGCTTCATTAATGAAAATATGGTCAACAAAATAACAAAAGAGCAAGACAGCCTTCCATTCCATGGAGTGTCTTGTAGCATGGAGTTGTTTGAGCGCCCTGGGCTAATGGTGCCCTAGCAGAGGAGTGGGTTGTCCCTTTTGTGCTCTATTCAAGGCCAACACGAGGGCACTGAAAAGCAGCCTGTGGGTTGTTCTTTCTATCTCAGCTTATCTGGAGACAATCGAAGACTGCATTCCTGAAACCAGGCTCCAGGATGGCAGCACTCTTTGCCCTTGCAGTGGTCTGTGAGACAGACAATGACTGAAATGTTCTACTTATATATTTGCTTCCATAAGGTGCTGCTTAGGGATTTGTTATACTGACAAATGCCACTGGGAAGGTCTAACAGCATTGCTGTTTCATTTAAGACTGCAAATATGGTTTCAGAAACTGAGTTTCAAAGGGTGATGTGCATTGGAAGGAGTGCCTTGGTGGAAGGAGCCAGGTGCTTGACTGATGCTGTTGGTGAAGGTGGGAGGTGGCACTCGGGGAACCTCTGGGCAGGGCTGGTGGAGCCATGGTGGCAGTGTGTGCCATCTGCCATTGCTGCTGTCGTCTGAGTAATTGCTGACCACTATGAGTGGATGCTGGGGGTTTGAGTAATGATGTGTTCTAAAACAGATGGAAAAGTCTCAGCAAATCTTGGTAAGATAATGAGAATTAGACTGCAGTACAGTGACCCTAGCTGGAAAAGTTCTTCTGGTTCAGATTAAACTGAATAATGTTTTCTTTCCTTGGTGACATCCTGAGCACAGAACTTCTCCCTGTTACTTCCCCAGTACTGTAGGATGAATAGTCCAGGTGCTGTATATTCCCTCTCCAGGACCAGTGATGGACCTTGACGCTTTTGTATCATTTTCAAAAGCTTCAAGAGTACGAGTCCTTGGACTTTTATTTTTGCCTGGCAGGTAAAGCTGATAGACACATGGAAGCTGTTTCTGAATGTATATTTCTTTACTTTGTGCAAAAAGGTAGTATTTCCAGCAAAAGGAATATAGACAGTTACTAAGTGTCTTTACAGCTTTTATTCCATTTTTCTATGCATCAGGTTTCTTAGAACTCTAGATCAAATTTCAGTGAGCATCTAGAAACTTGGCCTGCAAATCTAATGTGGCTTTTCTCTGTTATGTGTCCTTCCTTCTTTTCTTTCCTGCCCAAGATTCATATCTCTCTCTTCTTCACATTTTTTGTATGCGTACATCTTAACACTCAAACAAATCTTGGCTTTGCTTCTGGGGGATTTCCAGTGTGCTCTCTTCTGCCAGCTGCTGGAAACACTGGGAAAAAAACCCCTTGTCTTAAGTCTGATCACCCTATTATTCAGCACAGGATGAGATTTTAAGCCTGTCAAAGTCTATATGATAGGTTCTAACTGACCGCCTCTTTCAGTGATGCTGTCTAGTCATGGCTAATGGGCTTAGTGAAAAAGCAAATGTGCAAGAGGTGAATAGCAATCATAAGGTGTAACATTTCGGTGTCTGAGCATCAAAACTAATTAAGCCTGACTTCATTAATTGTCTGCTGGCCCCTATGTTTCCCCCTTGCCAACATCCTGTCCAGAGCAGAGAAACTCCTGTTCTCCCAGCTGCATCCTTAAAACCTGTCCCTTGTACCAGAGGTGGCAGGTGCAGCACCTGGTGACGCTGCCTGGGAATCGGCTGCTGCCAAGCAGCGCTTAAGGAGTGGTTCGGCCCTTCCTCCTTTGCTCTGTGGAGGCATTAGTTAGTGATGCTTCCCAGCAGCTGATTTTTTGTTAAATTTGTAGGAGCATAATTGTTTTTTGAAGAGTTTCTATCCCTCTTAAAATTTGGCTAGAATAAGCCAACAGACTTGAAGGGTGAGTGGGCAGATAACGTGATAAAATAAGCTGAATTATCCTTAGGAAACCATATGGATGATTTAAAAAAGTTTTTTACATGGAGTTCTTAAATTGAGTAATTCAACTTATGCCACAGTGACAGGAAAAATTTACAGTACTTGGAGATCCTAACTCATGGGTGTAGTGAAAAATTGTCCCTAACAACACATGAATGTAAATGTAAATGAAAGCCTTACCTCCTAAGTAGGTATGATTTCGTCCTTGTTGGTGGTTTCATTGCTGGTCTAAAATAGCCAGTTACATGACTACCAGTGGGAATGCCCTGCTTGACAGTGTAAAAAATTAGGTAACCTTTAAGGGATGATGTATTGTAAAAAAAAAAATAAAAAAAAAAAAAAATATCTGCAACAGTCAAACATCACCTATCCTGTCAGTAAGAAGATATTGCTAATTTGTAGCATATCCCTGTAGCTAGTGTGTATTTGAGAGTTTTGTCTAGGCTTCTTCATTAGATGGAAATCTTAAAACTGGATGCAGACATCAAATCTGATCAGCAGAACTTTGGAAAGCTTCAGAAACTGCCTTGGAGTGGAAACCTTGAAGATCTGTGCTGCTCAAGCTTCAGAGGGAGAGAGAGTCTTCCTGTAACATTTCTGTATTCTGACAGTCTGATGGAAAATTACATAACCTTCCTTTCATCAGCTAAAACAAGTCAGCCACAATGAAAATGTTTCCCTAGTGGAAGTTGTTTTGTGAAAACAGACTGACAAAAAACCCAAACTGCTTTTATGTATATTTATCCTCTACAATATCCTCGGTGTCCTGATTTGCTCAGTTCAGTAATCACAAGAATTTCTACTTTGTTACCTAGGGTCAAGTAACTTCACAAATATAAATTGCTTAGTTTCCATGCAGCTGACTTCTTACCTAAATGCTAGGACATAGACCTGACACCCACCTCCCCCTGCCACCCCTAAACCAACCAGCAAACCCAACTCTTGGGGTAAGTATCTGTATACAGAGTAAGAGTTGCAGCATACAGATTTATATCAGTCACTTTCTCATTGAAGGCTCTCTCATGATTTCATTTCCAAGCTCGTGCTAGTTGGCTCTTGTCAGTTAAAGGTGTGGCTACACAAATAACCTACCTTGGTGGACGCTACCTGTAGCTTTATGGTGTGTTGTCTATTTGGTGGTAACTGCCTGCGTGAATAGAATTGCCCCATCTGGTAAATGCAGGATAAGTTTATTGTGCTTCCTGGTGTAGTTGTGGTGATATATATTATAGGATGCAAATCATGCCCTAGTTTATTCATGCTAGGTTGTTTGTTGTAGCTGTAGCACCAGTATACTTTGGAGTGTCTGTGCCCTGAGATGCTTGTGGTCTGATAGTGTGGGGAAGCTGCCATGTGAAGCCTCACTTTTAGGGTGGAGACTGCATTTAGTATATGACACTTTATTTTGACCTTACATGCCCATTGGGCAAGTCAGCCTCACTTGTTATTGCTTTCTTCCTTGAGGGTGAAGCAGTTTTCATCTCTTGGGGCATGAAGTCAGCTTCTGGAAGCTTACGTTAACAGCAGATCCAAACTATAGTTGAAGTAGAACAAAATAATGTGTTTTTGAACTACAGAGAACAAATACAAAGAAAAACCATTTTAAGCTCAAAGGGCTCCTATCTTCTGGTTGGATAAAGTCACTGTAGCGGTGTTGTGGTATCAAGCTTAGCATTCATTGACCTATAAGAATACTGGTGTATGTAGGGTATAGTGTACACTTAGGGTGTGCTAGCTACACTACCTTTTTTTGGTGTGCATCATTTTTTTGTGAGCAAAGGGTATCGACACTTATTCAGGGCAACAGCATTTGAGAAGCAGAGCTGGAATAGCTGATGCTGTGGCAGCTGCATACAGATATTTAGGCCGTGACTTTTTAAACATCAGAAACAACCAGGCTGCTTGTTGAAGGGATGGTGCTTGAATGATAACATGAGAAAATTGCTCCTAGTTTGCCTAAGGACAATGTCCTGTGTCATTTGGGAACTGTTCCTGGCTTTTTAAAGTGGTTGGCTCTGCAGCAGTTAAGCTGCTT
Organism: Ibycter americanus; assembly: GCA_035590275.1. Lineage (NCBI taxonomy): Eukaryota > Metazoa > Chordata > Aves > Falconiformes > Falconidae > Ibycter > Ibycter americanus. The sequence continues at coordinate 56,571,844 of JAVJGI010000060.1, read as the reverse complement.
GTGTCCATGCCATAACAGCATGCCTATCCCCGTTCCAGAGGGGAGGAAGCTATTTTGCCACCGAGCGGGTCTGCCCACAGTGGTCTGCAGTAACGACCTCCTGACATCTCTTTAGGCAGGGTGTACTCTGCCTGCTGTCCCCAGGGCGGCGCTGAGGGGCTGCCGGCAGCATTGCTGGCCATGGTGCGCAGGGCTGGCCGCTCGGTGCAGCACCCGGCTGGGACGCGGAGCCCAGCAGCGGCGTGTGGCCAGCCTGCGCCTGCTCCGCCGGTGTGAGTGGACAAGCCCTCCATTGCAAATGTTCAACACAGCAAAAGGAAGGGTGTAAAGCTATTGCCCGACTCTTGTTTTCTCTCTGTCCATATCTGTCCCTTGAGCATTTCTTTTCTCCTCTTACAGCTTCATGGAGGAATAGCTTTCTTTGTAATCTTTCCAGAGGCAACATACTGAGGTGTGGTGTGGGTTTGGTGGGTTTTGATTTTAATTGTGTAGTGTTTCATAGAATCATTTAGGTTGGAAAAGACCTTTAAGAATGTCAAGTCCAACCGTTAACCCAGGACCGCCAAGTCCTGCCATTTCTTAGCAATCACTTTGGATGACGCTTCTGCTTGTGCGCAATATCTCAGTTGTTCATCTAATTCATATATTTATAGTTAAGGTATTTCAGAGAGGTTTGACCTGCTTCAAACTTTATTTTCCCTTTGGGTTGCAGAAAGCTGTGGTTTATTATTTGGTTGGGCTTTGGGACTGTGCAGAGCTGTGTGTTTGGCTGTCCCCTCAACCACAGGTGTAATTCTGCAACCTCTCGCTGGGGCCATACGCACTTTGGCTTTTTATAGAGCATACACTGGTCCCTGGAAAGCGTGTGTGGGCTCCTGCACCTCTCCTGGAGAGCATTTAGTACCCAGAGGTAACACTTGCAGAATTGCCAAAGCTGGCTAAGAAAATTAAGCCAATTTCCTTGAGTAGTTCACCTGCAAAATTCCTGTTTTCGTTGCTTCCTCCAGCTGTGGTCTTACACTAAGCCATGCGTGATTTTGAAATTGTTGATCATATGAACTTTAAATAGATGGAAGCATAAGAAACTGTTTTAAAATTTCTTTTTTGTAGACTCCTGTACCTCAAAAATACAACTCTGATTTTTTTTTTATAAAACTGTAACTTTGTTTGATAAAGCAACTTTTTTAGATTAGGGAAATTTTGAAGTATTTTAAGGACAGTGAATGATGAACCAAAGGCCCGTCCCTGTGTTGCCTTTCAGGTCACTTGGGCTGGAGGTACAGTCCATGGATCTCGGTGTCTGTCTGATGGTCTGGTAGCAGAACCACTTTTAGAAAGATTTTACTGACTGACATAATTTCAAGGAGATGTCGAGCTGCTCTGTATTGCATTCAGATGAGCTAATTAATGGTAGTTTGCAGCACGCTGGAAGTAAAGAGCAATGCTCGTTTTCTTGCTGGGTAACGTGTGCCCAGAGAAGAGGGGTGGAGGAGCGTGAGAGCAGACTGCAGGATGGTATAAATTATCATTCAGTTATGCTTTGATGCTTTTTTATTAGTATTATTTCTGCATGTCAATGTATTAAATATACGGTAATTACATATTTGGAGATGAAATGTGTTTTAATATCCTGTCTGATGTTCTCTTTGGAAAAAAAGGAAGAAGGTAATATTGCTAGTGTTTTGCTGATTTGGTTTCAGATCTAGGAGTTAGGGATATTGCTGTAGAATCAAAGGTAACAAATAGTGTAGACAACAATGAAACAAAATGTTCAGGGTTTTCATATAATGGCTTTCCTCTGGATGTTCCTTTATGCAATAAAGCTGAACAGAAATGAAAAGGCGGCTAAAACTTGATTAGCTACTGCAGCACGGTGGAGTCTAAGTTTATTAAGGTATTTAAAGCTGTGTCTCTGTTCAAGCGTGAGAACACGACACCATTTGGTGTTTCCAGTAGAGACATAATGTTTCGTTCAGTATTTTTGTTTCATTTTAGGCAAAACTTAATTTTCTGTTAGGCAATCTAAATTTCCATTAGGCAGAACTTTAGGGTGTGTTCAAAATTATTTTGAATTGAAAGAAACTCTTCTTTCCCGTGAACTTCAAATGTATGAAAATAGGATAGCATGTATTTCATAGAGTCATTGCTTGTTTTACGACATCCTGGGACAACAGATCTTCCCTGCTCTTCTGTTGTGCTTAACTGTTGCTCTTACAGACTCACACGTGGAGTTGGGCGTTTCTGTTGGTGTGGCTGGCAAAATCACTGATGCTCTGCCGTGGGCACGCTGGTCACTGTAGCTGTACATCGGCTGCCCTTGGGGAATGCGAGCTCGCTCCTATCAGTTGCATTGCTGAATTGCAGCTCAGCAGCTTTCTTCAAATAAATAAAAAATATCCCAAATTTGCCATTGATCCCACCAAGGTAGTCTTTTCATGTTTGTAACTAAAACTGTGAAAGCTTGGGAAACACTAGACATATGGGAGAAGTAGCTACTCCTGAGTCTGCATGGGAGGCTGTTGTTACTGTCAGCATCCATGCTTTGATGGGTGCCTAGGAACTTCTTACAGCTAACAAACCTCAGACCATCTTCCAAGCATTTGCCTAAGCTTACAATTTCCCCCTCCGTGGTTTGTTTTCATTTGTGTGCGTGTATGTTTGTTTTGGGGTTTGTTTGGGTTTTTTTGTTATTTGTTTTCCCATTTTAAAGTCAACTCAACACATGAACGCTTTTTTTTTTTTTTAATGTAAACTGTGCTGCCTTGTCAGGTGTAAATAAATGTAAGGAGTGGGAAGTTGTAAAGGGCTTAATATTTGTACCCCAGTCAGTGTTTTCAAGGATTCTCCATTTTATGGCCTTTGCTAGTCTTTCCCTCAAAACCTTGCCTCTTTTCACCTCATATCTGCTTGGATCTTTTCTGAATTCAGTGGCACTCTTTTGCCATTTAACATATTCAATTTTCACATACAATAGGTGTGCCCAACTTGATTAGTCTTCTCTTTCTCCCGCAGAGTAGTACATCATTTTCAGTTTCACTGTTCCAATTACCGCCTAAACTTTACAGAAAAATCTGCCAGCTCCGGTGCTGTTGAGGCAGGCGTGTGCTGGCCTGGCAAGTCCTGCGCCACTGAGGACTGCGTTCAGTTTTTGTCTTAATGGTCAGAAAGCATCAGATGGCCTTACTGTAGTTTGTTATTCTCTATATTAGCAGAGATTTAGCTCAACCAAGAGAGCTAATGCTGGATTTAGTCAGGATCAAATACTATGCTAACAAACTTTACTTAAGGTGAGATTTTTTTTATTCTTATAACAAGGTGAGTGCAGTTGCTTGATTTTTCATGTCTAGCTTTTTTACTTTATTTGTCTAAGTTGAATTCATGACCATGATTGGCAGTAGTGTGTGTTAAGTAAACAGTTAATAGTAAGTAGGTGGAAGACCATATAATTAGTTTGGGAAAATCAAAATTTCGGTAGCAGTGAGCCTTGCATGTAGTAATTTACTGCAGTACACAGGCGTGCAAGAGTTAAATATGCATTGAAGTTCTCATTGCCTGGGGTAGGTAGGCACTAGAGAGCCTTCTCTGAGGTTTGGAGGGAGGGAGATTCTGGACGCTTTGATCAAGAATATCCATGTACCATCCAAGATGATCCTTTCAGTGGTTGGCTCAGTAGTTTGCTGTTACCAGTGAAGTACCGGAAAGTGACTGGGAGCCTTTAGGTGATGCACCAGAACTCATAAGTGGCATACGCATCTCTTGCGTTCTCTTTGAAGCGGTGAGATATCAAAGACAAGAAAACCCAGTGTCTTCCCCTTCCAAAAAAAAGGAGGAAAGATAGTTTAATAGGTTTAAATGTAAATACTAATTCTGTGATATGATTAAAAGATGTTAATTGACACAGTGTTTGTGTGGTGCTGAAAATTATCTTCCACAGATGAATGTAGAGTTACTGGCATTGGCATAAAATCCTGAGTTAACAATTTTCACATACTTGTGTGTGTTGTGGTGCATAAGAATAAGAAAGATGGAGAAAACCAGAACTGATACACCTGCAAAAACTGCGTCTCTAGGTCTGGCCTGTGGCTGTCCTCACTTCTCACCATCCTGAACCCAGTCTGATTGATGCTGTGTGTTACAGGGTCAACTCTGGGGCAGATTTCCCTCCTGCTGCTTTCTGTGCTTTGCTGGAAGGGTTTTACTTCAGAAGAGAGAAGCTGTGAGGCTTCCTTTTTTTGAGTGGATCTGGCGACTGCCGTTGGTCCCTGGAGAGTTCCACTTCTTCCCAGCCCTACTGGTGCTGCCTGAGAAGGCACACCGTCTTGCAAGTGCTGCTACCCGCAGTGGGTCCTGCTGCTCTATCCAGAGTGACCCTTCGCCTTTTGAAACCACACCTGTGCTTATGTTGCTTTGCCACCCCTTCTTCATAGTCCTCTGTGACGATGATGATGAGGGAATGGACTCCCAGGTGCGCTGGTTGGAAGAAGGGACTTGCCTGCCCATCCTCTGGGGACATCTGAACAGCTCAGCCTAGGAGCTGCCCCTCTGTCTCTTGAGGCTCCCTGAAATATAGTGAGGGGAGGTGACACCCCAAGGGCTGCTGACAAAGTGTGAGGCTGGCATAGGTCTTCCAGGGTGGAGCAGAAAGGCTCTTGCTGTCTGTGGTGCAGGTTAGCAGTGCTGGGCTCAAAAATAATAATAAAAAAAGTTTAAAAAAAAGAAAAATCAGGCCAGATCTGGCTGGCATAGTTTTATATCTTCAGTATTTCAAAGCTGATACTAACTACAGAAAATCCTTCTAGCCTTATTTTCATATTTGAATATTCAGGTTTTATTTTTCTGTGTTATTCTGCCTCCCGTGTTTTCCTCAAATAATTGAGAATGCATCTGGTGAGGTGGGGCATCTGACCAAGAGATCTGTGCTGAGAACAAGGTGGGTGACCTTGAGACAGAGGGTATGAAAAAGACTTGTGAGTCTCAGCCAGCCCTGGATTACACCATTTTGGTTTTGCTCTATTGTTTTGTTCATGGCAATTTCTTATGAAGGGACTTTTGTTTGTGCATAATTCCCGTTAGTGGCAGTGCAAGTGAAACTTAAGAATTGATGGGAAACCAGATCTCTGACCTAAGGAAGTCTATATCATGCATGTATGAATACAGAAGGAAATTAATGTGCTCAACTTCACTATAATATATAAAACATATATAGAATACATGGAAATTTAAAGTGGAGAAAAGCGTTCTGAGTGAATAAAATATGCATATTTGCCTCTGATAGTAAATTCCTTTAGGTGACTTTTTCTCTGAACTGAACTCTGCAGTAGTTTATATCATTTGTTACCAAATAATATGTTCTCCCTTGCTAGAAATCATATCATGAAGTCTCAATTTGGGATAATTTGATACAACTGAGCCAGATATAAATTAAACCTGACAAATCTGTCATAAACTGTAAGTTTTAATAGGAGCTTAATCTAAGCTTTCATGACTTTGTCAAAACCAATAATGTATCAGTGGCTGGCTGTGAAACTGGCTGTATCATGCTGCAGGACTGCAAAGGTTAATGGGTTTTTAAGATCCAGCTGTGAAGTTGTATACTTTTTAAAATGTCTTTAGCAGAAGGCATATTTTTGATCGATTAATGAAAAGATGCTATTTGATGTTTGTTTGGAAATGATGTTCTTTTACCACTAACTTAATAACTCCTTTATTGAAATATGCCACTGAATATGTCAGTGATGACTGGATAGAATTTAGGCATGAAGCAAGTAACAACTGTATCATGTTTCTGTCCCTCAAATGATTGTTGCACTCATTTCAATGTGTGACATGTTCTGTGCCTCATACTTGAGTGGCCTCGCTAAAAGGCAGTGATCATAACACAGGTCTGGGGGGGCCCAAATGAATTCCCAAGATTCTAATCAATCACCTTTGATCTTTTCTCCGTGCGCATGCTACTGTCAATTCTCTCCCCAGTGGCAGCACCATTCCTTGCTTCTCCTCCTTGTGCACCTGGAAAAATAATTTCTAATGAAATAAATTTTGTGTCAGTGCACCCTCTTAATGGGTAAGGCAGAAAACCATAATTTTAGCAGAACAAGACTTTCAACACTGTACCAGAACTCTTGTTTCCTAGATGATGCATACGGAATTAAAGGCATTTGTGACTGGCAATGTATAGAGACGTTAGGAATATCACAGCTTTGTAGCTACTGGATTAAGAGAAATATTTCTGTTAAGAGTGTTGTAGAATTGTGAAAGTGCTTCATGTGAACTTTCTTCCTTAAAATTCAGTACAATCTCTGTGACTTCAGGGAGGATTATGTTGAGTCAAAAGAATAAACTGACCCATTCAATTATTTTCTGGGGCTTTTTAATTAGTCAGTTCAATTTTTTACACTTGGAGCCACCTCAAAAGAGAAAACAAAAGCATTTTCCTAAAACATCAAACAAGGAAAACTCGGGTCTCATCATGACTCAAGAACAATTATTTGTGGGGTGGTAGTGGTGTAGTAGTGATTTTTTACTGGTAGTAATTTTTCTGTAGTAGTAAGTTTTGTACCAGGCTAAGTAAGTTTGGCATGATCCACTAATTATCATGGAAGTGTTGTTGGTACTTGGCAACTCTACACGAGAGGAGTTTTTAAAGGAATTGTGACGGAAAACAAAAAAGTAAAATAAAATTGTGAATTTATGCATGATCTGCCACTTCTAGCATGTTTGTATTAATTCAAAAAAGGATAGAAGAATTTGAAGCAGTAAAAATTAACTTTTTCTGCTAAAGTAGAAGTAAAAAACCACTCCAACTTTTCTTCTCATGCTAAGAAAACTCTTGTGTACTATAGGGAGCAGTGTTCATTCATTTCTTTGAATAGCTTAACTTTCAAAACATTGAAATGGTGTGCAATTGGAAATATGCTTATGTAGTACACTGTGGTAATAGTATCCTGTTGTTTTTGTGATGTAGGATGAACTATGGCCATCTTGGTTCCAAAATGAGTCTGTTCTACTCAGAAAGCAACTCATCTTATATGTCTAGGAGATTTATCTATGAATGTCAACTAGATGCATATCTTAGGAAAGCTGTAAGAGTTTTTCTCCTTCTCAGCCCCAATCATTTAGAAAAGTTTCATTTATTAACAGTGATCCATGCACTTAAGGTAAATCTGTAGCAGATGTAGTTATCTCTGTCTTTGCAAAGGTCACTTTGGCTCTGGGTAAGATTATTTTATGAGAAGAGGTGCTTTTGTAGGTACGATTTCCCCCTACCCCTGCCCCAGTTGGTATTTGACCTGAATTCATAATATTTACTTTTTTTTTTTTTTTTTTTTTAAAGAAAAAATGTGAAGTTCCTTTCCCAAAGTGCTGCTTCTAACATATTAGAACAGTGATATACAATTCTTTTCTGGTGGTAACCATGACTTGAGGTCATACAACAAAGTGTAATTCCCTATTGATGATGATGAAGATAAGTCCTTATTTAAAACAAAAGTACAAACCTTAAATGTATTTTTCTTTTTCCTCTCTTGAAAGAAAAAAATGTATCTTAGAACCTTTGACTATAATCTCAGTCCTTTTTGTCTTGCTACCTTCCACTTCAAATGGACCAAAAGCAACTGTAACTATTAACCCCCCCATTAAACATCTAGTAAGGTAGAGATGCATCAATTTTTAAAAGAATTTTTTTTTGGTAGTGTCTGTTCTGCAGGACTGGGGTAAATTCTGGACTGTCTAGGAGGAAATTAAATTCTGATGGCTTTAAATGCCTTTGTGTGCTTCTGTTTTGGAAAAAGGAGAATGCCAAGAGCAGTCACGCCGAGGGTTTCTGTTCAAGTTTCCCGGGGTTGTCTGCCACGCTGCTTGAAGGCTGCGTGCTCTGGCCGTGGTTCAGGGATGCCTCCTGGCAGATTTTTGAGCACCTCCTTGTACGATAGCCACCATATGGTTGTCAAGTACAATATCCGTGCTGGTTCAGTCCTCGTACAACCAGTACAGGGTCTGCTAGGATGTCGTTATGTTGCATTAGCTCAGTTGCTGAAACCAGTGTGAAGGTCACTCCTGACAGGTAGTAATTGTTCATATATTTTTTTAGGAAATCTTAAATCAAAACACTTCAGTTTGATAAACATGCATATTTCTGGGTTTTTTGGTAGTTCAAACAGATCTGAATTGTTGTAGTTCATGTGTTCGTATTTTCCATATATGTTATATTTCATAATAACTATTACTGTTTTAACAGGACACTGAGCTGTGGGACCCCTGCTTATATGTGATCTTATTGTGGATATTTTAAAATTATATGATGCTATTTTGGCCACGTATTCCAGTTGTGCTGCGCAGGAGCTGATGTGAAGTATTTCTCACAAGCTTGGCTCAGTGGCGGTGGGAAGCGCTGGTGGGGAAGCAGGCAGGAGAGTGCTCTGGTCTGTGGGGCTTTGGCCAGTCAAGGCTATGGAGAAAGAAAAGTTTGGAAGGCAAAGATGAGCAAGGGCCTGAGGTTCTTCAGAGATGCTCTGCACTTCCTATAGCTGAGCATAGAAATAAATTTTGAAACACCAAGAGCTAAAGGACTTAGATTGGTTTTTTGTTGTTGGTTTTTGGTTTTTTTTTTTTAAGACTCTTATCTTCTTGGGCAGATGGGATCAACCCATTACAGCTGTATCTTTATTTTATTTTTTAATGCCAACCAGTCATCCTTGGGTAACAAAGTATTAGAGAAGCTTGTTTTAGAGTTTACTCATGTGATGTCCTTTGTACCTCCCAGATGCCTTCCTGTCTGCCTCCCCATTTCCCACCCCTCACTGGCTAGCTCTCCGCTGCCTGCAGCCTGCCTTACCCCATGGGAAGGCTGTCTTGGAGCGTGTGTGCTGCATGGTAGGACAAAATGGAGCATTACAGGAGAAGAAACCAAACCAAACAACAGTTTCTTGAGCCAAATTTATTTACTGTTTTTAAATGGGTGAAACCACTAGGTTAGTTTGTATTAGCTGGCAGCTTGACCAGCATCTTTGTTCTGAGGTGGAAAACATGACTTAACTGAAGTCAAGAAATAGTGATGGAGGCATCAATCAGGGCTGTAGCAGTGAGGTTTTGCAGAGCCTAAGACACAGTTTTGGGACTGTTGAGGATAACCCAGTAGTTGACAATGTTGTCTTGTTGATGGTTGGCTTTTTTTATCATAAAACATACAGTAAATTAAATATGCCCGCCCTGGATGTTGAGGAGGGGGAAGGAATGATGTGGTATGTACCTGTGTGGTTATTTTACTGTAGCTAATGGAAAAAGTCCGGTGCTGAGAGTTCGTAATGTAAACTGCATCTTTCTAGGTATAAAAGGGCAGTGATACCTGCTTTAAAAATACAGACACCAGTCCTAGAGTCAGTATAAGAAAAAAAGGCAGGACAGATGTTGCTTTTGTAATAAATTCATAAGGATTTTTTCTTAAGCACATAAAATTAGTTAAATGATTTGTGAAACAAACTGTAAAATTGATGTATGTAAGACATCTGGCTCATGCTTAACTTTTAGTTTGCAGTTGATATTTTATGTATGACAGCAAATAGGTGATCATGATTGAGAGTCTTTCAAAAAAATCAGCAAAAATTACAGGTTTCTGAAACTAACGGTAAGGGGATGCCATTTATCATAATTGATGTTTTCTCCTACTCTTTAATGATCGTCATTTCTAACACATTTTTACATTTTATTTCAGGCTTGTAAATCTGGTAATACTGAGGTAGGCAGTTAAATGCTGAAGTGGAAAGGGATGCAAGTGGCAATGGGCTGCTTGATGTTTGTCTTGTTTCCCTATATGAAAGCTTGTGAAATTCAGTGAGAATGTTGCAGAAATTAATCTGACTTGTCACCTGCTTTGATTATAGAGGGTTTAATAAAAATCTTTCCAGTAGCTGTGTGACTGAGCTGAGCTGCATGCTGACTGGCCCTGTGCTGGTGGCCTCTGGAGGGACTTGAGGTGGTGGGTTTGTTCTCTTTGTGTCTAGCACTGCCAGCATGAAACATGACAGCTGCAGCGCTTTCCATTGAAAACTTACATGGTGGTAGGGCCTTATTTTATGTAGATTAGATTATATAAAGTTATTTATATAGTGTAGTGATTGGAATGCTTGTTCTGAAAGAAGGAACTTTGATTCAGTGTCTTTATCAACCTGAGGGACTTATGAAAGATTTTACCCAAAGGCAAGATTGTTGCTGGGTCATTCTTACCTCCTGATACTGAAACTGTACAGGAAAAACTTCCTCAAGATTCACAGAGCCAGAGAAAAGGTGTGGAAGAGCAAAACTCCTCTAATCCAGTGTTCTAGAGAATTCAGCTGGAGGAGATAAGTCTCCGGTTCTGGTCTTCAGGGCTTCATTTATTTGATTTTAAGTAACAGTTGGGAGAGTTGTGCACATAGTATTGGGAATTGTTTCTGGTATCCCCTCTTTCAGCAGGGTGCTTCTTTTGCTAAGCTGCAAATTGCTTTGTATTGTCTCTTTGTGGCTCCATAAATCCTGTGTTCTTCAAAGGGGATCTCCAAGGTTGATGTGCCTCTTGCCTCCTTTGCTTCCACTCCTGTCTTCTCACCTTCCCGTCTTCCCTCCCTTGATGGTCACAGCCCTTTTCTGGAACGCTGCTCTGCTGAGCTGGGGATTGACCAGGTGTCTTAGAATGTGCTCTAGCCCTTACAATGTTGAATAAAATGTATTGAAAATTTTAAATTGTATTTTAGAAGACCCCAAACAAGCAGAAAGCATTTAAAAAAATAAATAAATAGCCCAAGCCCACAAAAGAGACTTGGGCACCTGAAATCAGGAAGGAGGTGGAGTCCTGAATCCCAGGTGCGTGTGGGTGTCAGACTGAAGGCTGCAGGGAGACCCTAACCCTAGGACGGGAGCAGTTCCCGATGTCTCACTGTGGGCAGGCCACCCAGCTCGCCTGGCACTTGCCTGATCCTGTGATTTACGTGCCAGGGCTCCCAACTCACCTTGTGAGCTGCTTAGGGAGCCGAGGTATGTAATGCAAGGCTGCAGATTTGCTGCTCTTGGAGTCAGGCTCTTAAAAGTTTTAGATGTCCACAGTGTGTGGATCCAGTCCTCTGTTAAACTCCTCTGTCATTAAATGGGAGTAGTTCCGTTTCTTTCGTTAGGTTTTTAAACAGGCTTGAGAGAGTCTAATTAATTCCTTGCTGAAGAAGTGGCCTTACCACAGCGCTGCTGCATGTGTGTCTTTCTGGAAACCTCGCTCTGGAGGGTGAAGCAATGTTCTCTAGAAGTAATTATGGTCTGTATTTATTCTGGTAAACCGGGATGTGAAGGTGCTTGGCAGCTGGTTTTAACGTTTTTGCAGAACCAACCCATCAGTTATCAAAGTTAACCACTGAGCAGACTAACACGTGCCATATGTACATGTTAATGTTTATGTTAAAATTACCACAATTTTTGATTTTTATCTTACACAAAAATAAAGGAAGAAAACCCTGATACGCTGATTCCTTTGGAAGGTTTTCTCCCATTTTAATGTCTGCTATACTTGCGTCTGCTGACAAGTGTCCTCAGGAAGAGCGCTGGCAAACATCTAATTGTGATGTTTCCATGATGTGACAAGAAATCAGAACCTATATGGACAATGGGCCTCGGTGCAGAACAGGAGTTAGACGCTAGTGTTGTCTTTAGCACTGATGGGAAAGCAGAGAGTAAACTGTCCCCACCCGCAAGAAATAATACGGGCCAACATTTTCTCCATGACCTGAGGGGAATAGAAACAGTCACTGTCCAAGTATGATTTAGTTGGACATTCAGTCTGTTGGCTGCTTGGCTTTGTGTGATTCTCAGCTGGTCTGAGAAAATTAATATGAAATAGATGTCTGTAATCAGGGTGACCTTGGTGCCAGTTTGGTAGTGTCTTTCTTCACCCTTTCTCCATTATATAGGAAGGAATTAATTTTTTTTTTTCCCCCTTGGCCTTCTGGGTTGAGAAAACAAGTAATAGAATAAGTTCTTGGGTCCATTGAAGCTCACAGCTTTAGACAGGTTGTTACGTTATCCAGAGTGACTTCCATGACCAGTTATGTGGTTTGGGAGGCTCCTGGCAAATCCAAAGTGCAATGTGGAAGTCAGAGTAATCAGTTCTGGATGATATGTTGTAATTGCAAACTAAACTCTGCTTTTGGGCAGTAGTGATGAACCTTAACTGTCTTCAGTGAAATCGTGCTAGTTCGAGTAATTAAAGTGGAATTTAGTCTTACAGCTAAGTCAGTTGTGTGGATAATGTGTATCTCAACAACATCCATCCAATTTGGGCTCAAAAAGAAGGTGCTGCTCTACTAATCGAAGTAAAAACATTCCAGTTCCTGAATATAGGAGATAATAGCTGACTGTGCAGAGGGCAAAACTGATGAAACAAGGATTTATTTTCTTTTCTTCTTTTTTTTAAATGAACAGCCATGCTGGGATGGGTGGAGGATAAAGCTGTTTTTGCTGTGGAGTTGCAGGGTGCCCTGTGCTGCTCTGCTGCTTCGCTCTTTCCTCTGCTTCCTAAAGCCGTCCCCTCTTTTCACAAATCTCTGTTACAGTGCTTTGTTAAGGATGAAAACATGCTGTTACAGTGCAACTTGCATCACTCCATCAACCTTACATAGGTTATTCCCTGCATTCCAGTTTCTGTTGCACTCAGTAGCAGAGGGTAGGCTGCCATCACATTTCAAAGCAATGATGTTTTCTAGCGTCTGTACTGGGAAAAACAAGAAGGATCTTTAAGGAACTAGGATTTAGCTTGTCTCATCTTAGTCAGAAGGCACTAGTGGGTTATTGGTAATTCAAATGCCTTTTTTTTTTTTTTTCACACTGGTGTCTGACAGGATTGAAAATAGAAACTGCCAGCATCCTGATTGTCTGATTATATAAAACAGTCAGCAAAACCAAACCAAAGCAGGTATGATAGGATTATGTATGTGCATATATTTTGCTGGGAGATATTTTTATAAGGTTTGTAAAGGAAGAAGTTCAGCTTCAGATCTTAGTGTTTTGGAGACTGAGCAATAAAAATGCTGACAGTCTTCCAAATGTAAACTCATATTTTTGATGGTCATTTTACAATGGTCATTTTTGAGGCTGATCAAAATAGTTAATGAAATGTTTCTTAAAAAAAAAATAGACGCCTTTGGCAAAATGATTTGTTTTACAAGGCGGCAAGATTTTCAGCCTGTTGCCCAAATGAAAATGAAAAGAAATGTCCTGGAGTGTCCTCTACTGAAAGAATTTTTGGTTTTGGATCAGCTCTGCTTTGCCTATATGAAACATATATTATAAGAAGTTAATCTGGTTAGAGATAGGAAGGTACAGATCCATGGCACTGTTGTTACCCTGGAGGGCTGGGGACTCCTGATTCAAGTCTAACAGAATGCAGAAATAATTATGAAGCCTACAGGTCATTGCTGTATGTAGTATTAATATACATCTAGACAACAACTTACTCTTTAAAACTATAAGCTATCAGTCAGGAATACTTTTGTACTTACTGTATAAAATTGCAGCTTTGCTTTTGCTCTTAGGTATTCTCTTTAGAGTGACTGATTTCTCTAGTATACAAATCTGGTATTTCGTTAGGCTTAAAATTCTTCAATTTCTATGTAAAAGGAAGTTTTCTTAAGATACTGTTACTTATTGATTTATATGTTGTCTTAAAACATACCTTTATATTAAAAGTAATAGCTTTTATTTACTACAGTTCACTTTCAAAAGCGTATTTAAATATCACTTGTGAAAGTTTTTCAACAGTCAAAATGAAAGAAGAACAGTCTGCGGTGTTCATTTCACATGTTAAAGTTGCACTTTGCTTACTTATCAATACCAATGACTGTTTTCTTTCACTCACCAGTAAAATTTAAAGCTGGGCACCCCTGAAATAAAAATACGCGTTAGTAAACCCAGATTACTATTTGGCGTGCAGCATGTTATTGCCGCTGAATTACTGAAATACTGATTTAGATAAGTCTGTTTTTCCGTAGACCCCACTTCAGTGCATTTTATGGATGAGAAAAAACTTTACATTTCTGAGACAAAACAGTTCTCGCCAATACTGAGCAGGTTTTCCTGGGAACAGGGGGTGAGAGTGAACTTTACTCCCTCTTGACGAAAGCCTGAGCAAATGAGTTTTAGAGCCTTAGGGAGCTGAGGTGGCTGGTGATTCTGTCCCAGACCCTCGGCGTGCCCTGGGGCTGTGTTGTCACTGTCCTCTGCAGGTTTATGTTCTTGCATCGGAGACTGGATGGGCAGCCTCGATCCCCAGGGCCATCTACAGCACAAAGACACTCAGCACCAACTTCTCAAGAGGGTTTGTTTCTGAAGCCTAAGCCTTAAAGACCCTGGTTGCCAAGTTTGTCAGTTATGTTTCGCTGTGCTACTCTGAAAAGTGACTCTTGTTATAATTACATTTTGTGAATGTGACTGAGTAATCCCACCAAAGTTTGTAGTGATTTTGGCCTTAACACATGGAGTTGTCTAATCAGAAGTTGTCATTCCAGTACATTAGTAAAAGGAATAATCAACTTGGTGGACTGAAATTGTATAGGGGGAGTTGATGTTTTTCTCTTTAAAAAACAAAACCAAGCCAGACAAAAAAACCCCACAACAGAAGCTCCCAAACCAAATGAAAAAAGCTAAACTCAAACCCTAGCCTGTGGTTGTTAATAGAGATTTGATTTCTTCAGGTTTGATCATGGGAATTTGTCACCTTTTTTTTTTCTCCCCCTAGCAGTCCTCTTCCAAGCTAACAGATTTCAGCAAATAATATTGTGTATAGTGAAGAATGACAGACCTTCTGCTTTGACTGTTTTAGAACATCCTCAAGTGGGGGGTTGTTAAGAGTGGAGAATCAAAGCAGCAGCTCAGCTAGCACTGAGGCAGTTTCCCTGAAAGTGCTGTGTTGTCCCCCAAAGTTATTTCTGCATGATAGAGACCCCAATTTCAGTTTTTTTTTAGATCCACTTATAATGTGTGTTTCCTGCTGCAGTTTACTAATGATCTGAACAGAATTAGTTGGCTGCGTTGTGCTGACTGCCTTAATTTCAGTAGGGAGAAACAGATCATATGGGGGAAAAGGGGGAATACAAAGTACAGAATAAAAAGCAGATCCTGTGATTATCCTTTTTTTCCGCAGAAGGACCAATGAAGGTTTCACTTGCGAACCTCAGAAAATTGTAGTTCAGCTGCTGTTATGTTGCACAAGCTGAAGAGTTTTAGGGGATGTGTAGTAGTCATGCCTGAGTGGAAGCAGTTCTCATGTAAGGGACCGTCCGAAACTGCCCGAGAGTTTTGCTTTTATTATTAGTCTGTTGGCTGGATGAAGGATGGAGGTGTGGGATTGACCTACTGTGCAGAGGATCTGGGAGGTGAACTTTCTAAATATACTGCCAACAGCATTCATCAGCAGATTCCTCTACTGCTTGAATTCAAGTAGTAACGTTATTTGTTGACACCAATGATCAATTATTATGTACAAGCCATGAAGGAGGACAGTTCGGATTGCTGAATGTGTTACTTTTAGGTGAATCTGTGTTACTGGTTTTGCAGCTGTCGCACCATATAATTGTGATTTTTTTTCACAGTTTTAAAGTAGAGAGATTTTGACATGTCAAGTTATTGATTGCAATAAGCTGCTTTTTTCAAGAGCTTGGGAGTCAGGATGACTTGCTTATGCTCAAGCCCTACTAGTGTTCAAATAATCTTACAAGACCAACTATGCCCAGTTCTGTTTTCCTGAAAAAATGAGTGGGGACACAGAAGTAGTAAAAGCACGGCTAATAGAGAACATAAAATAACTGTGCTGGTAAGGAATCAGAATTTATTACTTTCACCTTTGAAACTCTTTACAAGCTGACTTTGGCTGAAAGTAGAGGTAGCACAGAGTAACAGTCCGCTGAGCAAAATTGTTGTGTACAGGGGATCTGTGTCTTGTACTCGCAGGCTTTACTGCAGCCAGTGGCCTTGGAAGAAGGTAGGGGAAATCACAGTCACCTGTGGGTAATAGATCTATAGCCGTATTACACAATTCAGTATGATAGAAATAGGACATAATGATGATTATTTTAATCAAAATGGGGCTTTAATAGAAACTTTGTCTTCTGGATGGAAACAGTAATACTTTCTCAACAGATTTACTTGGAAAGTTTTCTTCTCAAATGAACTGCTATGTATCAATTTATAAAGTTATTTTACAAAAGCCAGTTTAATTTCAAATTATGCTTCCGAGGCCTAAAGGGGATGTCGGGGCACAACTTTGTATGTGTACCTTTGCTCTTTATTATTTTCATTTATGGGGCTTTTATGGGTTTTTTAGAGCAAAAAAAGAACTCTGCATTTTCTGGAGTGTTAGTTTCTGGTTGTCTTCAAAACTGGGATTGAGTTTCCTGTTGTGGCTGGCATTTGTCTGTGTAACTTTTGTGGATGCTGGCTGGAAAGGGGCATGGAGCCTTTGCTTCTTGCCGAGACAATGTACATCAAGAGTCTCAAGACTTAATTGTTTTATATTTTTAATCAGAATAATTTAGTTTTGTCTCTTTTCCTTGTTTAACTTGTAAATCAGCTATTTGAAATGTTTTGCTGCTCTAAAATTCTCTCTGTAGAGAACGTTAATTTGCAAGCAGCATCAGTAATTTAGCAGCATACATTTCACGGTTGACGGGGCTGGTGTGACTCTGGAGAAATATTTGTACCCTTCTATAGTTATTTCTCTGCATGTTCATTTTATAATTGATGAAATATAACAGCGGGCAAATCAGATACATTTAATACGCCAGCAGCATCTTTCATCACCTCAAAATCTTTTTTCCATGCCTGCTGCTATTGCTCCAGCTTCCTCCTCTTTCCAAAACCGTGACTAGATGCACTCGCTATTATTGAGATAGTCAAGAGAGTTTAGCTGCAGTGTTATTAACCATCTGCACTGTTGTCAAACCCAAGCATTTGAAAAATCACAATTTAAAATTAATTTATTTGCTACTTGAAATTTATCTTCCAGTTCTCCAGTGTTTCTGTGACTGTGAAAATGAAAACTGGAGGGTCATCTGATCTGATAAGAAAGAAATTTGCTTGTGGTGAAATTATAAGTAGTATTTGAAATACTGAGGGACAGCATCCTGGGGTAACCTCCATGAAGTGTCCGTATGTGCAGCATGTTTCAGTTCATGTAATAAAGAAATTGAAAATGCGTAAAGCGGTAGATTGAATTCTCTGTCCATTTAATGAAAGATGCTATGTTTTTAGGAATTAGTTTTCAGGAGACCAAATGCTCCTGAGAATGGCTTCAGATGTCTAATTTAAAATACAAACCAACATGAACACTGCTGTGGTACTCAGTTGCACAAATAAGAACATGTTGGAGGGAGAGAAGCATGGACCAGTATTTCCCAAAAAATCTCAGTGGTATAGCAGCCCAGCAGAAGAACTTTGTGCCTGGAGGCTGCCGCGCTGTTCTTGCTGTGGTTGCATCCCTCCCTGTGGCTGCGGGGAGCTCCCCGAGGCTGTGATGTGGCACTGTTAAAAACCTGGCTGCGTTTCCTTGGCTCCTGCACAGCAGTAAGTCATGGGGAGAGAGGTTTGGAAAGTACTGCGAGACCTCAGATATTTTTCATGTGTGCTTATACGAGTAAGTGCTGCCTAGAGGGTGTTTTTTTTCCTGTATTAGCGGTTCTTGCTAGCCAACCCTGTAGCCTCCCTGGTGGCAAAGGCAGAAATAATACACCTGTTCTCTGGGCCAAAGTGAACTTTTTATTTAGCTTCTTGAAAGGAAGGTCTGTTTAGGGTCTCCAGTTCTTACGGGAATTCTCCTAGGGTTCCCATTCTCATGGGAAAAGGGAGAGAAACCTTAAGAGTGATTTATTTGGGAAGGGAAGGATGGAGTAGGAGTTTCTACAGATAAGGCAAGTGCATATTATTCATTTCAATGCAGACTCTGATGAAGTAATTATGCAGAGATGTATTAACCCAAAGATTTACTGTGGGCATTTCATTGGCTGTCTCCAAGGACACACTTCTTTTTTTCTTCCTGTTTTACTCTATATTTAAAAAAAAAAATATCAGATGTTATGACAGACATTGTAAGTTGGAGCAAAGTGAACTCTGAAAATTGGCAGCTTTTTTACAGTCTGCGGCATCATTTGTTGTTAATGAGGGAATGCAGTTAAAAATGCATATTAATATTTAATTGAAGAAGATTCATGTAAACCCCAGCTGTGACCATAAAAACCGGCTTTTTTCTGAGAGAAATAAAAGCAGTGGTTCCCTATGGTCTCATTTGATTTCTTTATTCAGCAGCCATGCATATGTTAGCATACATCTGCGTAGCCTTTTGTATACTTGCGGAATAGAATATGCTTGCTCAATCTTATTTTTGTATAAAATGCAAAAAATTGCATATTGTAGGACTGCTTATGCTCAAAGGTTTTAAATAACCATCATGAGGTTTTCTTTGTCGTTTTGGTGGTTGAAAGAATTGTGCATAAACAAATGTACAGCAGATGGCACTATTCTGTAACCATAGAATAAGAGGTTTGAGTAGAAAAAATGTGTTCATGTAGAGTTTGTACCTATGTATGGAATTAATATGTTCTTGTAAACAGTGATGGAGGATTAGAAGGCTGAAGTGTTTTGAAGCAAAATTGTGTAAACTTGTGTTAGCATACATGTCAGGTAAATCCTTGGTGGTTCTTTAATAATGATGTTCAGTGCTGTTTCCAATGATCTATTCAGCTTTCAATGAGACTGTACTGCTAAGTACCTAAGAGCTTAGGTATTGCTGAAAAACAGTGAAACTAAAGTCAGGCAACACACGGAGCTTTCTTCCACTACACGACAGCAGATCAAAGTACATAGAAGTTTTAAACAAGAATTTCCCCAGGAGCTTCTTCAGCTGGGTACGAATTGCCAGGACAGGGTATGGAGAACTTACTCTAAATGGTTAAAAATTATAGTAGAACTATCTTTAACATGCAGTTCTGAATTTTATTTTTCTCTTTCCCTTCAACTGGTAAAAACAGCCACAAAGCTCGCTTTGTAACACCCCCAGGTAACCTGATATTGATATTGATCAGTGTATTAGTTGTTGAAATACCCCACAACAATCTGTCAAACTTAGGTACCCAGGATGTAAACTGTTTCCTCGCCTTGGGGTGAGAGACCTGATAGCACTAGACCATAATTTTTGCAGTATTTGTGCTGACATACCAAAAACATTTGTCACGTATTTTAAGGAAAAAATATATTCAGTGAATGAAAATCATACAGAGAAAGGAATAAGCTGTGTGGCAAACTTTCAGATAATGGAATGGGCTGTGCCAGACCAGTAAGGGAAAAATAGTAATACCACTATCTGCTGAGAATCCCACCCCCAATCTAATTGCTTTAGGTCTAAGGACTATCATAACAGCATGTGAAAGAGAAATATCTTCTCGTTCCATATGTCTCAATTAATGTGAAAACCTTAATATCTTGAGTCTCATCCAGAAAGGAGTAAGGAGCCTGTAAAGAATTTGAAGTCATTTCTGCTGATAAGGTTGTCAAGCAAAGAAGACGCTGCCGTGTGTGTTGGCAGTGGTTTCCAGAAGTGGTGTGTGCTGTGCATGGAAGTACTTCCATCTGGTAGTCAGAAAGTTGCAGTCCACTCCAGAAGAAAAAAAACCAAGAGATTTTTGGGTTACTAGATGAACACCATAAAAAGTTTTGCCAGAGGGCCACTTGGAGTTGTAGGGCTAACTGAGGCTGTAGGAAATGTGCCAAAACTGTGGATTTTATCAACAAACAAGAAACAAATTCAGCTGTGAGGAAAGAGTGTGTTCCATGAAGGTGCTGTCATCTCCCCTTCAGTCCTCTTCTTCCCACGCTCCCAGCCCATGTGAGAGCACAGGCTGACCTTGCTGCTCCATTCAGAGGGGGAGTGATCCATGTAATGATGATAAGTAAGGAATGGCAACCCTCAAACAGCTTTTTTTGTTTTTCTCCACTTACATGTACCTGTTGAAGAAGCTTGATAAACCTGGATAGCTTTTCACTGGGGGTAGTGAGAAATTACTCAGCATCGGTGTGATTCTGTCACCTCGTTGGAATTGTCCCTTCAACTGAGTGTAGCTTTGGCTACCTCTTGTCATGAGTTGAGTTGACGGCATTTTGTGATGCTGTATGACTTGCGAAGGATCTGAAAGACTTAGTGGGTGCAAGTTTTCTTTGTCATTCATGCCTCAAAATTGGGAAAGTTGGGTCCATATTATGTGTGTCCCGTACAAAAATCATGAATCAAAGGGTTTGGAGACCTTAGGGTGATTTCAGTTTGATGCCTTCTTAGTGTCTCTTCTGAAAATAGACAGCAGCTCTGCAGACTTCAAGCTACAGCCAGTGACCCTGTTGTGAAGCTTACTGGTGGGGTGGTTGAGTTGCAGCCTCATGAGCAGATCTGGGTCTTCGGGAGTAAAATTGAAGTAAGAGAGGAATCATCGCTGGCCTTTTCAGGGCTGACAGACCCAAGCAGAAATAGTCAGCTAGTTTGCTGGTAAATTTGGTTGGGCAGGAGCATGCCTCATGGTTACATCTCTGATTTAGGAATAATCTGCTGTGGAGGACTGTAATCCTTACCATACTTTATAATGTCCTAGGTGGATGTAGTTCTTAAATTTTCTCTAAAATAGCAGTTCTTAAATCTTTGTGTTTTGTTGCATCCTTATTTAGCGTTATAAGCAGAACTTGAAGTCACTGGAAGGTGTTTGATTCTTATACATTTAATATATAGGAGGTAAAAAAGATACTTGAAAATCTATTTGTTTTGCTGTCTTGCTGTTATCAGAAGCAGAAATTTGAAGTGGGAATATGACCAAGAATGTGGTGAATGCAAGGAATTAACTGTTTGTTGTCAATAATCATGGTGTGGTCCAGATAAGGTTCTCCTAAGCATGGCAAGTATTGCTTAATGTTTTCTTATGAGCATGTTAGTGTGCTGCTAAAGAAATTAAATCAGGCTGTATTTACAGTGAGTTTAATGGCCTTTCTTGTTTAACTAAAATGGTGTGTGATGTTAATCATCTGAGAACTCTCCATTAAAAACTGACAGTGATATACATGGAGAACTTCTTACACGTAAATCTATTAGTAAATTAATCAACTGCATGATCCTGGTAAAGGACACTAAAATGCTTTATCGGTTTGCTGTTCATTGCATTGATTATTGGGGGCTTTTCTGAATATATTCCTCTGATTTCTGCTGCTTGCCAATTAATCATGGCAGTAGCTAAATGACATTTTGGTAACTCAGCATTCTTGTCCACACTGAATTTGTTGAAATAACCGAAGGCGATTCCCTTTTACAGCGTGGATGTAATTTTGTAGAGAAGGGAATGCACTGTTAGCACTGATGGTCTGCAGTATTTTAATAGTAAACTACTCTTCACTTGCAATTACTTCTGGTTTAAAGTCATGAATTAAGTAATTTAAAAAATAAAATTAATATATATTAATCTAAACTTTACATTTTATTGATGAATAAGCAAACCATTGCAAACTGAAATCAGATGGGTTTTGTGTTCATTTGTACGTATTTTGACTGTAGCACTGAGGATTTTGCAGTAAGTAAATACTTTTGAAGAAACATTTGTTTCAGTTCTTTTTCATGTCTTAAGAAGATGGACGGGGGAGAAAACTTGAGGAAAAATCATTAAATGATCCTGATATAAGATACTTAATTGAATCTCTTCACCATTTGAATCCAGGCAAGTTCTGATCGAGGAAAAACAAATCTTTGTTCTGTGATGAGCTTCTAGTCATGTTGTCTTTACTATTAGTGTCCAGACTGTATAAGGTAAGTATAGGATGATGTTTCTATCCTCCAATAGTATTGGAATTGGTTCATGGGATGTATAGTAGTATTGATTTTTGTCTTTGAATGTCCTAGGTTATATAAATAGAGGATCTTTAGTGCATGTTTGTGTAAACGAATAATATAAAATATTTCCAACATATTTTTAAGATGTGCATTTCCAGTGATGAAATGGTGTCCAGAAACGCTACCCTCAGCAAGTTCTGCACTTCCTGAGCTGGGGAGCTGATAACTTCCTGACGCGGAGAACTTAGCACTGCATGAGATCTTTGATACTACTTGGGAAAAAGAGAATAAAAATTGGGTGTGTGGGTGTGTGTGTCAATTGCCACTTGTTCGGCTGTTTTCTTCTAAACCTCCCAACATGTTTTCCGAGGAACTAAATGATGTGATTTTTGTAATTCCTCAAAAGTCTGATGTAACTGTGCTGTAAATGGGGCTAGACCCAGCTGTGGGGTGTTAGAAGGGTTTTGAGTAGCTGGCTGTGACCTGTTGTGGGTCCCAAGGGCTCCCTGAGTTTGTGGGAATCTCTCAAAAACAACGCTGAGTTTCAGGGAGAAGGCTTTCTTACAAGCCCTCTGCTCCTGTGTGCAATGTGTGAACAGACAACCTCAGCTGCTATTTAATTAATTACCTGAATTTCATTAAGAGTAGAGTTATTTTTTTCATGCCAAGCAGTAAATATTGAATAGCAAGTTAAAAAATAATAAATGTAATTATTTCTGTTAACCATTTAATAGAGACAGGTCATTTATACCGACGTAACTTTTGGTTTTTTTGTTCAGGACTGTTCCTCTTTTGAAGTAGCAGTGATACGTAATAAATCAGGTCAGTCACATAACTGATCAGCTGTGAACCAAGGCTTGATTTTCCTAAGCAGAAAAAACATCTTGAAGGACTGACATCTCCTGCTTGGTCTGAGTGAAAAAAAAGAAATGTTTTAGTGGGGTTTGATTTATAAACTCCATAGCCTTCTTGTTTCCCCAATGTTGTTTTTCTCCACCAAAGATTTTAATAAAATTTTAGTAGACATTTTAAAATAAAATGACTGTTCAGATGGAAGCCTTAGAGAAGCAGCATATATTATAGTACATAGTATGTAATGTATTATTTGAAATTATGGAGTGATTCAAACAAGTCTGGCTCACAACATCAAAACAGTTCTCTCCCACCTTCATTGTCTTTGTGACTTGAATTCAGGTTTGTGAGATTTGCATGACATTGATCCTTTCCTTGGGCAATGCACCATTTCATAATTCAAGTGCAACAGCTGCTGTAACCATTATGCCAGCTGTCCCTGCAGATGTTCAGAAATCTACAGCTTCTCAAAGATGTGTATATGTCCCTGGGGTAAACCATTTTTCCAGGAGGTAATGTATGAAGTATCTTAAAAGGGTCACTATGCTGGCAGTTCGGAGTGTGTAGTGTGTGTAGCCCTGCTTTTCTTGACTAAAAGCACTTCTGTGTTTCACCCTATATGGCCCATAGCAAAAAAAAAAAAAAAAAGCACAAAAAGCCCTCCTGTCCATCTGTTACTGTTAATAACAAAA
>JAVJGI010000060.1:56451773-56548431 GCA_035590275.1 Ibycter americanus | reverse complement strand
ATAGAAAAAAAAAAAAAAAAAAAAAAAAGGCTCCAAAACCCCCAATGAGACAAAGAACCCAAACAAAAAAACCCTCCTGTCCATCTGTTACTAACTACAGGAATGAAGCTTTTAAATAAATAATTTAGGTGGTAAGATTTGCCGAGCAGGGCACAAACTTCTGTCCAAGGCAGGTGCTTACAGATTTGGTTTTCCTGTTTACCAGCCTGCAGATGATGTACTTTATGTAGAAGAGAACCTGGATGAACTCTTGTGTCTGCCTGACAAAGGCTCACCCCTGCCTGGATGTTTAATGGGGCATCTGCTAAGCCCCACTGCAGTTCAGCTGGTTACGTTTCCAGTTAAGCTTTGTGAATTCATATCATCTCTTTGGGCTGGTTTGGTGCTCATTTGTGATCCCGATCAAGCCATAGGCACACCGAGTATCAGGCTGTGGTCAGACGCTGCCTTCTGACTGCATCTCCAGCGCTGAGTGAATATGGTGGGGTCTTGCCAATTGGAGGGTCTCCATTGCCATCCTTGCATAGAGGGCTTTGCCCTGGGCTGGACTGCAGTGCTTGGATCCTCTGAGGCAGAGCCGTTGCACTGTTGGTTGTTGGAGCTCCTTGAACGATTCGTGGTTTATTAAAGAGGGCAAAGACTTCTCAGTAAGTTGAAGAGTATCTTGCATATAGGCTAGGTCTAAGGACCTAATGGGACTATATTAATTGAACTGGTTATTTTCTATGTATTCAAGAAATAATCTCCTTAAAACAATATCCAAAAAACCAGGAGTGCTTTGAAGCATTTGTTTTGTCATGTGATAATAATTTGATAAGTAATAGGTACCCTAAACTAGGAAAGCAGGAATGTTCTACACCTGAGCCCATAACCTGCACGTTTTACTACTTCTCTTTCACAAAAAAGAAAGTGTCAGTCATAGGAATCATTAATATGGGATGCCTCTGGAGACTGACATTCCTCAGAACAAAGACTTGGAACAATTCATAGCTAGAACGGTCCTTTTTTCTTCCCTACCGCTGCTTACTATGAGGTTGAAAAGAAGTAAATACAGGTTGTATCTGAATTGGTCCTATCTGAAGTGAAGATAATCACCATAGTTGTGAGGCTAAGCCTGAGCTGGAATGGCATCCCTTTCTGGGATTTAAGTTTCCTGGATCCTACTACTTCTTCTAGTAATCTGGTCTTGCTATTGCCTCTTCTTGGTGTAGCCACTTACCTTCTGAGATCTTGGTAACAGCCAGAAATCCTTTTGATCCACTGTATACCACCCCTGCAGTATGGGGAATGTGGGAAGTGGGGAGATGATTTTATAGTCCGGGTAACACTCTGCCTGGAAAACACAACTGGAAAGAAGAGAGTTTAATTCTAATCAGCCCCAAAATTATAAAAAGGATTATTTTGGAAATGTAATTAGAAAATTAACTGCTTTTCTGTTTTTCAAAGTGCCATGCCTAGTTCCACCCATCTGTGCTTTACAAATGTAGAATTTTCACTCAGGCATTCTTGTAGTTGAAGGAATAGTTCATCTAGGGGACAGTTAAAGATGTTGGTTATCAAAATCTACTTCTGTTTCGAAAGGGTTTCTGGGTGATTCATTTCTTCAGGAAAACATGTTTTCATTTTTTTTCTCCTTGAGTGAAATCATTCAGAATTCCAAATAGTAGTAATTCTGCAAGAAAGGAGACAACATGTGACAAAACTCAAGCTTAAGAAGACTTAAACATACATATTTCATAATCTGTTCATTATTTAGAATGGGAGCAAAACTTGCCAGCCCCAGAGCGTGGTCTTTAATAAGTAGGCCTTTGATGTTCTTTTGTACTTACTTACACTTATTAGTAAGTTGTAGCTGTCAGGTGAATTTTTGCTCATTATTTCAGGAGTAGACATTAATTCTAAATTTAGAAACAAATTCTTAAGATTAGAAGAAAAAAATCTAGCTCATGACCAAAGGTTAAATTAAGACAATAAGTCACATCCTCTCAATGCTTTTCATCTCAAGACCAAGACAGATTAAAGTACTATTTTGAAAGATCATTGTCACCTAAGATAATTTTATTAATCAGACTTTGTACTTGTGTCAGTTCTGTAGGTGGTGGTGAAAGCAAAGTAAAACGAGGGTATGAAAAAGTATCTCCAGAAGAGAATATGATACAAAGCAAATGTTGCCTGAACCTATAGATAGCTTGGGGCAAGAATGCTAAGACCCAAACCTAAGTCCCCGAAGGCCATGCTGTTAGCGTTTCATTTGATGCGTTACAGACCTAAGGACTAGGCCATAAAGTTTGTTTAGCCTAGTGGACCCAAGTTTTCTTTAAAGGTTTATGGGTGCTCTTGTCAAAGGTGTGCTTTAAAGAAAATACTTCAAATCATGTAGTTCTTCCTGGAATGGAAATAATCATTCATTGTAAATGGATGTGAAATAAGCAGCTTTTGAGAATAAGCACCTGAGCTTTGCTTCAGTTAATGGTAGTTCACAGCAGCTGTGTTTGTCTATGCAAAATCTTTAAGATAATTTACTTTGATTTCTGTGGAACACGTATTTTTGGAGTTACACCATGTGATTCCATCATTACCATAGGACTCAATGTGTCTGCAATGGTATGCGTCCATCATATGCTCTGAGCTGTGATCTGTGGGCCTTTGACCTTCTTTGCTCCTTGTGCTCACGGATTTGTAACAGGACTGTGTGCTGCTGAGTACAGGATTGTTGTCTGTCCCGGGTGCTGGGCTGAGGGAAAAGAGAGTTTGGAATTGGGGTAGAGCAGATGCTTGATCAAACTGAGTTGGGATCTTGGCACATGTCTGTCTGTCATCATAGCTGTGCTAACGAGGGGCCTCTTTTTTTTCAAAATCAGATCTGCAAGCAGACTCTTTTGTCTCTACTTGCCTCCATTAGGCTCAACAGACAGGCTAAAGGCATTCAGTACCTTTGCAGGCAAGCTAAGGACTTTGAGTCCCTCATTATCAGAGATCAGCCTATTCAGAAATAAATTAGTTTTATAAACCTTTATGCAACTGTTGCATTTCCTTGTGCTCACACAGTACGGTGGTGTTCAAATAAAACATTTCCTTTTTTTGAGGCACCTCCAGAAGCCATTGAACTAGCATCTCAGGTGCAGATGCCAGCACCTTTGGCATGGGTGCGCTGGCACGTACAAGGTGCATTGAATTTCCTTTTGCTGTATGAGATGAAGTTTGTCCTCTCAAAGACTGGCCTGAGCATCGCTTCCAATGGCCCCGCATGTACAGGTGGCAGCACAGCTGCCCCATTTCCAGCCGGCTATGAGTGTGTTATCACCCATGTCCTCTACAAAATCAAACCTGCTTTCTTGTCGCTGTAATAACAGATCTTAATCACTTATTACTGATATTTATCAGTTCCTGCTTGCTGAAAGAATCAAGCTGACTACAGATACTGCCATTGAGAGTTAGATTTGTAGAGAGACTTTATTACTGATTAATGTGATACCTAGCTAATGGAGGAGCTTCTTGGTTGGAGTAAGTTTCTTTTCATGGTTTGCTTTCATAAGATGCGATGTTATTTCTGCACTAATCCTTATCTCAGTGTTGGATAGTTGCTGTTTGCTCAAATAATGGCCCATAAAGCTTAAAACCTGTTTCTTAAATCTTGTTTGCTTTGCTCTGGGTACTTGTTTTATGATTGTAGCTAACCTTTAAATAGATACTTAAGGTGGTGGGCAAGAAGTCAGCTGTGGTATTATTGCCACAGGGATAGAGAAAAAGCCCTTTGATTCCTCACTTGAATTCTGTGTAAGGGAAGAGAAGCAAGAAAAGAGGGCTGAACCTGTAAAGAGAAACATATGTTTGTGTGCATATGACCTTTATGCCATGTGGTGGGCAATGACAGTGATGTAATTGGGTTCCTTTAAAAATTCATAACGTTACCACCTGCAGCAGTAATCTGTCAACTTCTGAAACCAACATGCCTTTTCATATAAGTAGTCTTTGTGTCCCCTCATTAAAGAAAAGTGATGATTTAGGGAGCAGGGGCACATGGTCTATCTCTGAAGGGTTCCCTCTTTGAGGAGTCCTGCAGAGACTGAAGATACACCTATAATCAGTTTTTTGACAAACTGGTAACCTAATGTCATGTTGCCTCTGCGTCACACCCTCTGGCTTGGATCCCCATCCTGGAGATCCGAGTGTTGTTAAGCAGGTCTCCTGCTAGACTTTGCTCCCCATTAGCTGGATAGCACAGGGGAAAGCATTGTCCCAGGACACTTCGGCAGGCTTCTCACTGTCTTTGGGGAAAAGACTGCTGCTGATCCACAGAGAGTCCTGCCAGCAAAGCTGCATAATGATTTCAGCTTTAATTATACGAAGGTGGTAGGTCCCAGAGGTTCAGTTCCATTGCTGCTCTCCCTGGCTTTCATGAGGAGCTGCCTCTGTACTTGCTGGTACTTAGTGTTACTTATTTGAGAAGTTTTCATTGGAATTTAGGACCTTGGGTGGTGTCCCTACCACAAAGTATCTTTCTCTAGAATAATTTTCACCTCAATTCACCTACCAATTTTATGTGTCTCTCCCAAAAGCACTAACTGGAAGGTTTCTGGGTAAGTACAGATGTGAATAAACTGTTTTGGTATCAACATTTTCCCCAGCTTACCAAAAGCTGATGGTACAGAGCTCTTTCACCAGTGGGATGCAGTTTTCTCAAAAGACCAGCGCATCCAGTGCATCTTAGCCATTGTTTCTCTGCATCAAGAAGGCTAGGAGCAAATTTTCTGTCCAAGAGGGATGAATTCCAGGTGTGGGTGGAGCAGATCTCTTGGCTGTCAGAGAATTAGTAGATCATGTGGTCCACCATTAAGCAGATATTAAATACTTACATTTAAGGCTGCATTGAAGGAATTTGGCTTGATAGGTCTATATTTAATATTGAGTATTATAGCTCAAAAATCCTTCAAGCCTTGAAGACGGGGCACCTGAGACCCTACTAAGCCGTCTGCCTGTGGGACACCTCTCAAAATGACAAAGATATGGTCACCTTGTAGCTGGCAGGCAATGGCGCTGGAGCAGGACGGTGTGGGCTCCTTCACTGCCTCAGGTGGGCTTACCGGCTGCGAGACTTTTGCATGAGAAGATGTATTGCCTGTGGGCAGGAGGTCTGCATGAACCCACGCGAGTGAATGTTCTCATGTTGCCCTAGCTTTATTCCCTCAGTAGTTCTGATGAGATTTATAAAGCTGTTTTCCTTCTTTGGTTTCGTAATTAATATTCTCAGAAGAAGAAGATTCAAAAGCTAAAGTAGAAGTTTCATTGCCTCGTGATTTCTGTTTGATCAGTTATGCTGATGTTTGCAGGGGTACTATGTGTAAGTTGTCAGGGTGTGTTTGTTGTGCTGGACAGGGGAGGTGGGTATGTTCATTTTTCAGACTTGGTAGCTGCTGGCAGGTGCTACGTTTAATGGAGGATAGTTACTTGTGTGTTAGATCAATCAAAGCATTCCTGGACAGGTCTGTGACAATCTTGTCAACCAGTAAGAGTAAAATTTCTGTTCAAAAATTCCTTCTACTCGAGCAGAAAATGTTTCAACCTGTTGATAGCTGACCTGGGTTGCATGTTCCATTGCAGAACTCTCTTGTTGGTCCTTGTGCTGCACTTTACAGTACAGGGATTTGGCTGGGGCCCGCCTTGATGAGCCTTTCCCACTGGAAGTTGCACGTAAGCCTATTTCACCTAAGTTCTGATTGATTTGCATCTTAATTCTTGGTGAGACGACTATTTGACTTTTAAGGATGAACGTTCTGTCTACATTACAGTTCAATATATTTTTGCAAGTTAGTTTAATAGCTGGTTTTGCTGAAGGCATTTCTACAGTAAGCCATGAGCTTCTTTTTTTCCTTTTCTTTCTCTATCAGTGTTCATTTCTGAGGCCAGGAGAGCTAAAATTGGCTCTTTTATGTGGTTACCTGAATCTAGAAGACTATGTGGTCACTCTCTTCCATCCAGTCCTGGTACACAGGACACCACTCACATGCTGATTGAAAAACTATCCAAATAACTCCATCAGCCAATTAATTCAGTGCAAACCAACTCAAAACACTTAACCTAGGAGATGATTTTGCATCTGTACATTGTTTTTCTTAAATTATTCCCTGAATCTCTCATAATAAAATCTTTTGACTTGATACTTGGAGTTGTATGTAGCCTTGCTGGCTGGGGGGTGATGGTGATGGCCATTGGCTCTGAATCCTGGACAGTGGTTCTGTTGTTCAGGTCATCCCATCTTCAGCTATTGCTTCAGACAGACTGTTTTATTCTTAATAGATCCTTAACCTGAAACTTCTGTCCCAAAATTCAAGATGCTTTTAGTATAATCCTTTGCCTGTTCTTAGCCATCAAGAAAGTTGCAAACTATCCCTTTTTTTTTAATCTCTTTTCTTTTGGGGGTGGTGTTATATAAGCATCAAGGGCAGGATGCGTGTGCCCATGTGATAGAATTATAGTTAACATGATGAAGAACAGCAAATTGTGCCTGAAAGCTTGAAATAGTCTGTGGAAATATGAAAAATAGCAGTATAACTTTCAAACAAATATTTGCTCACATACTGTACCCTTTTTTCACTGACAAGTTAATTTCTTCTGACAGACTTGGCAAGTGAGCAAGTGTCTCCAAGGCAGACACTGAGGCTGCTTCATGAATTCATGTTATAGTTTCTCTGATATTGTTGCTCTGCTCAAATGCTATTTTTAGCTTTATTCACATCTTGCTTTAACACTTTTGTGAGTGAGGAACATTTTGTTATCCAGTCCAAACCAAATCATGGGTTAGTGTTTCTCATCATTATTGTTGTCACTTGAAGAAGCGCTTGCAGGACTTAGGTTCCCTGGAAGGGAGCGCTCTGACTCGGGAATACTTAGCCAAGAATCTTACTCTAAAATTTGGACCTCTCACATTGAAGTGTTACGATTTTTTAAAAAAAAAAAAATCTGAATTTTTTCTTTAGAGATGTGTAAAATATTCAATTACTAATAGTAAAAATACTGTATCTCATGATATACTTACTTGGTTGATAGTTATTTAGTCTGTTTCGTCACACAGTTTTGCCCACAGAATACGGTTTTTGACTGAAAGTTTTAAGTTGAAAGAGGTAAGGTCCTTCACTGACCTCTGCCTATGCTCGCTTCTACCTGTGCATTGCACCATTAAAGAGGTTTGGTCCGAGAAGGTGATCACCGGCATAGCTAAAAGCACAGGAAAAATCTGAGCAAAAGGGAAGTGCAGAACTTTTTTTTTTTTTTTTTTTTTTTAACACCCCCCCCCCCCCCCCCCGGGCCAGTGCCAGTAGCACACCACTGCTTCCTGTGGATAGTGTCATCACAGGCATGCTAGTCCCCAGCTTCCCACCACGCCAGTGTCTCCATCCTCCGCCATCCTCTGAAAAGTCCTATAGCTGGTTAACAGGCACAGTAACAGCTCAGCAGAGCATCATCGCCCTTTTCCTGAGATAGCAGGGGACAGAACTATTCTCCTGGGGTGTATTAGACATGAAAAGCAGGACAAAAATGTTAACAGGAAGGAAACAGGGAGAAAGGCTCAGTGACAGAGATCCCAGCTTTCAAATTCATTTCAGGTGTTCATCATTCAGATCCTTGTCAAAGCCAAATAATTAAAAAAGCATTCCTAGTACCTGTCTTGGCAATCATCAAGTTGGAAAGTTAAGCGCTGCTGTATCCCTCTGAGATGGGTCCAAAAGTGACAGATGCCTGAAAATTGTTATTGAACAGTACATCCTTCACTGAGGAAGCTCAGACAGGTTTAGCAATGGCTGCTAAACAGCTTATCTTCTGATAAGATCCCAGTCCTTACCTGGGCCTCTGTCTGGCACGGATGGCATAGCTCGGCATGGGTGCAGCAGCTTGCCCTGTCTGCTAATGGTGACACTGCCTTCACTTCTGTGAACGCCCTTCTGGTTTTACCTGGAGTTGTTCTTACAGAGCAAAAGCTGAGGACGAAAGGAAAACAAATCTGCTTCAGAGATGAAGGTGAAAACAATTTGAGAGCTCTGCATCAGGCAGCCTTTATAGAGCTTTTGGAAGAAAAAATCTGCTCAAGAGGATGTGGAAATGGAGAATTTCAGGCCCTTTTTGCAAAGAGTAGGTTGAATTATGTACATCAGCTGCAGTGGCAATGGAGAAAAATAAGAGAAAATTAATTTAATATTGTAGGTTTCAATATTCCTTCCAAGATAAGTACAGTCTAATGATGGAGAATGTCTTTTCAAGTAGCAGATGGCCACATTAAAGCTACAGCTGTGCCACCGTTTCAGAATTTCTATAAGGCACACAAGAGGAGGGGACAGCTGCCGATAGCGTGGGTGCTAGACTCTCCTAGGAAAGCTTATTTTAAACCTGGATCTGATCCCTGACCTGGTTCACAGTGCAATGCCCTGGACAGCTCTCCCAGCCCAGCAAAGGGAGCAGCGCCGATGTGTGAGCAGAGCTGGGGCTGCTTGCCCCCTGACCTTGGCAGAGGCAGAAGCATCTCTGGAGTCAGGGAGCCTGGTTCAGCAGGAGTCAGGAGCTGCTGTCTCATGCCAAGGTGAGATGGGATGCTCAGCAGCATTTCCCAGTACCTGCTGGGTTTTTATTGGCATGCTTAACCTTTAACTTGAAAAACAGAAGAGCAGCTGCCCATCACCCTGCCTTGAAAGTTTGCCAGGCTCGGCACTAAAGGAATCAGAAGTCTTTGAGCTGGAGATGTGGTTTTCTTGGGCTCAGAGCAGCTGTAATTACTATTTCAGAAGCAATGTTCTCTTTTAATGAGTACAGTTGTTGCAATATCTGGAATATTTACTGAGGAATTAGAATCTGGCTATGTAAATTTTACTAGTTCATAAGAAAAGTAAGTTTAATTTGTGCTTCTTGAGTATGATCTACTATGAGTCTTCTTGAGAAAAAAATATACATGCAGATATAAAGTTAAGGTAATAAGGAAAGGCAGGGCCTTTATCTTTTGATAAAGATGTATGTCAATACACAGACGTATGTGTCTACATATAAAATCTGAGTACTGGGGCTAGGGGAAAATGCGTATGTGAGGCATGGTAGAAAGCAGAAATCGGAGGCGGTGGAGGGTTCAGGGAAGCAGCAGCACAACAGAGAGAGAGATGGGGGTGAAATGAGCAGGGAGGAAGGGCAGGAGGTGGCTGAAATGCCATTTGGCTGGAAGCGCCTTCAGCTTGTTTCTTGCACAGAGGCAAGACAAGATGTTCAGCAGCTCTTCTCAGTTCCTGCTGTGTTCCTGCCAGTACGTTTAACCTCTCTGTGGGAGAGAAGAGCAGTGGGCTATACAGTCATTGAAAACAGTATGGGCAACTACAAGAGTAAAACTGAGTTTGGAAGGGAAGAAAGATTGCTGGAGGATGAGAAAAGATAAGGATGGTGGAGGAAGTCTGGAGAATTGAAAGGGAGAAAGAAAAAAGGCAAGACTGTGAGAGGTCATCTGTAGTCAAGCGAAAGACAAGTGGGATGAACAGCATGGGAAAGCACAGATTTCATGTATGAAATGTTAAACAAAATTATTGGAATGGTGACTAGAAAGGCAACCGGAGACTATGACAATTCAAATAATTGTTTCTAAACATGACAAAAACATGTCTTCCAACACATGCGGTTACTGTTTATATTTGAGTATGTTTGTAATTAGTAGGGTTAACTTTCAATGCTTTATATTTCTGCCTTCTTGGTTAGCTTTTAAGTTTTTCTTGCCTTTTGAATACACTGAATAGGTAAGCATTTGTTTTGATGTTATTCAGAGCCTTTTATTATTTTTCATTCAAAAGAACTCGATACTTTCTAGGTTGTTTAAAACATACTATTTAATGATTTTGAAGTTGTGTTTGAAGTCATTAGAATAGCACTGCAGAATATAAAAACTGATGGATCAAGATTCTTATGTCTGAGAAATGAGAACAACAAACCCTCTGATCTGTTTCCTACCTCTGCAATGCAGAGCTCACCGCAAAGTACCTCTGTCTGACACTTCTGGTTTTACCCTTAGAACATCTAGTTAATAGTCTGGGCAGTTTCTTGAAATTTTCTAGCTATAAGTAATCCACAGAAGTTTTACAGCTATTAATTTAATTCCACTACTGTTTTCATACCTCTCCGGGTCTAGTAACGAATTTAGACTAGACATGAGAACTCATAAATTAACAAAGATGTATAATTGAAGTGTGTTGAACACAGTGTTCAGAAGAGAAGTGGTATTAACTTAATCCCTTTCCTAAGTCAGTGCATCAGAATATCCTCTCTTGCATGTCTCTTAAATACTGTGTTTTATGGGATCAGGTTACACTAATTTTTCCAGCAGCAATTACTTTGAGTTTCTTGTTTGCTAAGGAATATACTTTAAAAATTAAGCAAGTCATTGGCATTACTTGTTTGCTATATTCTGGAAAGCAAACTGATTTCATTAGAATGAACAGCATAAAAAAAAGAGGTTTTCTTTTTGTTAGATGCACAACAGTGTATGAATATCTAAAATTTAAAAAACAAACAAAACAGCAACAAACAGCATTTATGTGAGAGGTATCATTATTGACAAAGACTGCTGCGTGACTGTATGTGTTGTTCTGTCAGTAACTAAATGTCATGTTCATATAGTGCACAAAAATGTTGTGACAATTTCTGCTTTTCACGGGAGATCTATGGTACAAAGAAAAACACCTCTGGAACTTTACACCTGCAAATAGTAGGTTCCCTTGTAAAAAAATTCCTTTTCTTGTAGGTATTCACGCTAGAGAGATCCCCTGCCAAACATTTTGGCATTTCTCTCTATTTGTCATGTTGGGAATTTATTTTGGTTTCTGTGAACTTCTGAGAGTTATGTTGTTCCCTTGTACCGGTAGTTTAAAATTTTTGTAACAGGATGCCAGATGGTTTGGAAGAGTAAAACTTCCAGTAGTGATTGCTGTAAGAGATATAATAAATATACAATAATAAAATACTTTTCCCCCTATTATTTAGGAGGGTTAACACTTTTTTTTTTTAAACCATTAAATTATTACTGAGGTCTTGAATCTATTGTTTATAGTAAAGATGAAATCTTTGGCTCAGACGTAGGGAAGTGAGAGAAGAATGACTCATTTTTAGTATATGTAATTTCATGCAAGGCTTTTGAATTTTTATTCATATTGCACATGCATTTGTTCTGGTTTCCTAGGTAACAACATGTTTTACAAAAGCAAATTTTTACCGAGGTGGAAGTAAGAAAAGTTAATCTCAGATAAGTATGAAACTATAAAAGTCTTACTAAATCTTAAGCTTTTAAAATATAGATTTCATATTTCAATCAAAGGTCTCTGTATGCATGTCTGTAGGTATACGTACATAGGTTCTGGAGTATATAGGCATATATATTTGCTTAATTTTAAATTGTAGCAGAATTGTTAGTTTGATTCAAGCTATGCATACACACTTCCAAGTTTAAGGATCATACCAGTTTCTGCCTTTATTCTCTGTGGGTAATATGTATATATGCATATTTTACATAGCTGAATCACTAAAAATAATGATAATTACTGTAAAAGGAGATATATATATATGTTTATAGGCAGGCTGAGATATTTTTCAGGCTTCTCAGAGTGAGCATTCTATTGTTTTTTGCATATATGAAAATAAGTTGGTTTTTTTTCTTTTGTTTCTTTTTGTTGGGTTTTGTTTGCCTGCCTATGAGGTGCATCTAAAGAGCTTTCTTCACAGAGTTTGGGAACTATGCTGGAGTATTTAGTATAAATTGAACTTAATGTTGAAAGACTTTTACAGGTGTAGTGGGAGAAAAGGGAATACTGCCTTTTTTTAAAGTTACGAAAAAAAAGTCTGCTGGCCAATATTTCACCTGGTAGTCATGTGTTTTTTCTTACACAGAATATGACAGAAACTATGGATCTTGGTCGTGCAAGCAATATTTATTCTTTTAAGCTGACAAAATAAGTCACATTAAGTAATTGCTATTACTGTGGCCTCTCCTGCCACTAATGGATTAATGTAAGCAGTTCCAAGATCTTTTCATTTTTTTTGATGACATATTTATTAACAGCTCTATAGCAAGGACAAAGCACAATATCTGCACCTTAAAGGGAATCAGCATTGGTCTCAAGTTTAAGAAGCATTTTTATTTTCCCTCTCAACATTCAAAGTGATATCCAGATATGACAAAGGATGTTAAAATTTTTCTGACTTTATAATATCTTTAGTTCTTTTATTAGAAGGGTATCAGCTTAAGGTTTAGTTCTCCTGCATGGACTGCATACATCACCAGTGGCCACTAGACTCTGTGAGATACAGAAAATAGGGCTGTATGATCATACTTCCAGGGTGAAAGTAGTTTTAGAAAGCTTATAGGTGATCAGCTGAAGGATTTTTGTTCCCTCCTTGAATATTTTTGGAAGATCCACAGGTAAATTCCCTATGTGACATAACCAATCTGCCTTTGTCTTTTGTGCTGCGAAGGCCTTGAACAGTTAAAAAGGGCTTTTAAAGTTACTTGCAATGATTGTGCGCTGTATATTCCTCTGTCACTACACGCTGTCAGCCTGGTATTCAGCGGAGGTTCCAGCTTTGGCTGTCAGCAAAGTGCCTGTGAGCCTCTTTGGGAATTGCAGAGGGGATAAGGAAGTACTTGAAAATGTTATTTTATATGCTGACTCCGGTAACTTTCTCCACTGTTGTTTTTCCCCCTGCTTTGTTTTTCATGCAATTTGGTATATAAAATTAATTTTTGAGTTTATCTGTATTAAATTTCAAAGCATGTAATATTGTACATTTATTTATGGTTATAACCTGTTAGAGAAAATAAATGAGGCACTGTTGATGCAAGGAGGAGAAAACACGTATTCTGTCTGAAGATTTATTAGTGCCTTTCAGTCTTTGGGATTGCAGGGAAAAAAAGCTGGAATGAACCTCTGGAGATTGTACAGTCGGTCTCCTAGCCGAAGGCACTATCTTTGTCATTCCTCACAGACACTGTATCACAAAGAATAACAGAATAATTTAGGCAGCAAGGAACTTCTGGAGGTCGCCTGGTCCAGCCCACTGTTCAAGGCAGGGCCACCTTCAAAGCTGGGTCAGGTTGCTCAGGGCCCCTGTTCAGCTGAATTTTGAATAACCCAAAGTGTGGTAAGTCTTCGCTGAGCACTATGCTCCAATGTTTCACCACCCTTACTGTGAGTTTTTGCCTCCCTTCTATCTAATTGGAATAATTGGAGTTTCCCTTTCTGCAGCTTGTCTATTGCCTTTTGTCCTGTCACGGTGAACCTCAGAGAAGAGCCTTGACTCTCTCTTCATAATCTTGAAAACAGCACTTTGATTCTCCCCTAATCTTTTTTCTAAAGATTAGAAACTAAACAAACTCAAGCCCCTCAACCTCTCTCCATCCATTGCATGCTCTACCCCTTGATCATTGTGGTGACCCTCTGCCGAACTGGCTTCAATATGTCTGTCTTTTTCTCTACTGGGGAGCTCCAGATGGAACAAAATGCTGCAGATGCAGTCTCACAAGTGCTGAATTGTGGAGAACGATCACTTCACTTTATCTGCTGCCTATGCTTTTACTGATTCAGCCCAGTATGGAGGAGTTCTTCATTTCTAGAAGGATGCACTGCAGGCTAAGGTTCAGTGTGTTTTCTACCAGGACCCCCTGGTCCTTTCCTGTAGAGCTGCTTTCCTTTCCAGTTGAAGCCTGGGCTGTTGAGTGGGATTATTCCATCTCAGCTGCACGTCTTGGCGTCTGCTTTCGCTGAATTTCTTGGGGTTTCTGGCAAATCATCCCACACTTCATTGCCCTTATCTGCTGAATATTTTACCTTATGTTCCACCTGAATCTTCCAGACATCTCTCTAGATAATGTAAAATAGGTTTTCTTTCTTTTTTTATGGTCTTTGACATTTCTGTACTATTTATTCTGTTTCTACCTCAGTCTTCTATGCTTTCTTTTGTGTTTCTTCTTCAGCTTAAATTTCACAGATCTTTAATCCATGCACACTTTTATTTTTGGAACCGTAACATCTTAACTCTGGACAGAAACATCCAGTTGAGAGCCTATCAGTGTAGAAGAGAGCAGAAAAATAACTTTGTACCTGCTATAATCCTATTACATATATCTGTATGTATGCCTAGTTTGCAAATAGCGGATGTTATGGAGCTGGGTTCAACTAATGAATGACTGTGGTCCCCAGATGCTTTTCAGGTTAATATCTGCATAATCACTTGTTCTTCATCCTCGGTTTACATAGCTGGATATTCCTGCTTATTGGAGTGTCTTGCATTTCTCTCTGTTGAAAGGCATGTTGTTTCTTTCAGATGATAACTTCAGTCTGTTTATTTTATATTCTAACCTGCTTATCCAGAGTAGTTGGTCCAAGACTGGTGATGTCTTGGGATTTATTCATGACCTTGATAGGTAAGTATTGAAATTTCATATAAAGAATTGAATATATATAATGTATAGAAAGCAAAATATTGAACAGCAGTGGATCAGAAAAGTACCAAATTATTTGCTTTTCTGTTTGGACTTAGTATAGCTTTCCAGTCAGTTTTGCATTCACCCTGAGATAAGCAAACTTTCTTTGAGAGTGACATATATTACTTGTGAGAATATTTAGTTAGTGCATATAACATCTATTGTATTCTCTTTGATTACATGATTTGCTGTCTTGCTGATGATTTGACATGATTTAATAACGAGAAATCCAATTTGGCTGTTTGGGTGTGTTTTGTTTGTTTATTTTCTTCCAGGTGCCTTCAAACTGTTTCATTTTTTAATTCCAATAATTTCTTGAATGAAAGTTTACTGCCAACTGTATAAAGATCTTCCTCTCCCTCCCTCCCTCTGTTTTGTAGAGACTGAAGTTGACCTTTTGTAGTTGTCTGGCATCTTCATGAGTTCTAAGGTGGCAACTAATGGCTTTGAGACTGTTGTATTACCACAACCCAAGCCATAGCTTTTCTGTAGTTGCAATAGTGAGGAAAATCTACTTCATGCCAGTGTAGTGGAATTACCAGCAGTTGCTGAGTGTTTTTCCAGGACATCAGCAGTAGTCACCTGTCTTACATGAGGGTGCCATGGACTCTTAATGGCCACAAATGACTGGTCCTTAGTTTTAGATCCAGTTTTAAATTAATGGAAGAGCTAGAGTCATATTAACCACAATTGTGACTGGGAAAAATAGATTAATTCTCTTTGTGCTTAATGGATGTTGATATGCCTGTTAAAAATAAATACACATGAGTTTGGAAGAAGGCCTGCACGTGTCTTGAATATTGCATTTTTTCACTTGCAGGCAGGCCATTACCATAATTTAAACATTGTTCTGTGTAAATTTTTAAGCACGTGTACACAGGCATTAGCATAACCCTGTTTCTAGACAACCCCCTGCGACTCTGTGCTGCCAGTTTAATATTGTTTCAAATACTGTGACTTCATCTGCTGGAACATTGACTACCTCCTAACTTGCTGAGAGTGTAAAAAAAACCCCTTGAAAATGTTTTCCCTTCATGAATAATTGTCAGTCTCTGTATAATTGCTGATGTTGGTGGCACTGTGATATTTGGCCCTTTGAGCTCAGATGGCCCATCTAGGGACAAAATCAGGTGGATGAGTCAGAAACAGAAAGAAGCTGATGGGATGAGGCAGTAGTTCAGCTGTATGCTTGCATCATTGCATGGTTTCAAGGTGCTCGTATATATTATGACTCCATGAATTGCTGTGATGCTTGGCTTGAAGTCAGTGGTTGTCTGCCCAGTACGAAAAGCATAGTCCAGCTCTAATACCTCAGTCCTGAGCTGATTTCTCACAGAAATATAGAATGTTTTTTCACATTGTATTTTGTGAATGGGTGTGTATTTTGGTTTTCTTGTGGTTTGTGACGTATCATTCCCCCTGCTCCTGGTTTAGAAATATGGATTATTTGGAATGGTAGCCCACTCTACCGGTTAGCCTCTCATTGCACAAAGATTGAAGGACTCTGAACTCAAGACAGTTACTTGATGAACTGAACAATATTGCCAATATAGGACTCCAAAATATTGTAGAGTAGGAAAAACAGGGGGGAGGGTATATGCAAAGAGTTAATAGGGAATGGTCTGACTTTGTTTGGATTTTGCCCTTTGACTTGAAGAATGTCTTTAAATTACTTTTTTAAGCTCTTCTCCTAAATTTTGTATGCTTTCAACTTGTACTTGAACTACAAGTTGAAATGCTCATTTACTTCAGTGCAGGAGCTGGTATTAAAGCAGCTTATCAAATGTTAGTAGGCACGTGATGCCTTCAGCAGTGTGGTTTTCAGAAAAAATGCCTCCAAGTTAATATTCAGTGTCATGTTTTCCCTTTCACCTCTTGGAAGTGGCATCAGAAGGGATCCTGGGAAGACTGGCTACATTGGCAGAGAGGACCCATTTTATTCAATCAAATTTAAATATTCATTTGATAAACTTATATGAGATTCATTTTTATCTTTCCCTTAAGAGGTGTTAAGTGTACTAGGTAAAATAAAAGACATAAATGCTCATAGATCATTAATGCATGCATTAGTATAGGACTTGATTTTAGCCCAACTAGTGTACATACTATTAAAGAGTATAACTAGTTTTCCTAAACCAGATGGTTAGTCTTTTTCCAAAATTAGTGACAGAAATTCTTCCATTCCTATGTTTTTGTTACAAAAAAAATTGGCACTGTAACATTCGTCCCTTCTGTAGCACAGATACTCTGTATTAAAGAGCCTTCATTTTTTTAAGGCCAGATCTGCAAGTGTGTTTTCTTCCCCAACTCTTGCAGGCTTTGTTTTTGCCATTGCCTGCCAGCTGTCAGCGTTTGGACCCTGCACTTGTGAGTAACAGTGGATAACATCAAGGAAATAAGCAGCAAAAGAGAAGGGTCTTCCCCCACCTGCCCTTCCATGCCTGCGATATCCTTCAGGTTATTGTGAAGTAGCTCCTAAAACTTGAATTCAGGATCTGGCAAAAAACTCCTTGAAAGTCAGTGAAAGTTTTTTCCCATTGGCCTCAGTAAATGACAATGTTCAGAGAACTCATTTTTAAGGGTAACAGTAACCAAAAAAAAAAAAAAAAAGTAAACATCTGACCAAGAGAGAGTCTGGTCCAAATATTTTCCATTATATGTCTAAAATCAAACCATGGGCAACTTAGATGGAAGCCATGACTATGGGAATAAAAGGTAGTATGAGTCAACGTGCTGGGCAGTGGTCTTACTCTGTTTGAATGAGCTTCTCTACATGACAAGAGAGACAGAAGGGAAAGAAAGTGTGAGAGAGACTGTTTCTAGACTTGGGCAGGATGGACCTTGGTTTTATTCTCTGAAGAGTCTTTCTGATTTCAGGGTACCTGTATGCCCTGTGGGGAATCAGTTATTGGAGTATGTGTTGGCGGGATGGAGATGGTGGATCTTTCACAAGGGAATCATTCGGGACACAAAAGAACATGCTTAGGAGCAGCCAAGTGGTACTTCAAATTAAATTTTGTTTCCTTTTTGTTTTCTTCTTTCTTGGAAAACACGAAATGCTTATTTTCCAACTTCCTTGTTTGTTTACAGTAGTTTACAACTCATTAGAGATCCTAAGTCCTTTTCAGAGTTTTGCAGTTCTTATTCAGTTAGTCTTCTTATTTGGCAATTAGACTGAAATGAATTTTTATTCTTTGGAAAAAATGTGATTTAATGTATTCACTGAGATTTGATATGGTAATGAGTTATGTCTTGTAACTGAACAGCGTTTTTTTGCTAACTAAATCATTAAAAAGGTAGCAGTTGTATATATTTGCTTATTTGTTTTGTATAGCAACTCTGGTGTAGTATATTAAATGCATGGGAGTATCAGAAAATAATAGCTATCCCTTGAGTAAACAGCACTGGAATTTTTCCATTAATTTTCCCTTTAAAATACACTGTAGACTCAGCCCATGTTAAAAAACCTGTTAACAGACTTTTACGTCTGTGTCCGGTAACAGTCATCCCTTTGCACAAGGCCATGTATCTCCACTGGCTTCATAAAAAGAAAACTTCTAGTAGTTTTGTCAGTGTATTAGAATCGCCACAAAAATAGTGTATGGGTTTACTTTTTATGCTTTGGCACTGAAAATAACTCTAGGAGTACTAAATATAAAGAAAATTATCTTCAGCTTCTGTATTATCTCAGCACTTTTAATTTCAAACCTGAGTTTTTCATGACAATTCAGACACACGGTTCATTAATGCACTTTTAGTGACTCTTATGGATTATGCAGTTTGTAAAGTTATCATGAAATGAAACTAGAGTAAATGTGACCTAACTTCGCAGTTCTGTGAAATCTGTAACAAAGTGACTAGCAAATTAAACGACTTCATCCATCTGTGAAATATTTCAAGGTCAAACCTTTATTGGTTACAAGATTTCTAACTAAAAAGACAGAGGATGACAGTACTTACAGTTTGGTAATATTTGCTTACTGAGCGTGAAATGAAATTTAACAGTGCGGCATGTCTACGTTTGTAAATTTATTGTGGTTGTTTAGACTTCTTGGAAAATGATATGTCAAGCTATCACCCTCAGCTTCCAGAATGTGATCTTTAGGTCCAACAAAATAGTTCACTTTTTTTTTTCCTTCTTTAAATGACTGTGAGATTATTTTTATTTCAGTTATGTTTTTCTTAAGCAAAACAAAACTTGTGGCTTGACTGTATCTGAAGTTAGGATGTGGCAATCTCAGTGCAGCTGTGAGCATCTCATGCAGGAACTGCTCATTATTGTAATGCTCACTACCACTGGGCATCGTGTTCAGCTCAGTGGGATGGTGTGGGAGGTTAAACTCTTAGAATATTTGTAGATCGAGATTCTATATTATAGATGTACAAAAAGGCTCTGATCTCCACCTGAATAGGCAGTGCATGGAATAATTTACAGGCGAGCCAATTCCAAGACTAGAGAGTAGGATGGTAAATGTAAATACCTGAAACACTTTTTTAAAAAGAGGTTAAATGCAGACCTAAGGTGAGGGTTTTTTGTGGTTTTTTTTAGGAGAAAAAATAATTGCAAATTCCAAAATAGTTTATTAAAGAATCTTAAATGTCAGTCAATACCATGTGATACTCTGCACAATATGGTATAAAACCAGGGAGAATGCATGAGCATGTCTACAAGGTTTCTTTAGTGCTTGTGAGCAAAATTTTATTGGTTGAGTAATCAAAATACCAATAATGAACAACTCAGTTTGTAAAATACATATCCAGTCTGAATTTTCATCTTTTAGAACTGTTGTTTATAGACACACACTGAGCACCTAAAACAGTGAAAATGCTTTGCAGCTGGGGGATCTGCAATTAGTTACAAACTCTTTAGGATGGTAAAGTTAGCTGTGTCAGTTTTGTACACTGAATGATGATAACTTATCTGGTCTGGTGTAAAACTTCCTTATTTTCTTCTTTTATTATTTTGTTAGTGTTGGCAAAACCTGAAGTCTTAGAGTATCTTGGTCTCTTGAATCTTGAAGTGATTAATTACAAACTCTGCCACTTCATGTATGTGTTAGGAAATGCAATGCTTGCTCTTTGAGCAGCATATTAATCTTCTGCGGCTTTTGTAATTAACAAAGGGGAATGCTATGTGTTTCTTGATATGCATATTTTTTTACTCAGATGTCCGAATACATCATAGGGTGCAAAAACTTCAGTAGTTGCAGTAGCAGATTCCTGCAACATAACCTGTAGAACAAGAAAGAAACAATGCCTGAAGATACAGATGTGGTTGAAGAGAACAGCGAAGAGAGTGTGACAATGAAAATGTGTGTCAAAAAGTGTGTTAAAGTGGATGTGTTAGGGATGACTTCCTGAGAATGCTTTGACAAGCCTTTATATTTACCAATGACGAGGAGGGCCACCAGAGAGGAATGAAGTAAATCCTGAAGTAAAAAAACATCTTCAAACAGGAGTTTGAAAAATTAGGCTATTTTGTCTCTGCTAAGTGCCACAGAATGTAAGTTCCAAGTAATCTTTTGTTTGGGAACTATTAACTTTCAAAGGAAAGAAATCTCAATAATCCTATCACTTCTGGAATGTGTGCTGAAGTCAATGATCTCATAGTCTCTTACAAACAGAAATAGAAGTATTTGTTCTACCCTGTATCATTACCCTGTGAAGGGTGCAACACTGAACAAATGATAGCTTTATCTTTTGTCCCACAATTTTATATGGCAAAGCTGTTATTGTAGGAGTGGATTTCCAGCAGGAAATGTCAACACTCATGGCAGAAGTGGATGAGTTTCACAAGCCCAGGATGTAATGCATTTTTTTCCCCTGTGATTTGCCTGGTAACATTCAACACCAGGAACACTGCTCTCATGGAGCAGAATGGAACAGATGATTTTGAAGTCTATGTGTTTGCTTTGTCTATATTTTCTTTGTTAACCTCTTAGGAATAGCATAAACCAGATTTTCTCTTTTTCCTGGGTGGAAGAAGGTGGACTTGTGCTAAGAAGAAAATTACAATCTGAACTGCAGAACCTAGTCTGTGCCCTTGGGATGGGGACAGAAGGGAAGTCAAACCTCATTCATAAAGAGGTGTCAGCAGCTCTCATTTCCCAAACTGCTGTTTGGCGTGAGGGAGATGAAGTACCACACTAATGTTCAATGGGCCTTGCTATTGTACTGAGAGCTTGTGGATGGGAACCGTGATCCTTCAGTTCTGTGGACATGTAATACTTGGGCCTCGTTAATGTGAGGTTACATGTGAAGTTGTCCTTTTGCCTTTCAAGTCTGTGTTCTTGGTACGCTTTGTGGTTTCAGATTGTGCCAGGACGACAGGAATTACTTAAAACTCAGGATTTAAAAAGAAAAAGGGAACAACTGCATGTGGAGGGTATTTAGAGAGAAGGAGAAGGGTTAATCATCTGAACAACTGGATTCTTCATTGCCATCAT
Organism: Ibycter americanus; assembly: GCA_035590275.1. NCBI lineage: Eukaryota > Metazoa > Chordata > Aves > Falconiformes > Falconidae > Ibycter > Ibycter americanus. Next base: position 56,527,491 of record JAVJGI010000060.1, on the reverse strand, counting down.
GTTGGCCTGTGCCTCTAGGGCAGTGGGCTCCAGATGGATGGTTTAATTTGCATGTATATTTACATAGTCTTTAATTGTAAATTCACGTGATCATAATGGAGAATTTGTCTGTAGTTGTCTCTTCTTGACTGTTGAGCGTAATTTCCTTCTTGTCAGAGCTCACCTGCAATAAAATCTTTGTATTTATCCACCGTATTTTGACCCTGATAAAACATATGGGGCTCAGGATACAAATCACTTTCTGGATGCCTGTGTTTTTTCCCAGAGGGGCTTTTTCATTGCTCCAGTTTCCTTGTTGGAGTCTTCCCTGTCAGATTTCTTTCCTGTTGCCCATCCTATATTACTTCTAACTGCTCGTTCAATTGATTAAACAAGTTACAAAACTTTTCTATTGCAATAACTCCTTGATCAGAGAAATGCACAATACATGACTAGTGGATGTTTTCAATAATGAAACATAACAAGGCTTTCACTGCTTCCAAATGGCTACTGTTACTGATTATTAGTAAGAGAAGAGGTAGAACACCCGTTATAGGGCTGCTGGGGAGTACAGACATTCCTCTGCACCAAAGAGTTTGTAGATCTAAATCTTCATGTGATGTCCTTGATACAGAGAATTGATACCAGTCAGAAGATGGGTAGAGAAGAGGATTTATATGAAAAGGCACATGGAGGCTGCTTGTTTCTAGTGTTCCATGTCATGCTGGTTTTGTTGTGTTTTAAGATGAAACCTCTTTATGCCCATGGAAGTAGGGTGGGATAGTCTATCGGAATATGTGTGTGTGTACTTAGAGCTCAGTGAGGCTGTGGCTGTGGACAGGGAGGAAGAGCCTCAGTGAGTAGGATAGGATGCATCTGTGGGAGGATGAGCCAGGAAGCTTTTCCACAACCATTTTTGCTAATCCTATGAGGTAAAAGAAACTAAATCTGTTTAATGTCACATAGTAAAAAAGTCTCTTGCATTAACTTCTACATGCAAAGAGATGTTCAGCGATGGATTCTCCTTTAGCCTACCTTAAATCTCACACATCACGTTCAGGTCTGCCACTGTCGATTAACTGTGAAATCACACATACTTCAGCCTTGTGTGATGGCATCCTATAGCTCCTGTATCTAGGGTATGCAGCCTAAGAAAATATTTGGATGCTTTTGTGTGAGAACTTCATTTAATGTCTTTGCTAGGTATTTTTGTTCAAGTGAGCTGTAATTTAATTAATTATTCTTTTTTCCAGTGCTCTACTTACATTTTAATTATGGTTAGAATTGAAATGTGCCATTTTTGAAGACTTGAAATATAATGTTTTTTACTCAGTGAGGAGTAAAAACCATATCCATATTCCAAACTACTTCTCCATATGTATTTCATCGTTGATTTGAGATATACTTTGTGCATAAAACAGACACAGTATGCAAAATCTTGATAGAGTTCCCTCTAGCCATTTGCTATGTTTCTTTAGAAAGATGGAAACACCTTTAATTCAGACTTTTCGAAGAATTATGTTCTAGTTTTAGTATTTTTAAAGTATCAGTCTACTGCTTCAGCCCTTGAGGGGTTTTAAATGTGGTTAGAGTAGTACTCTGGTTAGCTTTTCTTGTAGAATGATTATTGGTGTCACAAAATATTAATCAAACTCAAACCTTTTTTTGTACTTAATTTTACCTAAGCTATATTTCCTTGGGGGTGGTCAAGCTAACATTTGTTTCTGCATACTCGTGTATTCTAATTAGTCACTTATTTAAAGCCAAATAGGCTTGGAAAGAGAAGAAAAATAGAATGTATGCAAACTGCATACAAAAAAAAGAAAAAAGCTTCCTTTCCCCGAAGCATACATTCTGCATGAAATTCAACTTGACAAGTGACCCTTTCAAAACAGTGCTACAAAGATTTCTCAGCGTTCTCCACATACGAGAGGCAGCGTTCTTGTATTAAAACCCACAAGCAGCTCCCCGGTTCTCTCTAAATGGATTTAGCCTCTTCCTCTATCCTTTGTGTTCTACTTTATCCTCATTCACTGTGTTGGCATTCACGGTTTTATGTGCACACTTCTATGTGAGAAAATGCTGCAAAAAGCAAAACCATTGGGATGTTAATATGAAATAATATGTATGTGATAAAATACAATAAAGAACTCTTGCAAGTATTTGCTGGCAGTTGCAGGGTTGCAGGTTTCTCTTGAAAATGTGGTTGTTCCCTTACAAAAAAACAAAAGAAAAAAAAAAGAAGAGTTACGATTTAATTTACGACTGGGTGACAGAAAAGCTGAACTCCTGCTCTGAAGTCTTGCATTCTTTAATTCAGGAGCAGAGGGAAACGATGGTCTATGATCGTAAGTGAGCAGCAAATAACAAGAATGTGTGAGTGACTTGTGAAACTGAGTGTAATACATTAAAATTAGAGCAAACTGGTAATTTAACAGTATATGAGAAGTATCAGATCTTTAAAATAACAGTAGTGGATGGACAGTATTTTATCACTACGCAGTTCTCATGCAGCAATATTCCAGAGATGGCGCACTAGTTAGTCTGCCTTTTTTTTTTTTTCTCTCCTCTGTTGTCAAATGAGAGAGATGTGCAGTGTAATATTTAGTATGTCCCATGCTTTCGATGGTCTCTCCAGGCATCTTTAGGAAAAGCACAGAACCTGAGTTCAGAAGCTTGCTTCAGAGGGCTTTCAGGTGGTATGGTGGTACCTCGGGGTGGGTGGGGGTGGGTGGGCTCGTAGTTTCTCTTTACAGACAGTGTTGTCTTTGTACACAACACTGCTGCTGCATGTATAGACGGTATGTTCTTACAGTGCTTAACAGATTGTAAATTACAGGCATTTGGTAATTTTCAAATTTATAAGCTCACATTTTATACCAAGATATTTAGGGCAGATTTTGAGTGGAAAATTGCAGCCTTAACATGAGCAATTATGGCATGTAAACAAACATCTGCTCTTGAAAAACTAGAAGGTCAGGCAAGATGATACTGTAAGATGGATAAGGGGAGTAGTTCCTTTGTCTATTATTGCTGGTCTCCAGAAACAATTGACAGCAGACTATCAGAGACATCCCTTGGCTGAAAGAGGCAGAGAAGAAATGGTTCTTCCCTTTTGAGTTTTACTGTATCTTTGTGGTTTGGGGCTTGAGGGAGAAGGAAAAAAAGAACATGTTTTCTGTTCAGCCAACCTCCAAGAACTGTTTATATTCATCTTATTTTTTGTATTGTGCTTTTATAATTCTGTGGATTTTTTTTCCGAGAGAGTAACCTGAAGCAGGTAGGTCTCTGCGGCTGCTGTTGTGTGCTCTCTTACATGGCTGTCTCCCAGTGGTAGCGTTCCTTCCTCTAGCAGAAAGCTTTTAGGGGCTGCCCAGAGAGGCAGAGGGAGACACAGGGAGGGTTATTCCATCTGAAATATTTTTCTTCTACACACTGAAACATGCTGATGTACACAGTGCAAAATACCTGCTTAGAACTGTTGGTCGGTGCCAGTTCCATTCTGTATTTATGATTCAAAATGTAGGAGAGGCTGGCTTCGTACACAGGCTCTGGTTTCAAAGCATCATGTTTGCAAGCTGTGGTGGGTTGACCTTGGCAGGATGCCAGGTGCCCACCAAGCTGCTCCATCACTCCCGTCCTTGGCAGAATGGGGAGAGGGGGGAGAGAAAATAAGATGAAAAAAACCTTCTGGGTCAAGATAAAGGCAGTTTCATGAAGCAACAGCAAAAGTTGCGCACGTGGAAGTGAAGGAAAACATCAGCAGGCGATGTTCGGCCGCTTCCCGGGAAGCGGGGCTTCCATATGCGTAGTAGTTGCTCCTGAAGGCAAATGTCATAAATAATGAATGCCCTCCCCTTCCTCCTCCTCTCTCTTAGCTTTTATATCTAAGCAGTTGTCACATGGTATGGAATATCCCTTTGGTCAGTTTGGCTCAGCTGTCCTGTCTGTGTCCCCTCCCAAGATCTTGCCCACCCCCCAGCCTGCTGGTGATGGGGAGGGGGGCAGCTGGGGAGACAGCCCTGATGCTGTGCCAGCCCTGCTCAGCAGTAGCCAAACCACTGGTGTGTTATCACCACCTTTCCAGCTACCAACACAAGCACAGTGCCATGGGGGCTGCTATGGGGTTCAGCCAGACCTGATACACAAGCCCCCTCAAATGGAAATCCTTGTTAAATATGTACTGCCTTAATGGCTTATCCTTGGATACCAAAATGTTTTTCCTACTGCTTTCCCCAGATACTGGAAAAAGTGCTGTAGGAAATAGGTATGTCACTCGTGAAAGTTTACCTCAATAACTGCATAGCTAATTTTGTGCAAGTAAAAAGTTAAATGCAAGTATCTTACACGATGATGATGAGAGACCTAATCCTTCCAGTGGGTACAAAGGCAAGTTAAAGCTTAAATGCTGACATCTGTCTTTGAGAGAGTTATCGATGGCTGCAAAAACATTTATGCCTCAGCTCAACTATTTGAAAAGGACAGTGTCTTAATGGTGTATTTGTTTTATTACTGCCGTGAAGTCTTTTCCAGTAAGTCACTGACCGGAGACAGATCCAGTTTGATGGAGCTTCTTCTTAAGTTAAACAAATCAGTTATCAGAATGGAGAATGTAAATATTATCTAATTGGTGTCACTTTGCAAAATTTTTATTATGCAGATCATGCCAGAGACAGCATGATATTCCTTGCTCCTTCTAAGGAAGCCACCTTGGAAATGGCAATAGAGCACTTGCTTTGACTGGAGTAGGTGTATTCATGGAGAAAAGGATGAGCCAAAGAGCTCGAGACATATTTAGATTGCAACTTCTGTTGTGGCATTATAACACCAGAAAATCAACTCGCAGAATTCTAGTTCAGAGAGAGCTTCAGAGTATCAACCAACACCTAATTTTACGCCCTCTAGGTGTAATTATTCTATTTCTCTTTGTCATTAAGGGATGAAATTCATTGTCATCTCTGATGTCTTGCGTTCTAAAAAGTTGAAAGGCAGTGTTTGTTTCTTTCTCTGCTCCTTCCATAAAATCAATATGTTTTTCTGGAACTGTGATATGTGTCTATTATGTTTCAGCTTTTTTATTCCTTTTCAAGCATAAGGTTGAAAGAGCCATCTTCATTTCCATGACAGGACGAGCTGTTTGCCACAAGATGCTGCACAAGGGTGAATCCTGAGCAACGGGGAAAGCAGTAGTTAGCTGTTCAGTTTGGGTTTTTTGTAACTACAGTAAACTGTGTTTGTGAAACTGAATTCTCTGCCTTATACCTTTGAAAGTAGGACTATGATAAAATATTTACAGGTATGGCATGATGAGTAGCTAATGAATGTCTCCAGTGTTCTCGACAAAGCAGTGGAGGTAGTACGTAATGCATATGAAACATAAGTTTGTTCCGAAATTTATGGTGTAGTAAAACACTTAATACTCTGACTCCTATTAATGTATAACAACATTACCCTCAGTTAAGGTATTTCCTTCTCTTTAAATTGCCCTGAATACCGTAATATTTTAGGGCGGGGAAAATCCTGTCAAAAGCTTAGCTTGCTCTAGGTTGCAAAAAAAAAATAAATGCTGAAACTGTTTGTCTCTGCTGTTTGCATTCATGCAAAAGGAAACAGCTGTATAATTTACATGCTGGCGAGACTATAGGCTTGTGTGTTAGAAACTGTGAGCCTGCTTCTGCACCTTCAGTGTGGGAGATGGAGCCTGCCTTTGTAGACAGTAGTAGTTGGTGGTATACAGTGAAGAGCAGCAGAGCTTGAACCCCCTGTGCTTATCTGAAGCATACCCCCTGTGCTCATGCTCCCCTTCAACCCCTTCCTGCTTTACATACAAGATAGGTGGGACCCATTACCATGAGCAGTGACCAATAATACCATTCAGTGCATTTTTTCCTGCTTTACTACATTACCCATCTATTTATGTGATGCACCTCATGAGCATGCAAAGAGAAGGGAAGGTCCATTGCACAAGGTAATGACACTTTCTAAAGCTCAAAATTTGCCCAGATTTAGGTCGGTTCTCTCTAGAAAATGGTCAGGCACTTGGTGTACTACATCTGATGTTTATTGTGCTAGCTGAGATCATTTGGTTGCTCCCTTGTCTGCTTGTTTGCTGTGTTGGTCTTGTTATGGAAAGGACTGAAGTCTCCCTGGGGTGCGCTGAGGACCACGGAAGCTGCTTCTCCAGGAGGAGCTTCTGCTGCAGCAGCATGTTTAGCAACAGAGGTGCTGGAGAAGGGTGTATTTACTTGATGAAAGCCAAGTGTCTGCTCAATTCCGGTTTTCAGCTCTCACTTAGAGACCACTTTTAAAGCAAGGAAGTTTTACATTTTCTTCTTTAAAAAGTAGCTGTATTATTTTGAATTGAACGTTATAATTTATCTTCAGGGAATGGTGATAGCTGCAAGACTTGTCTTCAAGATGAATGTTTCTGACACCTATAAAGAACTTTTTGCACATCTGTCAGGGAGAGTATTCTACAGGAGCAAATACAGCATCAAAACATTTCCCTCTCTGAAAAGAGAGTGCTGCCTCTGCTGTAGGCTAAGTCTTTGTCTAGTTTTCATGTTTCATGGTACTAATGTAATGTTTTTGCTGCTTGTTGGCGGAGCACAGAAAAGACACGTGGATTGAAACCTTCAGAACACACAGTGATCCCTTCTTAAAGATCCATCTCAAAAGTTTTATTGGCGTTTTTTATTTTTGGTAATATGCCTGTAATATTCCTCTAAGGTCTTTACCCTCTGAAAGTTTGAAACTGTGTGATAAAAACAGACTTGTAATAAAACACAACCTTCTTATAGAAGTTACACTAAAAATAATTCTGGTAGTGCCCTCGGGGTGTTCATCAGCTAGCAACAGCAGCTGCATTTCACAGTGGAAAAGCAGGGGCTGGTAAGGTCAAGGAGGATGAGTCTCTATTCCTGTGGGGAGTGTGGTAGGAGCATCCAGGGGGTTTTGAGCTTTTATGGATAAAATGGGTGTGGTTTTGTGACCATATTGTTTTAAAACACCTGGGAAGCTGGAACAAGCCTGAAAGAATTCCAGTGCCTGCTTTTCATGTGTGTTTGTTTTAGGACCCTCAGATAGCAGGTCTAGCTGACCTCTGCTAGTAACTTTCATGTATTTCAAAACTAGAAAATCCCACCTCAGTTCTGATCCAGCTCTGCATACTTCTCTTGAAACAATGATAAATTGCAATCCTGGCTTTTGCTTTGCTACTTCTTTCACGCTTTTAAAAACACTGCCCTGGTTTGCTCTTTGCAGAATAATGACTCACTGAAATGTCTGCATCACCAGAAACTAATCCCACCTCTGCGTGCTCTTCATTTTCCAGGTGATGACCCTGTAAAATCTGTTTTACAGAAAGACTCTCAAACTTCCTCATGCTCATGGGTGCTAAATGGTATCTCCTGTGAGCGTGGGTGCAGGTGACCATGTTCGGTATGTGGTTTGACTGAGGCAACTGACTGATGCCCGACTTGTGCCAGCAGACAGGAGAGGTCCTGCTGGACTACAGACCTCACTTGGCTGGCGGGAACACGGTTACAAAAAAAACCCTGTGGTGGATGTCAACGTGATAGGATTCAAGCAGGCACTGCTTTTGTTCTTGTGCAGGAGGGAAACTTCATCGGAAACACAGATGAAATTCCAGCCTTATCTCAGGGAATGCGTGTGGGATTCAGGCACACAGCAAGAGAAGAGAGCCAGCACCTTTTCAGGTTTTTTGCTCCTGTCATCCTGTACAAAGGATAGTCAGCTGTACCTTATTTTGAAAGTTTTTAAAACTCTGCTGGGATTTTAAATGAGTATCATCACGGTGGGCTTGTGATGTTGCTTCCTTTGTTTACCTATTGCAATATAGCCTGGCCAGCTCTATAGGAGACCTGTCTGTGGAGTGCCTTTTAATATTTAGATCTAGCAGTGATTAGAATACACTAATCCCCAGTGGGTATATGTGTCATTTTTTAACAGCTGCTGAGCTTTCTCCCTGCTGCTCCAATTAACACATTCAGCGCACACTTGCCAGTGAGTGGGCTGTGTGTACGGATTAAACCACTTTTGCTATTTATTCATCCAGCGTATGTGATGCCAGAAATGGATCTGTGTGTTTCCTGTTCTTACAACAAATGAAATCAAACTGGCTCCTGAGCCTGTGCCTGGGTAGATACGAGGGCAGAGTTTAACAGGCGAATGAAAACCTATTTTGCCTTGAGATATGGTTCAGTCCATTGACTAACATCTATCCCCGCCTCCCAGCCCCTCTTCAAATGATGGAGACACAGGACAGGGAGCTCTCAGTGCTGGGCTTCCCCTTGCTGGCAGGCAGGTCTCTTCAACTTTGTCCTCTGCTGTTTAATAACTGCTTGAAATACTGACTTTCTCCTTTCACTTCAGTATTTTCCTCCTTTGTCTATTTTAATGTTGAAATATTCCAGTCAGCACATTTGATAAAGTCCACCCTCCCCCCTTATTTTTTTTTTTTTAAAGGGAAAACAATATGCTTCCTAGTCACAGCTGAGATAAGGGAGGGGTTTTTTAAATGGTACCGGAGCAGCTGGTCGGAGGCTGCAGCTTTGCTCCAATGCTTGCGGTTGATTCATGCTGGGACAGCTCTTTGTGAAGCAGAGGGCAAAGGGGGCTGCTGGCTAGTGCTGCTGAGGAAGGAGATGGAGCGCTTCTTGGGCTTCGTCAAGCAGATAAGAAGATCAAGAAGAAGAAAAGGCAAAAAGTACCGGCCAGAGGAGGATTACCATGAGGGCTATGAGGATGTCTACTATTATGCCTCAGAGCATTTTCGAAGTAAGTATTTTGCATGACCTCATTTTCCTTTGGCTGTGACAAATGTTATGCTTTTAAGATGTTTAAAAACCCTAAACCCCCAAGATGCAAATAGTATTCCTCCCTTGTTAGAATCTGAGCCTCATGCAAGCATTAAAACCTCGGTTCCTGTTAGGGCTTAATCTGGCTGTGGCTGCTGCTGAACAATACAAAGCAGCTGAAGTGGCACAGCTGCTCTCAAAGTGGGGTCTGCCTGCAAACCCAGGTAAGATTTCAGGTGCAGCTGGAGTCTGACTGCTGGAAACCTTTTGTTAAAACACTTTGTACTGAGAAGTGATAGGGTGGTGCTAGCCCTTGTAGAGTGCCTTCGGAAAACCGCATGGATGTTTTTAAATCACTATAACAGCAGCGATCTCTCATGTGCAAGTTGGAGTTGATGGTTAATGTTTGTTATCGAGTGAAAGTCCGTCTTCTGAGCCTCCGCTGTGACCCGGTCTTTTCAGGTTGAGTAACTCAAGTGGGCTGCTTCCTTGCCGCAAGTCCAGGACCACTCGTGAAGAATTAAGTGGTGGGTTTTGTTTGTGCTCACGTGATGGCAGCAGCTCACCCAAAACAAAAATAAACCACCTGCTCAGAAGTCCCTGGGCAAACTATGAGCAGTTCCCTGCAGCTTGTTAGGGTTTGTCCCCTTTACCTGTTAGGCTTCGGCACTGCCTGTCTGCCTTGGGCTTCTCCCGGAGGAGGGGACGTGCCCAGAGGTGCCCACGGGGACAGTGGGAGGGAAGCCACACTCAGCCGCTGCCCCGGGTATTGTGCAGTGCTGTCAAGGCGAGGTCTTGGCAATAGAACCAGTCATGCACAGAAAATACCTTCTTTTTTTTAAAAGGTTTCTGCTTTTCTGCCTGGTGGTTTGGGAGCTTTGCAGTGAAGCTGTGCCTTTTGTTGAACAGTTGAAGTTTGATGCACATTTTTTTGTTGTTCTGTACTATGTGAGTGGCTGTCAGTATCTTTTTGCATCATTTGGCTTCATTACCACTTTGCTGTAATATATCATAAGACCCTCACATTAGTTTTAAGACAGAACGATGAATGTGATTGTGCCTTACAGCACCAGAGTGCTGCTATCCTGTGGAAAATTAGGAAGCAAGAGATTTTCGTCTTGGTTTTCTCCCAGTGCACCATGCTTGCCTATCTCCAAAAGTAAACTAATGTAGGGTGCTTGGTTTTTTACTTGGTTTTTCCTTAACACATTCTTTCAATCTCTTTCAATTTTTAAGAAAATTTATCATGCAGATAAGCTTATGATTTATCTATGTTGTTAAGACTAAGTTCTTGTAAGAGAAAGACCTATTTTGGGGGCGATGCAGTTGTAACAGGTAACATACTGACATAAAAGCTTCTACACAAGAACTAAAAATTTTAAATCTGCTTAGCACTGAAAAATGTGAAGGTGATGTATGTTGGTGAAGACACGTAACTTTTTCTTGCTTTAATATGTAAATCAAAGGAATGCGTCAAGGCAGTATGTCAAAATAGTTCCCTGGCTGATTGTTGTTGAAGGTCTCTTAAATAAGAAAGCAAAACCCCCCCCAAAAATGTCACATGTAATAAGGATTTCTTGAATGTTGATTAATAAATTATTAACTCTTGACTTAATGTAAGACACTAAGATTGAGCTGAATATCTAATATGTTTTCCTTTTCCTTCTACTTAGAAAATAAAAGGATAGTACAGACTTCAGCCTGTGGAGGTCATGAGTATTTTAGACTGGATGAATCTGTGTCAGATTTTGAAGTGGTGTTTACAATAGTGATCACAGTACTCTGAGTGGTCAAAACAGTGCACAGTCCTCTGGAGTTGGACGCACAAAGAGTTCGCAGCTTCTTGCAGCTATTTAGACCAAACATGTCACAGGAGATTTGAGCCTGGAGTCTTTATAGAGATACCACATCAAACACAAGTGCTCCTCAAGTGCTTCTTTTGTCTGGTCTTTCCATGTGCTATATGTGTCACTATTTGGTTGGATATGTGTGGTAGCTACTTAAAGCAACGTACTAAATGCAAAAAGGTGCTTCTGGTGCTACTGTAATGCTGTCTTGAAACTGAATTTCATGTAGTGGGGACAATTAAATGTTTCATATTTACTTTAATTATGGTCTGGTGTTACACTGTTTACCGTGCAAATTTAAAGTAACTGCAGAGCCATTCCTTCTGTATTCGTATGCTTAGAAGAATGTGTGCTTGAGAAGATTGTTATTTATTAGTATGATACTCAGAATATCAGAGCTAATGAAATCAAAGACCTATTGTTCATTCAACTGAACAGAGTTGGAGCTTTTTTAGATTTAGTTTCCTCTCCCTGCATTGTTATCCATCCCTCCTCCAGCATCTTTTATCAATTATATATCCAATTAACCAGTGCATTTGAAGATTGTCTGAGCCAATCACTTTATGAGCTTGTTACTCTCTCTTCCTCCCATTTGTGGTATTGCTTAGTGTGTTGTATGGAGGCAGAATTAACGGAAAAATACAGAAACTACATTAGAATAACCAAAGGATCAAACGGAAAGAACACAAAGTTAAAAATGGAACAGTCCTCTGGGAGTCACAGAAAAAAGGTGACTTTAGTTTGTCCTCAGCTGAGCTGTGCCTGGATATTGAGATACTGTAGCTCCTGCTGTTAGGTATACTGTCTTTACTCCTCTGAAGCTTTGTCATGGAAGACCACATTAGCTGTGATAGTGGGACACAGCTGCATGAAAGGAACGTGCAGTAGTGCCTAAAGCTCCCTGGGTAAAAAAAGAGATCCCAGCTCTTGAGACAGATGGCTTTTTCCTTGGACGTTTCATCCATTTTGGTTCAGTTAAATGAATATCCTTGTTTTAACCTGCAACATCAGCTCTCCTATTTTCTGAAGAGTGTTTTTCTGTGCTACATAATGCTAGAATAACTAAAATAATAATTTTGATATGCAAACACATATTGGCATTAGTGCGGGCATCATACTCGTTTCGGTGAGACTTTGCAGGGTGAACATAATGGGTGATGAAATTGTTACCCAGCCTACTCAGACAAGTCAGTGCTTATTGCATAAAATGCTTTTAAAAGTATTATATTTATCTTGCGCAGCATTGTGGCACTACCATTGAACCTGTTTCTTTTAATAAGGCTTAGCATGAAAAAGGCCCTTGTCATATTATTACCAAGACTGATGGTGAACGTCAGCAATGGTGTGTAGCAGAGCTGCCTGGAGCACTCCCAAAATGACATATGTCCTTTTGCTGAAGTCAGGGTGTTTTGCCAAGACCTTTGAGTTTCAGCCTAGTCTTGAGCAGGAAGGTGGTTTTGGGACCCAGCCTGATTTGGTCATCTCTGACCAAGACAAACACAAACCCCTTCTTCCCACACTCCAGCCTGATTTCAGTGCTAAGTCTTTTCTTTAGCAGAACACTTGGAAGTGTTTGGGTTTCTTCCAAATTATTTTGGAACCTCATAGGTTGTACAAAACCCAGGCAGGTCCAGAGGGCATTGCTGTGAATGCTTACTGTTAAATTTTGTCTTATTTATGTTACTTCTGGTTTCTGTCATCCACCTCCTTCTGCAAGATACTCTGTTTTCACTGGTTCTTCCTCTTACCTTGTCAGCAGCATAGGGCACTGGCACAAAGGTTTTATTTTCTGTGTTGATGCAACGAAAATATTACAGAATGATCCCAAAAAACGTTTAAAGAATTCTACTAGTAAAGTCCCACTAACCTGAAAGGTCCCATTTTTTTAGCCCTGACCTTAAAACGTTCCAGTCACTCTCAGAGTCCCACAAATAATTTTCTTCTGTCCTTTGTCAAGGCCTAGTATATGTTCTTTGACCAGAGCATTGGTATTTTAGACAAAGTGGTCTGCCATAGATTATCTGTGGTGAAATCATGTATCATTTTTCTCTGTGATGCCCTTTATTAATTCTTCCACAAATCTTGTGTGAGAATCATCTGGCTCCACATTTTTAGGACAGTCAGCCTCTCTGAATTTGCCTCCAAAATGCATGTGATGATCTTTCCTTTCTTTCTATTCATTGTCCCATCTCTTTCCCTGTGTCATCATTGGAAAGTGAAGGTAAGGCATTTGACTCCTAGCCTAGCAAATATGGCAAAAAAAGGGAAAACTTAAAGTTTTCTGTAAGTCAGCGTTAAAAATTTGGAAATCAGTTGACTGAACTCTGGGAATAATTAGTTAAAATGAATATTGGATATGTGAGACACTGTTTGGGATGATGTCAGCAGAAAAACTCCACTTGAGCGTTATTCTCCAACATGACTCAATGTTATGGTGTAGAAACTCCCTCAGCTGCCAAAATTGTAGTGACAAATGTCTTTGTCTTTCATGCCCTGGGTGGTTTTAAAACTGGATTAAATATTGATGGAAGAGACCTACTACTGAAATAGCACTAAGACAAACACTGAGGGAATGATATGCCTATGGTTTCTTAATGCTGCAGTCAGTAGCAGCATCGGTCTTCTCAAGATTTTCTCCATTTTGTAAATTGGTACAAATAGTTCTTGTTTGCAGCAGTCTTGTAGATTTGATTGGGGTTGTAAAAGAATTAATGGTTTTATGAGTAATGTGGTGACAAGGGTGTTGGATATCTCTAGCTCAGGTTGCAGAGATGTTAATTGATCATAAGGGTGAGGAATGCAGGACGACCGCTTTTCATTTTACGAAGAGCGTGTGTTGCTAGCCTGCAGTTTAATTGGGTGTGTGTGTGTGGTGGGGATTTCTCCTCCCATCACAGATCTTGTCGTGTCAGTACAGTAAAACCTCAGCTTTCACCAAAACTAAAGGTAATACATTTGTTGCAGCCTACAAGAAAAAAGGCTTGGTGACCTGAGCAAAGAATATGGCAAGCCTTGAAAACACAATGAAAATAATATTTTTTAAAATAACTGAAACTTGCTAAAGCTTCTTATTTCCTTCTCCTCAATGACTGTTTCATGATTGTTGTACCATGGAGATTTTTGTTAATGGGTTATAGTTCTTCAGTATTTCTGTCTGTTTTCCATAAGTCACTTTTTTTTTCCTGAGGTCTGGATAGCCCCAGCACCACGAGTTCAGCAGGAATGAAACGCGATGCCCATGTCCAAAGAGACAGGGTTACCATCCAGTGTCGGTTTGCGAGCCAGGCACAGTGATAAAGGCAGCAACTGTATTTGAGCTTTACTGCTGGGACAGACAGTATCAGTTTTTCCTATTCAGAGATTTCTGAATGAGACGAAAGTAGTAGCAAGTGACTCTTGTCTCTGCATCCACTTTCAGGCTAAAAATTTCCCTGTACAGGTCCCAGTCACAACATTTTCCGTTTTGGATGAAGTTCAGGCACTTGTTAGATAAAGGTGTTGTACCCTCATGCTGTTTCTGTTGCTTTTTCTTCTTCATGTGTGTTAGGTACTGGGGTTTTATTAAACAGTTGGTCATTGCATCAAGTGCACTTCTGTATTTCATGACAACTATCCTATTGCAAAGGCTTGCTCAACTTCTGATGAACTATTTGTATAATTTGGAGGTTATCCTGTTTATCGACCGTCTTGTTCATCATGGTTGTTAGTGATTGTATCCTTTCTAGAAGAACCCAAGAGGTGGTGAAGAATTACATACTATTCTCATTTTATAGACAGCAAACTAGTAGGAATGGGTTATATAAAGGAGAATGTTAGCAGCTCTTGAGCATGCCATGAAATTATTTAGGTCTTCCAAGCCTGTAAGAAATATGCATATATTAAAATCTTATTTTACTCCTTTCCTGTTTTATATTGGTTAAAAGCATGTAAGTCTTGTGACAGGGCTTATATTTGTAGATGCTTAAGCTGTTTGAGTAGTGGCTTTAGCTGCATTATGTTGTTTATATAAATTCACAGGTAATTAAATTGGTGGTGTTACTTGTGCAGTAGCGTGATACCCACTCGCAGGGTCTGTCGGTGAAGCACCCAAGGCTGTGGGGTTCCCTGCAGGACTGGGACAAGCATTTCTTCTAGCCAGGCAGGTGTGTGCTGGTTTTGGTGAAACATTTTCATTATACATGAGACAGGCTGTGGAAATTTTGCCATTTCCCCCTGCTAAAAGCAGTGGTGCAACAGGGGGTTTGTTAGCAATAGGATTACTTTTTTTAAATGATCCTTTGTGGCCCTTCTACAAGTGGTCATTAGACTCCCGGGGCAATGCAGAGCATGGATGGTAAAACATTGCTTTAGAGTTACTTGAGGGGAAACTAGCTTATGTATTTTAAGTCACTGAAATAATGAGACCTGAGTTACATAATTCTTTGCATGAAGTGTAAACACATCGTCCTGCTAGCAATTACGAGTCTACAATTTCTGTGCTACTTTTCTTTCATTTACTTTCCAGTTCTATTCTTTACTGAGTAATTAAAGGTCCTGATTGTTCCTGCTCAAGAGATGTATTCGTTATAGGTATTCCTCCACTTACAGTGCCTGCTGGTGCGAGGTTGTACCTTCAGTGTTTTAGAAAATTTGGCACCTTTTATATTTCAGTATATCTAGAAAGTATGATATTCAGATTCAAACAATGAAATTTAGAAAGATCTGGACCTCCTGCTTCCTGACATGATGTGTAAGTTCATGGTTTTAATCATGACTTTGTCAGTTTACATCATGAACATGTAGTGATGCGATTATTTTTTCCCCTTGGATCTTGTGAAGTGAGTGAAACATCAAGGTTTTATGAAGTAAGACTATAGAGAGAAAAGCAACTATAGAGGTGTCGCTTCTAATATTGGCCTTCAATTCCAATAGAAAACTTAAAAATAATTAGTGAAACAAAGAAGCAAACAACAGTATAAGTCCCTTGCTGATGAGATTATAAACATATATTGAATGATTGCTGTGTTTCTTCAGCAGGGCACGCCAGTAGCTATAATTAATCATCAGCATGAATATAAACACCTGTTTACTCTAGATAGTATTTGTATATGGCGAATTTGGTAGTCCTCATCACACATGCAGAAATTACTAGGCAACTTTTTAAATGTTTTTCAGCAGAAAAGAGAAGGGGTAGTGCTGCGGCTGAGCAGACCAGTGGCTGTGGCTGTGCTGTGACGACCAGACTGCTGATGACCCAGGCACCTGAACGCTGCCAATTTTGTTTAGAGGATTTTCTAGGTTTCCTCTGCAGCCCAGGTAGTTAAACCCAAATCAGCATGCAAGACTATTGCAGTTCTGAGGACACATACTCCAAATCTAAAGGGCAATAGAATTAAGGGTGCCTATAGAACCTTAATTTAGCCTCTCATTAGAGTCCTTAATGAAGGACTCCTGCTCATGTTTGCTGTGGCGCTTGTGATGGCTTCAGCGTGTGGCAGAGGCTGCGCCAAGTCCTGGTGCACCGTTGTGCCTGACCTTCCCACCACCCTTCCCATCAGGGCTCATCCCTCGTTTCCCTGACTTGAGAGGTTGGATTTGCAGATGTCCGGCACAAGTTGCTGTAGTGTGCCCAGGGAAGTATGGTTTGTATATGCAAAAATTATATAAACCTGACTGGGCTGAAAATCCAGCCGTAAGGCATCTCAGGCTGCAACCTTTAAATTGTTGCATACCTTTGATAATCTCTCTGCGCTTTAGTTCTGCACCTATGAAATGAGGTTCATGGTACCTCTCCTTCACAAGTACGCTATGAAGATAAATTAGTGTTTGCTAAGCTCTCAAATGCTACGGTGATGAGCACCATAGAAGAGCTCAGGAAGAAATTAATGTCTGTCCAGAGAGAAGGGCTTGAATAATGGGTGGGAGCTAAAGCATGGAATTACACTTTGAACAATGATGGGGGAAAACAAGGTCTGAAATAATTTTTCAGTAGTTAAAATCATTTGTTTGGGGCCTTAAATGAGACAAGGTCTCATGCAAAAAGTAGGAGATCAGGTAATTAAACATGGTGTTGTAATGGATATGCGAAAGGAGGCCAAACTGAGGCTTGCTAGGAATTCTGAAATCTGGCACTTGCAGTTTGCTTTTTTAATGGCGCGCGCGCGTGTGTGTGTACGTGTGCACATCGCAGAGAATATGGAGCAGCAGTTCTTTGGGTTTTAGCATGCAGTGGAAATTCCCTAACAGCAGGTTATGGGCATAATACTTGCTATAAATGAATCAAGATCTCCGTGGTGTTAAGATGGCAGAAGTAACTTTTGGTGCGGGGCCGTGGGATCTGACATACATGTAGCAGCACTTCAGTGGGTTTTTCAGTGCAGTCCCTGTGCTGACACTGGGAGCACCGTGGGCAGCTGTGGGACAGAGGAGGGAGGATCCAGTTTTATTTTTTGGCTGTCCCTGGGTACTTTGAACAGATGGCGAGAGACATTCTAGGAGAACTGTCTTTGGAAAGGTGGGCAAGGGAAGAACCACACTGAATGGGAGTGGCAGGGTGCTGGAGGAGGTGTGAGATCGCACCGCCCTGCAGCAATCTGTGGGATGTAGGGGACCTGGCTGCTCTCTTCCTACAACCCTACAGAGGGCAAGGAATGAACCCTTTGGATTTGCCCAGCACGTTCTGTACTTGCTAAAAGCGATATAAAATCTAGAGCCCCTGTGTAAGGCATGTGGACACCATGTTTTCTGCATAAAGTCAACACTGGAGATAAGCCATCAGAGATGGTTTTCCAGATGTCAAAATTAGGCTTGTGGGTGTGGGCCTGGTGCTGGTGAGACCTGTGTGTACATGCTTGGGCGTGGAGTTGAGGAGGACAGAGATGGAAAGGAAGATATTTATGGGACAGTGAGAAATTTCTTCAGAGATAAACTGGACAAAGCCACAAGCAGCCTGATCTACCTATTTAAGTTAGACTGAACTTCAAAGCTGGCCATGCTCTGAGCAGGGGGCTTGGGCCAGAGAGCCCTTCCAATCTCAAATATTGTGTGATTTTATGAAAGAGAACTTTGGTTGGAGAAAAAGGACGGACTGTGGAAAACTGAAAGGAGAAAAGAGAGATGAAAGACAGCTCTGGGGGAAATAATGTTTGAAACTACAAAAAAGAAAGTAAAACCAAAAGTACACAGATACCATGTGAAGTATTAACTCAGTAAATTGCATTTTCAAGTTGGTTCACAGATGCTTCCTTTGGGTGTGTTTAACAAGCTCTGTGGCTGGTCAAGTCTGTGTTATGTTGATAGCACTGTCCCTCTCCCGTAGGGGGAAACTCCTCACTCAACAATATGCTTTGTTGCTATTCTGTCAGCTGGTAGCACCTCTATTTAAAATAAAATAAAAAAGGATCCAAAATGTATTGCGAATAAGTGCAGTAAAAAATGAGTGGTACACAAATACACATTTTAAATACAGAGTGATACTAGGTTTTTTGCCCTTGCTTTCTGCAGGTTAGAAAATGATTTGAAGCCCTGATGACCTGTTACCTGTGCCCCATTTGTAGGAGCCTGGTTGAAGCTGTGTAGTCAACAAGAGATGAGTCATGGCAGGAGCTGCGGGCAGTGGTGCCAGCTGTATTAGCACTGAATGCTCGGAAATCAAAAGGGATGTTTGCCATGCTGTCTGATAGGGATGTTGCATCTGACAGACTAGTTTAGGGGGAATGAGAAGATGCCTGTGAAGAAAAGTTAGGAGAGAGCCTGGATCTCTGACAGAGCACTGCCAGCAGCAGCAGCAGTGCTCAGGTCAGTTGTCAGTAAATCTAAATACGTCTGGTGGCATTTACAATTCGGAACGCAGGAACACAGATTTTTTCCATTGAGTGGTGGTAGTATTTCACGTGACTTGTCATAAAGATGCTATGTTCCCTTTCATTGCTGAAAGGAGACGGGAGTCACTTCTGAAATGGCGAGACCAAAACTGTTGAGGCTGGTGGTTAGAACAGCCCATCAATAATTAAATTGACTGCAGCAAGATGGTGGAACCACTGGCCTCTCTGAAATCCCTATGAATTTACCGATGCTTTGGTAGTCTCCTGAAATGCTTCCTCTGTAACTTGACCCATATTTCACCTGGGCTTCCCAGAAGATTTCCAGAGGAGTTACGCAGGCATCCCCAGCACTTCTAAATCCTGTTGGCATTCACTTGTGCCATACCCTGCCTGGAAAAAAGAGAGAAGTCTTCTTGAGCTTAGGGCATTAATGACTCACTTAGTTTTTCTTGGTGTACTCGAAACGTAATTACAAAAATAGAAATGTATTTAGGAATGTGGTAGGCTTTGATAACAGTCCTCTGCTCTCCCCATCATCACGTATATCTTTGCTGGCTTATTCAGGGGCGCAGTACCCAGCCCTGCGCTACAGGGGAGTGGGGAGGGAGAGATTTATCCACTGTAAAGAGTATGGCCATCCCTTTAAAATACCACCATTCCTGAGTGTATTGCAAGGGATGCAGAAAGCACTGAACATTATGATCTTGTAACTGGTACTTGATTTGGATGCTGCAATTCAGTGTTCCTGTTTTGTTCGTGTGTAGATGGAAAACAGTGCTGCTTTCTAGTTTCTTTTCTTTGGGTTTGGTTTTTTTTTTAAACTACTTTTCTGAGCTTGGGCTCTTACAAGAAATCTGAGTGGCTGTGGATTTTGTAGGGCAGCTTGTGTCAGGCAAATTGTTTCCAGAGACTGTGCAGAACTGTTGAAGGCTATTCTAGTTACAGCCCGGAGCTGGTGGTCCTTTGTGCTGTATGGATAATTGGGCTTTTTACAGCCACATGCCCATTCATAGTAGGTTTTCTTCCTCATAAATAATGACAGAAGTTTATTAGCTGTTGGTTTAAGTCTCTTACAAAACTGTAGTGCTGGTGGCATAATTATCAGGAGGTTACATCAGTGTGAGCAGAGAAGGCAGCCAAGGTAACACACTGCTCCATTGTATGAAAGTGGCTTTAATATATGGAAAATGCTCAAACCCTGTACCTTTCTCACAATATTTCATTAAGACAATTTTTAGAATTCTGTGAAAGTAATTGGCACGAATTCTTACACAACTTCAGTATGTTGGTACTTTATGCACTGATAAATTGTCAGTGGATTTGCAGATAAGGAAAATGTAGTTTTGGTCAGTGGTCTTTTATTTTGTGATAAAATGTCTTTTAAGTCTTGATGACATGGCAAGTATGTCTTATATGATTAATTAATGGATGATAAATAGCAGCAGTTTTAGGGCCTTAGATGTGTCTGAACTACCACTAACTGATACAGGGACATGTACAAATAAGGAGAAAAAATTAACCAGATTTTGAGTAAACCTACAGAAGGTAATTAATAAACATTCATGATCACTTCTGCTCATTTTAATTGCTTCATTAAACAGTTAAAATTGTTCCTGTTGTTACTGTCCATATATTCTTGGTAGCAATTTATATTTTTTAAATACACAGCTAAGTTAAACTTTAAAAGGAATCTGAGAAACCAGCAATATTTAAAAGTCTGTAGTAGTTTAATAGGTCAATTGTCCCAGATTTTTCTTCTGATTACTGTAGTGATTGGAAATGATCAGTGCTTCCCAGAAGATCACTGGATGGTTTATATGTCTGTAGGCTCCTCATTTCAGCTTGTGGAATCTGGAAAATTTGTCCATTTTTTAAGTCCAGCCTAATGCAGTAACAAGGATTACAGCACAGAGAGAGAGGTTAGGTGAGGACATCTGAATGAGAGAACACACATTTTGGTATGTAAGGTGGCATTATTTTTTTTTTAACACCCCCCCCCCCCCCTTTACTGATATATATAGTTCTTTAATTCTTCAACTGGGCCTTGGGCAATTTGAGTGACCCTGGTTTCTTGGTTTGTTTTCCCAAAGCAGAATTTTCATGGATCTTCTGAATTACATACCTGGAACCCCTTTCTCTTAATGTCTTCTGAAGTCCTTTCAAGTACTTGAAAAATACAGTTATGGTACACAGTACACCCTGAATTTGCAATCTAAAAAAGATTTTTCTTGCAGATACGTTATGAAATCAAGTCATATCACAGATGGGGAGGAAGGTAACACATCCCATCTGCAGTTACTTAAACCCTCACGCAAGTAAGGGCTTTCTAGTCACATTTGGACCAGAAAGCATGGATACAGAGGTGTGCGTCTTATGAACAGAAAGTGGAAGACTCCTGCTCATGATCTGCAGTACGTGTTTTTCTTTTAAAAACCACGGGTTACTAGTACTGCAACTGCCAGTTGCTCTTTCTACTTATTTATATAAACAGAATTGTATGTGCTGCTCAGTAAACCAGGAGGATGGTCAGTTGTTGATGTGACAGCATAGTCTAGAGCTCGAGACATATGTAGCCTGCCTTTAGGCTTGACCTAAGGGCTCTGGGGATGCCTTCGCTTAAGGCTAGGTCAAAAAAATGTGAATAGGAAGCTGTCCGGGGAAGAAGCAGAGGAAGTGAAGTTCAAATAGCCTTTGCATCTGCAAATTCAGCTGTTTCATTCACAGATCGTGGTCTTGGGTTTTTAATGTGTTTTTCTGTGCATCTTAAAATGCATGAGGAGATTTATTTGTTTTTTTATTTATAGCTGCTGCATGGAAAACAGAGCTCTCAAAAATCTGTCTGCAGTCATTGCGCTTTTCGTGGTTGGTGTTTATTTTATCAAGCAGATTTGTGGAGTTGACAGTGGTTTTTGTGAGGTTACATTGTCTCTGCTGCGCCTTGCTGTAGGCCAGCCACAGATACGGTCCTGCAGATGCTGGGAGTGTGAGTAACTCCGTTAGTGTGAGTAGTCCCACTGGCGGGGGTTAGCTGCAAGGATCTGTAGCAGTGAACCCTAAAGAAAATGGTGTGTGTGGATGGAATAAAATAGTAATTCTAAGAGTTTCTTCCAAATATTTGTTGTTAGTGTTTCGGTGCTCTGTTCCGCTTTCTGGCAGAGATAAAAGGATACTTTGACTGAGAGATCAGCATCCCTGGATTGTTTCCTCTAAGATAATTCGTAAGCATGCGTGGTTTTATTTCATATTTGTTCACAAGTGAAATTGTTCAGGCTTCAGAAACAAAGCCAGTTGATTAGTTCTGCATTGTTTCATTTCAGTGCATGCTTTCAACCTTGTTCATTAAAGCTGAAGTGGAAAACCTGGATCTGAAGGACCACTGTTGACAGGAACCACTAGCCTGGAGCACAGAATTCAATAATCATTGATTAGTGCAGTTTACTGCTGATTTCTTTTCTTTGAAAAAGCCAATTATTCTTGCCAATATCTTTTATACATAAGTCTTCTCTTAGAATTTAAAATTTTAACCTGTAATAATGATAATAATGTTTTGACCTGTAAGTGCTGCTGGGAGGGTGTGGGTGGGCAAAGAAGGGTGGGGGGAGAGAGAAGAAAAGTGTTATTTAACCGACCCCAAAATGCTGTTCCGCTGAAGCAAAACATGAAGTAGATAGATGTATTGTAGTAAATATTAAATGTGTTAAATTGCCTATCAAGTACAGTGATAGTTTTTTTTAAATTTTATTTTACTTTTGTTCACTTGAAAGAAAATGGTTTCAGGTGGAGCTTTAGAGAAGACCTGACTGCTGCTCCTTGCTGTATTAAACAAACAAATGTGTGCTTTCTTTGGTATGGAGGTCAGTTGGGATCCTGAAGTTTTGGACAGGACCTAAGCACGTTTACACCATACATAGAAAATACATGTGTGGGCAAGTGACAGCTTGAGGATTTTTGGTACAGTGTAAAAGATTGGAAACAAAAGATGAGCTGTGTATTTATATTGATCTCTCTGCTAGAGCACCTCAGTGTTGTTTCTTCAGATGGTGAAAAGGGGCCAGAAGAACTTGCAACAACGTGGACTTCTGAGATGCCGTTGCTGTAGAATAAATCATTTAAGTCTGGTGCTTAGTGTTGCAGCGCAGAGATCAAGCATACAAAGCTTTGGTCTTTGTGTCTGCAGTTAGACTTAAGTCTAATGCAGAGCTGAGCGACTGCCCTTGCTGTGTGAAGGTCCTGCTGGTGTGCGTGGTGGTGCGGAGGGTGGGCATGGGCACTCTGTCCTCCGAGCTTCTCCTGTGAGAGTAATTATTAAGGGAAAAAACACCCGATGTGGAAATTTCGACTCAGAGATGTGTGTGTGTGCGTATATGTGGTTCAGGAATCGTTACTCTTGAGCAGAAACTTACTTTGAGAACAGCATGTGTAAAATCTCCTTATGCTGCCCCTCAAGTGTAGATAAGCTGCATTTCCACGCAGCGAGCCTGTTTGAATTGTTGAGGGAGAAAAAAATGAGCAAACTGTTAACAGGCAAAGTTCCTGTATCCTCAAGGGTTCTGACCACTTCAAACATCTTTGGGTGTCTATCTGTAAATTATTTCTCCAGCTCTGTATTTTTGCCATAGGGAATGTGAAAATAAATATTTAATCGACGTGAAGACATTCTTCCGTATTGTGTGTGCTGGGGATGGGGGTGTCTCCCTCCCAGGCCTGTGCCCCAGCAGGCTGCCTGTCTGTCCCTGGGGTCCACACTTGTGTGCCGCTCGTGATCTGATGGAGAGCACTTGGCACGTGAGGACACCAGCAAGTTCTGTTACTAATATTTACTAATTGCTGGTAAATAGTGAAGCAAATCTTAACCTGTCATTTCTTAAAGAATGATTGAAGTGTAGGAGAAAATTGTTTGGGTTTTTGCTACTGTTTTTTGTTGCTTAGTTTTACTTCATTGACTATGTATTTCTGCTGTTTACAGTGGGAACGGGGAGCAGAGGCACTGGGTGAGGAGGTGCCAGAGACAGGACAATGTCCACGCCCATCTCTGCTGATAAGCAGACACAAGTACTGTTTTCCTAGATGTACCCCCTAGCACCAAGTCTGGCGTCAGACCGCCTTCTTCTTGGGTACATCAGATACAGTCCCACTGAAGACAAAATATTTTGTGGTTTCTTTCTGTGCGCTTTGGTTTATCTTGACGTGGTGATGAATTTGAAGGCTACGAACAGTTTTGTCTATGTAGGATTTTATGAACTGTGCAAATGGATGCAAACAGGTGGGCTTTTCCCCCTTCCATGTATTTTTTTTTTGTACAGAACAGCGTGTGTCAATCTCAAGATTGTGAGTCTACTCTGGGGAAAAGGTTTGTGACCTTTGGATAACCTTTAACTCTAGGAGCCATTCAGAGATGCAGAATTACAAAATTATTTTAAAATATCAGTCTGTCAGTCTGTCTGCAATTTGTTTTTCAAGTATTCTAAGACCTAAAGCTGTCTAAAAATAGTGTGTCAGCATTTTTTGTGTTGGAAACCTTGTTTTTACTAAGCCACCGGTGGGGCTACCACTGCTGTAGAGAATGAAGATGACTTTTTTTTCACTTCCTTGCTTTATTTAATTTGAAACCAAGATGTCGAAAAATGTCAGAGAATGAGATTAGTTTCTACAAAAATTAAACTAACTGGCTTACGTACACCCTCAGGTAGGACTGAATGGTATGAAATGATATAACAGGTTTGGAGCACTGCTACGGGAGACATGAACAGTGTCCAGCAGAAGGCCAGAGCTTCCTTCTGGTATCTCAGCCACATCTTGTCTTGGTCTATTGAGGGACTATGTAAAGCCAAGAATTAGACCTGGTTTTTTTCTAGCTTTTCTAACTGGTTGAAGTTCAAGATCCACCTGTGCTGGTCTTATACCCAACTGCTGAGGTTCAGGTGGTGGTAGGGACTGGTGGGGCTTCCTGGCTTTGCTTCCAAAGTGAAAGCTGAAGGTTGTGTCCCAGCTGCCAGTGTGGCCGTGGGCAGGCAGCTGTCCTGCACAGAGGTGGCTTTCTCTGCCTTCACCCAGCCCGGTTCTCCTTCATCTCCTTTTCCGAAAGTGCCTTTAGTTGGTGAGCACTGACGATGCAGCAGCTCCCGTTTTTAGCCTTTTTGGGTCAAATCAGATCCTGTGCTTACCCACCGAACTGGTACTTTCTTGAGCATTAGGGAAGTGTGCGTTTTAGAATGTTTATAGGAAAAACAAAATTTTGCTGACAATGCTGAGGAAGGAGACAGAAAGTGGTTAATTCTTGTCGGCAGGATATATTTACTCTGTTTACAATTGTAAACAAGTTGTAAACTGTAAATGAGTAAAATGCTTATAGGTGTGAGTTTCTTCTTATCTAATTAATACTGGTTAGATACTGGCTGTTTGTATGAAATGGCTTTTTTATTTAGAGACACCTACTGAATTAAGGGAAAGAAAAAAATTTGGTAATTATTACATTTTTACCTTAGATATATTTGCTGTTTTGCTTCACTACCTTTTCCTGTACTGACTGATAGGCTAGCCTGAATAATTCATATTCATCTGCATGTATTTGTGCCTGAGTAGAAATTTTGTGTTGAGAGATTTATTTATATATTTATATGCATATAAAGTATGTAAAATTTGAATTGTCTTTTTGAGCAATCTTCATGCTTCTTATTTTCGACTTTGGAGATGGCTGGGCATACTGGCTGGAATTAGGTGTAGCTCCAGTGACTGCAAAGATGCTATTTTTGAAAACATAGTGTCAGGCTACGTAGGGAATACTGAAAATATGTAAATCTGTTGAACAGGGAATGACTGTATTAATTTTGGGGAAACCAGTTTGGAGGTTGGTGGATTAAGTGAAGTATGTTTAGCTGTCTTAAATAATGTAACTGTTTCCAAGCAACTAATGCGAACAGTTGAGAGTAAAGTTAATTTGCTAATGGGAATACTGGACCCTTTGAAAAGGCATTTCAAGTACCAAGTTCATTTCAGATATTTAATAATTAATCAAAGTGACTATATTAAATGTCAGTGAATATATCCGTGTGTTGCTATTGTACCTCTCTCTCAACATGAGTTGAGCTCTTAATGATTAACACAGTGAGATCTGTAATGTAATAGTAATGCTGGTGCACTGGAAGGTGAGGTACCTCTTGAACATTCTTGCTGCCAATCCCTCAGTGTGGACTTTGTTACAAGCAGTGGTTATAAGGAGTGCTTTAAAAGGGTTAATCCATGCCCACATCTTGCTTGGAGATTGCTTTTCTTCTTTTCAGAACTGACTTGAGCTCCCACTGTCACTGCCCCATGGCTTCCCTTTGCTGCTCTATTGCAGTAGCAGACGTTGCAAGGAAGATGCCTGGGTGGCAGAGAGCTGTGTTTAGCATGGTGAGGTTGGTTGATAAAATTTGGCGTGGTGGTTTCTGTGTATTTCTTGTGTATTAGTTGCACGTTTAACTATTTCTGAGGCCATTCAAGGTATGCTTGTGCTGCGTAAGGGCATAAAAATGATAGAATATCTCGTTTATACACGTGTGCAAGTGTTCATGGTTTGTTTGAGGCATCAGACATAGTAAGAAATTTCTGATAGCTACATGTGGTACAAATAGTCTGAAATTGCAACTTGTAGCATGCCTTTCCATGTCTGGTCACGGAAAAGAAGCAGATCTTTTGCACTAACAGGTCTCTGTAGTTGTGTGCTATGGGTGGTAGTCCTGTACTGCAGTGAATTATTTTGTGTGTGTGTGCGTACGCACATGCACACACTGAGGATGTTTTAAGAAAAGTCTTCGGGCCTTCTGGGAAAAAAAGAAATCACTCAGTTCTTAAAAATCCACTTACATGCAGGACAGCTTGCTCTCTAGAGTGGCTTGCCGGTGCTCTCCAGAGCAGCATTAAATCGCTGAACATTTCTTCCAGCTTGTTCATAATACCCTGTTTTTGAGAGAGGCATATACTTGATGTGTTATAAAGTGATCATGTTCGTAGTGAGTATTTGCGTAATGCAGTTGGTTTACAATCATGGGGTAGGCAGGTCAGAAAGGACTTGAGAACGTAAGGCTTGGTAGTGGGCTTTCCACAAGCTTGTGGCTCAACCTGGTGCTGAAGGGAAGATGCTTTGGGCAGCGGGGATACCATGTTGAGAGGTTGTGTGTCGTAATGGGCTAAAGAGGGCTACTAATCGTCTCAGTCAATAGACAGCATTGTTTCCTTGAGGACTCAAATCACTCAAACTAAGCTGCCAGGTTGTATTCATGTATTTCTCATAGCTACTCATGTCAGAGATGGCAGTCACATAGCGCAGCTGGTGGGGGCAGGGAAGAGAGGCTGAAGGTCTAAAAGATCAACGTTATCAGAAGTCCAGCATCAAAAAAGACAATGTCCTTAAAAAGGCAAACTACAAGGCAGTAGGATCTGTGGTGGTTGTGATGTTTTCTGAGCTACATTTTGATCTCTCAGAAGCTGTATGCTTCTTTAGAAACATCATCTGCTTGTGAGTGTTTGCCCATAACCTTGCATGAGTAGTGTACAAAAATCTTTGCAACATAAATGTTGATTCAACTTAGCAGAAACGTGGCCTGAACAAGAGGCCTTTGGAGTAGGTAAGAGTGCATTTACTTCTGCAAAGGCCGTAGTTAATCTAGTTAGTCAATATACTAACATAATGAAAGAATTCCTTTTACTATACAGCTGGATGTCTCCTGTCTCCCCGTGAGTTTTGTTCATAATGTTGATTTCCCAGGGCTCCACAAAGTTACTATTGAAGTCTAATGAAATTACAGATTACTTTGTATTTTTTTATTAAGCATAATTCAAATACAGAGGCGCCTTTTGTTCTGGCTGTAACACAGCTCCCACCTTTCCCCCTTTGAGGGAGCTGGTAGCTGCTCTTCTGTCCATCGTGTGCTTGGCACCTGCTGGTCGATTGATGGACATGGACCACAAGTGGGCTGCTGTTGGGAAGCCAGCTGGACTTTACCCAAGAGGCCTGCTGAGAAGGGGGTGGCTGGGATGCAGAACCTGGTTGGATGTATGTTGTACTGGGGTTGTTTAGTTGGGAGAAAAGGAGGCGCAGGGGCAACCTTATTGCTGTCTTGAAAGGAGGCTGTAGACATGTGGAGGTAGGTCTCTTCTCCCAGATAACAAGTGGTAGGACAAGAGGAAATTGCATCGTTATGCCAGGGGAGGTTTAGATTGGATATTAGGAAAAATGTTTTCACTGAAAGGGTGTTGAAACATTGGAACAGGCTGCCCAGGGAGGTGGTGGAATCACCATCCCTGGAAGCATTCAAAAAATGCGTAGATGTGATACATAGGGACATGGTTTAGTGGTGGCCTTGGCAGTCCTGGATTAATGGTTGGACTTAATGATCTTACAGGTCTTTTCCAGTCTAAATGGTTCTGCGCTTCTATGATTCTGGTGAGCTGTAGAAGCAGCATCATTGTGCTACTTGAATGTATGGCAGGGCTTCAACAGTATGCCCATTTTAAAGAACTGTTTTATGGCCCAAGGAGTAAGGATGGGCACTCTTAACGCTCAAAAAAATCCACCGCTAAACCAAAGCAATACATTGCGATTTGTATTCAGATGCAATGAAGTAACAGTTATTTTCCTTGTATTCTCTATGGTCTTTAAAGATCAGCTCTGAGATACGTTAAGTCATAGTGATGGACACTGCAAGCAGGTTTACAGAAATTAAAGCTTTTGGTGTTAATGAGGAATCTTGCTAGATGGAGTGGGAATTTTCAGTGCTTCTTGAACACTAATTTAAATAAAAATATCCAATAAAAGAGTAAGAACCAGGAGTTTGAGGGGTGTGTGTGTGTGTATATATATATCTAATTAAAAGCAGACTCTATGGAGGTTTGTTAAAATATGAACTATGCAGAGGGTGATTGTGATATCAGTGGGCAGGAATGAATAGAGTGCAGTAGAGGCAGTTGTGTGCTACAAAACTGAATTGTTTTATCACGGAAAGCGTGCTCTCGTGCTGTCACTTGAGGCTTTGAAAGTGTTTTCTGACTGTGGGAAATACTTTTTTTCTTTTACTGAGAAATGTCTCAACTCTGGATGTAGCAAGCAAGTACATTTAAAAAAAGATGCAATTAAATGTTATGATGTGACTGTTTAACAAACCTAAAATGGAAATTACAGTGACTTTTTTTTTTTTGAAGCCTTATCTGCTAGAATTTCCCATAATGCAAAGATCTTTTCATTTTGCTCTGCGTAAATTGGGGGATAACATCCGCGTTTGTACACAATTTCATGCTTGTACAAGATTTTCAGAGTAGCAAAGCAGGGATTAAAATACCGAAGATCATTGTTTTCTTGTTTTCACTCAATACTTTATATGGTTTTCCTTTATAACCACTTAATTAGTTGTCCTTGGTTTTGCTGTAAAATTAGGAGAGAGTTGAAAATACTGTGAAAAATAGACCAAAAGAAGTAGTTCCATTCACTACAGCAGATAGAGCAGAGCAGGGTGAGCTTGGGTCTGTTTGCTTTTATTCATGCTGCTGTACCCTGGGTTTCCCTTGAAGTCTGACCCTTTCCTGTTACTTTTCCTTGTTACATATGTAATTATATACATTTTATATATCTAGATATTATCAGTGCACATGTACAATGAAATATACAAAAAGCATGAATACCTAAGAAGGCAGTGTGTCCTTTTTCTCTCTGTGAGGAGAGGGAGTAGGCAGGGCTGTAGCGGCGCCGGCTGCGTGCCCGGCCCCCGCGAAGCGCAGCGATGAGTTCCACTGAAGCATGAAGCAATGCCAGGGCATCACTCGAGCCTTGACTGCCAGGCGTGACAGTAGTTTTGCCCCGAGAACACGTCAGAGTGCCTTGAAAGACTCTTCTGTCAGAAAATCCTTTGGGATTAATTTCATTTCCTCAAAGCGTTTTTCCTTTCAGTCACCTTCACCCCTGCTTCCCAAATTTCAGGTGTAGGAGCCGAGAGGGGAGATGAATTGCCAGAGCTGATTAAGCTACAGGAGAGCACTGGATTAACCTGTGCTCTAGAAAGAGCTTCCTCCCCACAGCATGTGGGAGCAGCCCCAGCTCCGCGGGGTCAGGGTTTGCATTTGCCAGGTCAAACTGTGTAGTAAACCTGCAAACCAAAGTAAATTTCCACCCCACTATCCTTTTCTGCTGGGTATAAGAAACAGGCAGGCATCCTTTTTCTCCTCATCTCCTTAAAGTTCTTCCTAAACATTTACCTGGTATGGTTCCAGCCCTGCTGAGCAGCAGTTTTAGGAATGGTCCAAACGGGAAAAATGCTTGTGGAGGTGGTCGTTCCTTTGTGCTCTGTGTTTCTGGAAGCATAGCTGTTGCTGCCCAAAACAGCTTTTATGGGGAGGAACCTATCCCTGTCCTCCCAGGGAAGTGGTGTGGACATGAGATGGATGTATGCACACAGGTGTACACATACAATAGAAGTATGTAAATATGAAACTAATTTTCAGTTGTCTAGACAGTTAAAACTGTTTTCCAAGCATTCCCCATAAAAGTTAGAAACTGTGTTACTCTGTCTTTGCTCTCAAGATTTTACCTCAGTGGCCTATCCCAGTGCAAGTGTAGTGCTAGACTCATGTCAATCACCGAGATGTTTTATAGGTTGTAGAAAGCAGTATGTTTTGGAGAACCAATTCTTGTTAAAATGCACGTGCTTTCATTAATTGAATTGGGAATAGTAGCACTGAACTTGTGTGATTGCTTGTAAAACGCAAATGCAGGTGGTAGAGACCAGCACAGATAATTTCCTCTGTGGCTACAAGGGAGTTCACTTCTTAATTTTTGTCTGCTTTCCCCCCACTGTACTCTTTGGATGCCACAGCTGCCAAAGCCCCTGTTTGTGCATGATTGGAAGAAGTGGATTCTCTCTTGAACATCCTTCTTGCCCTCCAGTGACCTTTTGTTGTACTTGACTGAATTTATGGTGTTTTCCCCATCAGTAACAAATGTCCTCCCTAACTTGCCAACCTACGAGGAACAGCTAAATGACCATGAATACCCATTTTCAAGACAGTGCATAGCTGGATATCGCAGAAAGTACATCCCAGTAGTTTTTGTTGAATAAAAAGTAAGTCTGTCCCTAATGCGTACTGGTCATTTCCTATAGAAGCTGATTTTAACATCAGCACCCATAAAGGAGATCACTACAGTTAACTTCAGATAGAATAACTGTCCATAAGCTGTGCACTCATCTCTGCTAATGTCGAAGATGATAAGGCTGTTTGTAAGGGGAAAAGGAGAGGAAGCTATTGGCTGAAATCTCTGTATCTTTTATTTTGGGGAAGTATTGAAAGACAGTGCTTTGACAAGATGATGTGAGAAAAAACTCAAATAGGTGTGGACTCCCAATCAAAAGAAATTTTGACGTTTTGAGTTGACACTGAGAATCAGAACAAATGGTATTTGTTGTGAACTAGATGCAAATGTCAGAGGATATCCCGATAGATTCTGTTTTTTAATTATTTTTTTTTTTAGTGAAACCTATCATGCATGCACCTCCTAGTGTGGTTGTTGGCCTGGAAATAGGGCTGGATCATTTGCTTAGTTGAAGTTTGCCCAGTTTGTTAGCATAGGCAAGCTTCTTAAACAGAGCACTCATCTAGTCTGTTGAAATAACCTGCAAACTCAAGGTACATACAGGACTGAAGCTGTTTTCAGGCCATGAAACATTTGGTTACCCAAATAGTGGACTGGTATGTGCTTGAAATCAGGAGATTTTGAAATAGATGATCCCCAAATGAGATTCTAATGGATGCTCTATGTTCCAGGATGCAGTGGGTGAGCCTGTTCTTTCCCTATCATCTTCCTCTTTGAGGCTCAAAAATGCAGTGCAAGTAATAAGTCTGCTGTTGTTGAAAGAAACTCCTGCAGGTTTGCCGTCCGTGCGCATTAAATTTCAAGACAAAGCTGTTGCAACCCAGTGGAATTTCAGCTTTTAAATGAATCCACTGAAGAAAAATTCCTCAAGGTATCCCCAGTAGAACTGCCTTAGCTAAATATAAGCAACAAAGAAAGTTAAGATGATACGTAAACTTCAGGAGATAGTTTGTATAATGTGATACTTAAGGTTATCAAAGACACTAGAAAATTATTGTGACTGCAAGAGCTGGAGTATGTAAACATGTAAGCCTTTATCCAGTTGTAGCAGGACCCTTTTTAGTCAAAACACTCTTTTGCTCGTGTGTTCAGAACCTTCCCTGCAAAGGTGGATCATCATGTGGACTTCTACTCTGGTGATGTCCAGCATATGTGCGCCTTCTAGTCGTTGGACATAGTAGAGGGTTATACTGAAGAAATGCAGTCTGCAGCCAGCTGGCAAAATCAGGATGTGGCAAATTACAGTCATATCCAAACCTGTCCTAAAAGCGTGAGCAATTTATGCTATTTTTTTGTCTTCCGTAACAGTTGAGAGGGTCAGAGTGTTTTGAGTATTTTTGGTGAGAAAGGGCCTAAACCTGTTTGTAAGTTTCTCTGCCCAAAATCCTTCATTGGAAAAGGGCAATGTCCGTGTACAGGTATTTTCTGCCTTGTTCTCTTGGGACATTTGAGCCAAAAGCTGTAAGTTGAGAAAGGACCTTGTCAGGACTCTGCCAGGCATCTCAGTGGTGGCTCACTAACTTTTCACAAACACTGCACTAAGAACATGGCTCAGAAATAATTTAAGCTGGGGAAGCCACTATCAGAAGTGGAAATGCCTACTAAACCAAAAATGGTCTGTTTGAAGTGTAGAGCAAAACAGATACATTTTTTTCCTCATTCACTCTAGACCAGTCATCCCTAGCCAATGTCTCATTGTAGTGTGTTGCCCATAAGATCTAAACATGTTGCTTAAAAGAAAAAGGGTATTAAATATTGAAAACTGAGGCTGACAGAGGAATGGAAGTATGATTTTGTATATGAAGTTGTAATGTGTTGTTGCTCAAAGATGAGTGAAAACAGGGAACACCAGTCACTGTACAGAACATCTTATGTGTGACACAAATTAAAATCTCCTTTTCGGACTTTCACAGAATGTGAAAGGGAGAATAATTAGGTGCTAGAACTACTTGCCAATTCCCCATGTTGTTACGTCCAATTAGCACTTACTGCCTTGTGTTTTTTTCTGAGAAGGAAGGCAAGCTACACTGGTCTTTGCTTGACCTTATCCAGCTGTTACTTGGTGCTGAAGTACTATTGCAGCCCATTACAGGTATCAGGTATGATTTGACTATGAATGAATACTGAAGCATCTATCAGCATCACAAGTGTACTTGAAAATTGCTAATTTTGGAAGTACTTCAGGTGAAATATATTTGGGATTAATTTATCATTGCAGAAATTGCTTATGCAGTTAGAAATGACTAGGCTGGGAAAGTGAGGAGAGGCTACTGCTTTCCATGTGAGAGAGCACTGGGGACGCATGGATCTCTGCCTTCAGAGAGATGATCAGTCAGCTGAAAGCTTATGGGTCAAGAGCAGAGCATGGACCAGTGTAGGTGATGTTGTTATGGGTGTCTGCTACAGACTGCCCCACCAGGAACAACCCTTCTTCAAGCAGCTGGAAGAAGCCTCATGTTTGCAGGGCCTGGTTCTCAGGGAGACTTTAACCACTCTGGTATCTACTGGAAGAGCAATACAGCAGTGCACAAGAAATCCAGGAAGTTTCTGGAGTACGTTGATGATAACTTCCTAGCTCATGTGATCAATAAGCTGATGAGGGGAGGTGCTTTATTTGACCTCATACTTACAAATGATGAAGAACTGGCCAGACATGTGAAGGTCATGGCTGTCTTGGCTGCAGTTTCCATAATATGGTGAAATTCAGGATTCTGCAAGGAGGGAACAAAGACAAATAGCAGGATTACAACCTTGGACCTCAGAAGAGCAGGCTTCAGCATATTCAGGGACCTGCTTGGAAGAGTTTCTTAGAATGTGGTCCTGAAGAGAAAAGGGATGTTAGATTTTCAAGGATCACCTCCTCCAAGCTCAAGCATGGTCCATCCTGATGTGCAGGAAACCAAGGAAAGGTGATAGAAGGCCTGCATGGATCAGCAAGAGGCTCACGACAAGGAGGATCCAGGGAACCACAGGCTGGTTAACCTCACCTCAGTCCATGTAAAGGTGATGGAGCAAATAATCCTGGAAAGCACTCCCAAACATCTGATGGACAGAGGAGACTGGGAGCAGTCTGCATGAATTTAAGAAGGGGAAGTCATCCCTGACCAACCTGGATAGCTTTCTGCAATGAGATGACAGCTGAAGGGACGAATAGAGAGCAATGGAAGTTCCCTAATCTTGACTTTTGATGCTGTCCTCCATATCATCCTCACAGAGAAACTATTGCAGTATGGACTAGATAAATGGACTGTGAGCTGGATTGAAAATTGGCTGAACTATCAGGCCTAGAGGACTGTAATCAGTGGCACCAAGCCCAGCTAGAGGTCAGCCATAAGTGGTATACCCCAGGGTTTGACACTGGGACCAGTACTGTTTAACATCTTTAATGTCCTGGATGATGGGACAGAGTGCACCTTCAGCCTGTTTGCTGGTGACACAAAAGTGGGAGAAGTGGCGGATGCACCAGATGGTTGTGTTCCATTCAGAGGGACCTTGACAGGCTGGAGAAAAGGGCAAACAGGAATCTCATGAAGTTCTGCAAAGGGAGACGAAAACTCCGGCACATGTAACTGTGGAGAGGAGTAATCCCATGTAGCAGTACGCTCTGGGGGCTGACCAGCTGGAAAGCAGCTTGGTAGAAAAGTGCCTGGGGGTCCTGGTGGCCACCAAGTTGACCACGAGGCAGCAATGTGCCCATGTGGCCAAGAAGGCCAGCAGCCTCCTGGGCTGCATCAGACAGAGCAGTGCCAGCAGGCTGAGGGAGGTGATCCTTCCCCTCTGCTCAGCACTGGTGAGACACACCTGGTGTGCTGGGTCCAGTCCTGAGCTCCCTGGTACAAGAGAGACATGGACGTACTGGGTCAGGTCCATCAAAGGGCCACGAAGATGGTCATGGGATCGGAGCACTTGACACAGGGGGTGAGTGTGAGAGAGCTGGGGCTGTTCAGCCTGGAGAAGACTCAAGGGGACCTTATCAATGTGTGTGATGTGAGTGAGTAAAGACAATGGCTCTTCCTAGTGGTGCCCAGTGACAGCACAAAGGGCAACAAGAACAAATACAAGAAATTACACTTAAAAATAAGAAAAATGCCTCACACATATAAAATGAGAGATTGCCACAATAAAATATTAACAAATACACAGTAAGTAGACACCTTAACAGTATTGCTATGTACTGTTGTGCCTGCAACAATTTATAGAGTGCCTTGTCAAGGACAAGGAAGTTATTAATCATTGTAAGTAGCAAATTGATCTTGGATTTACAGACCAACTGAAAATAAATGTTCAGCAGAAAATGAGTTGATTTTTTTTCATTTTGCTGTTGTGCCAGTTTCTGCTAAGAATGCTGTCATGATTTTAGCAGTTTGTCAAAAAACAAAATGATTACACCCTAAGTACTATCTGGAAGAATGTAAAATTCAGCAGTCTTACGAGTGAAGTAAATGAAAGTATCTTGTACTTGTGTATGTTGCGAGCAGAAAAGGCATACTAACATCCAGCCAAAAGTGTTATTTTCAGTCGTCTTGTCTAATAAATTTCACATGCTTACTTGCTACCCTAATCATTATTTAGTTTTTATTTGTGGTGATTATCTATTCTTGTTTAATATACCCTTTTCTATTAAATAGTGTATATGCACTTTAAAGTTATGATCATGTCATAATATAGATAGGAAGGTTGTACTCTTTATGGAACAGAGGAAATAATTCATAGGTCCTGTTCAATAAAATGTAAAGAAGAAAGATTAATGTACCTCCGTTCCTACAGACTACAGAAATGATCGTAATGATTTCTAAGCAAGGATGTACAGGAAAAAGCAATTCCCGAGTCCGGGTCATAAAGCAGTCTGCCTTTTTTTCTAGTGTCTTGACTGCTTAATGCAAACTCTTACTGTGTCCATTCAGTAATAAAGTCTTGTCTCACCCAGCTGACAGGTTGGATGCAGCTGATAAACTCCTAGATAAAGTGTAACATCAGTAAAAGTTAACATTTCTTGATGCTTTATTTTTATGTTTTGTGTTAGGTCTTGTCTTCGTGATACTAATTAAATCATATATTTATATACAATAATAATTATAATTTTAAAAATATATT
Source organism: Ibycter americanus (assembly GCA_035590275.1). Classification (NCBI taxonomy): domain Eukaryota; kingdom Metazoa; phylum Chordata; class Aves; order Falconiformes; family Falconidae; genus Ibycter; species Ibycter americanus. The sequence goes on along the minus strand of JAVJGI010000060.1, from coordinate 56,491,832 downwards.
CCTTTGGTAAATAGCTTTAGTAGAAGCTGTCTGGTGCTTGTCTTCAGTTATATCTTCAGACTATGAACTCAAGTAAAAAGGATCCGAGTAAAAGAAAGTATTAGTTTGAAAAGTGTGCAGTAGTGGTGCTTGATCTTATATTCAGTCTTTGGGCAGATGAAATAATGATTATAAAAATGGCAAGTAATGCAATTGGAAGAATACAACCACAGCATGATTTTATATGCCAAACTCTTCTTGGCTGAGGTTGAGAGGGCATGAATCATGCGTATTTATTGAACGTGACTGCCCTGTGTTTGAATCTTAGTGCAATATCAGTGGTTAGAGCATGCATATATGCAAATCTTAAGAAGAGAGAGACTTGAAAAATCTGTGATGCATGGTTAGTAAATGCTTCAGAAAATGAAAACTGGGCATTTATTGCAACTTATAACCAGTTTCTGTGTTTTGACTCAGAAAAGCCATTTGCTGGTACCAGCCTCCACTGCGCATCTGCACCTTTGTCTTGGCACAATGGGCATTTAGAGCTCGAAGCAGCAAGCTACCCCATGGCACCAGCATTTGTCTTCCTAGGGAATGCAAGTGCCTGCTCCGCTACTTTGTAATTTATTTCACTTGAATAGAAAAGGAAGACTTAGCAAGTTTTAGGGAAAAAATGGAAAACAAACCCTGTGGTAATCTGAGAGAATAATGTGTTCTTAGCAGCTGGCGATGTCATTTTTGATTTCTATGTAATTATTATTCAGTTTTAGGTGGTGGTTATGTTCTTTGCTCCTGATGAGAAGATTCATTTGTGCGCATCATTATTATCTCTTTTGACATGTGTGTTAGTGACATTAATCTGTGTTTTATTTTCTCTAGTGGTAATAATGGGGTTGTCTTTCCCTAGCTTTATTATGTTGTCGTGCTTTCTGAAGTTGTCCTCATAACACAAAGGAAAAGTATAGCGTAGGGATCCAGTGGGAACCAAGTAGCATTTAGAGTGGCGTGAAGCAGCTCCTCTCATCTTTCCTGCTTCCTCCTTGCCAAGCTGTGATGTACTTTCCTTACTGGTGGGCAGGCAGGCAAAACCACTCCTTTTTCAAGCTGTGCAATTGAAAAATAGTTTGTTAAATCTCTCCAGAAGTGTGCAGCAGAAGAAGCTTTATGCTCTTGTTAGGAACATTTCAATCCTTTTTGCAGTTTATTCTAGAAATGCAAAAGATTGTTGGGGGCAGTTAAAGATTTATTCACTTTTAGCTGGACTAAAATAGTCTCATTACTTTTAGAATATGAGCTGATAAAATGACTCACTCATCTGAAATCATCCAAATGGTGTTTTTCAGGACAAGATGTTAATTGGTCTTGTCAGACCAGTGAGGAAACTTCGGGTCCACTGCACTGTGACATATCCCGGCTAACGCAGTGGCGTACGCGTACCATTTTCTTCTGTTGTCGTCTTGGTTACCTGTTTTTTCCTACATGTTATATATTTTGTGTATTGAGATCTGTCCTCTGTCTCTAGTCAGAAGGTATTTGGGTAATTTCTATGAATAAATAATATTCAAACTTACCCATCCAGTTGTAATATTAATATAACAAAACCCACAAGGTGAAACATAAATGGAGAATGGAGGTTTCACCTGAATATTTCTAATTCTCTGCTCGTGTTCTCTATCCTCCTCCTGTTTTGATTAAATACTGTATTTGAGGAAGATACTGCAATATATGCACAGGAGCCATATGAAATAAATGTATCAGTGTTAAAAGCTGAAGGATTAAAATTAGGGGTTTTGTCTTTAATTCTAACCTGCTTGATATCCTTCCTTTTCTCTTTTTGCCTCCATTGTAGTAGGTGGAATTTATTCCCCACCGTATAAAGTCTCCATCTTTACGTATGACTGACTGAGTTTGAGTCATGGATACTTATTTTGTGAGAAAATAAAGATATATATTCCGCCACACCCCCACCCCCCCTTCTTTGGGATATTGCGGGAAATATTACCCATTGATGACTGGAATTTAAAAAACGAAGGCTCAGAGGCTGTAACTCTGAACTGTCATTGAGGGCTGAATGTTTTCCATGTGTGTTGATAGCTAGAAGTCTGTGAGTAAGGGTGAAGCATGGTGGGGAGGATCTAGCTCATACATGGTCTCAGATCATATTTTTCTCTCCTATGAGAAAGGAAGCTACAGAATGGGTTATCTCTTGGTCTGCTCATTAGTATTTTCATATGACCTGGCAAGGAGAAGGTGTTGCAGTTAGAATGTAATATACCTTCTTAGAATGTGATATATTCTCCTTTTCAATGAAGAAACTGAAAATGTAAATGATGTGTAAGTTTTCCCAGAGTTTGAGTGACTCCTGAAAATACAATCCAGTATGCTTTTTCTTGTTTTGATGCACTGCTTTTTGTTGTTCTCTAGTAAGGTTCCCAAAATCCCCCAGGTACGGCAGTACTGAAAATTAAAGCATGACCTCATTGCTCTTTATTTTTTGCTGCATAGAGTGCAAATGTGAGAAAACAGATTCTTTTTTCTTCTTCTTCCTCTTCTCCTTCTTCTCCTTCTTCTTCTTCTTCAACTTCTTCTTTTTCTTTTCTTTTCTCAGACTGAACAAAAGCCTTTTATATTGCAGGCATTTAATCTGCAAAGAAGTAAGTGTAATTACTTGTTCATCCATGTGTTAAACTGTGCAGCACTCTTTAATGTGTCTGCAGTTCTGAATTTACATGACTCTTAAAATTGTGATAAATGTCTCTTTATGCTGTGACTGCTTAGGAATCTCTATAGAGAATATAATTTTAAAAATTATAACCTGTAGAGATCTCTTAGGAATCTCTATAGACACTGGGCTATATTCATTACGGCAAAACCCTATTGACTTCAGGATTGTTACACCAGTAGTGGTATCTCCTTATGTTACTGCATAACCTCAGTAACTGGTGTCTTTGCTTGGCAGCGTTTGTAACAGTCATTACTACCTTTACTTACCTTTTATCGTTAGTGTTTTGCTTTACTGGAACAATAACTGGATTTCTTGGAGGCATAAACAGCTCATGTTTAGAGGAATAACAGTTTCTAAAAAAACTACTCGATAGCTTTGTAGCTTGTGAGAGAATATACCATTGCCATTGTATAGAATGGGTCTATCAGAACGTTCCCCTGCAAAAACCCCTTGACAACCAGCTGCAAACAAGAGCAGTAAGGCTCTGCGCTGTATGGAGAATTGCATATTATGACCTAAAAGGTAGAAAATCATTTGATGTCCTCTACGTGAAAATAAGGCTTTTTTGGTATTGTGTGTCTAGAAAGCTATTTTAAGCAATTGCCTTGGAAGATCATTCTACATGTGTTTTTCATACAGCATGCTTGAATAGCTAGCAGAATCATGCATCAATCTGGTTTTTTTTTGGTCTTCTGGTAAGAAAAACACTGCAGTTGCCAAAGATCACAGCAGACCATCATTTTTGCCATCATTCTTAATGTGTACAAGTGTTCAGGTACTGAAAACATGGTCATAAGTAAGAGATTATACTGAGAGTTTTTTCTCCTGAAAAGTAAAATGTAGCAGTACGCTGATACATGAATGCAAGTAAAGTAATACACAAGACTGTCATTTTGGGTAGCAAATAAACAGGAAAAACACAAATCAAAAAGTCTTCTCTTAAGAAGAAGGTGAGAGGCATTGCAAGATAAATTTTCAATGGCTGAAAAGAATTCAAGTTAGTTCCTCAGGGAAAGATCCCATGCAGGTGGTCCACTGCTTGGAGAAGAGTGGTTGGGTGCTTGTTGCACACAGCTTGGTTGATGTGCAGCCATGTGGGATGACTGCACAGTGCAGTAGTCCTGGATGTGCTCAACCTATCACCTTAGACTGTGTGTTGATATGCATGCATTTGTGTGAGAAAGCCTGATCAGAAATACAGATGGACACTGTTGTCTTTACTGTTTCTAGTTTGTGTTAAGAGTAGAATGTAGGTCCCAACAAGGGCCCAGCAGTGATAAGCCCTGTGTATGTAATTAAAGGACAATTGCTGCCCTAAAGAGATCCTTACTATAGCCTGTGGCACAGAGGAGTGAAAAACACGATGAGGATGACAAAGAACCACTGTTCTGATGGAGCTGTACAGTCTAAAGTTTTCAGCTGTACTTCTGGTGTGATTCATGGGTGACTGGTTTTGTCGTGAGGGGTGAATTTCCAACCATCACTGCATGCTTTCACAAGGACACATTGCGTATCTTGTTATAGAAACTGCTGAAGGCTGCCCATGAACTTATTTATAATTAGTTATAATTGTACCAACTATCAGTCTTCATTTTTATAGGAAAACTGTTGAGCAAATTCTGGTAAAGCTACTCAGGCAGCCTGAGATTTCCACAACTAAGAGATGTGATGGGAGACAGAAGCCTAGCTGGTACAATTTATGAACTAACTCTTCATAATGGCAATAGGAAATATGTCCTTTTTTGATAAATACTTTCTTCTAAGCATATTTCTCATTGCTGTAAAATCTGGTGCCCAGCCCCTCAGCCTACCCCAAACATCATGAAAATCAGTGTTAACTGAAGATTCTCTGTGTCTTTGAAATTCAGGCTGCTTGAGATTCAACAACTAGATTTTACACCCCAGTTTTAGTCACCCAAAACTTACGTTGAGAATATTTCTTCACCTGAATCTCTACCCTCGTTTTATGTCTTTTGAATAAATGCTTTTGAATAGTAACAATATTTTAATAGGAACTGACAATAAAGTAAAACCTCTCCTTGGCACAGTATTCCCCTGTGCCCTATTTTTCCCATTGTTTAAAACGAATGGGCTGCCTCTCCCCTCTGCCCTTGCTGGCTAAGCCGTTGGCTCTGTTGTACCTCTTGTGCCCTTCAGCAGAAGCAATCCGTATTTCCCCCAGCAGTCTCTTGGAAGAGAATAAAGGGGTTGTTGTTGCTAAGATAAACTTTCGTGTGGTCAGTGATTTCTTTCTATGCACACACCTTCAGTGGTGCAATACGTAGATGGCCGGAGTTGGGCTGTGGACTGAATCTGGTTCACGAGGCGGTATCAAGCCTAGTACAAGGTGGCCAAGGCAAAAACACTGCTGTCGGTCAGTGTGAGCAGTGGCGTAGGCAGTGATCCATCAGGTTCGTGAAATGTCCAGTGTTGCCCTGTGTTTTCTGGGTAGGTTCCTTGTTTGAGGATACAGGTTCAGTGGGAAAGGAGAAGGTCGGCAAGACTGGGGCTGACAGGGAAGCTCCTTTGAAAGGGGTGATTTGGGCCTTGGGTAGAGAACTCAGTCTGGCCTTGGTGGGGTTTGCACCACGCAGAAGGCTGAGGAGCTTTGAAGATGTGTGTTACAGCAGTTTCCCTGGTGAGGCTGCGTGCTGAAGTGAGGAGATACAGACCAGAGTGAGGGGCAGTGCCACTTTGGCAGGGTTTTGCAGTGCACCTTGATTGCTGTATCGGGATTTGGGGCTATGTGACTGGCATGGTTTGGATCTGTGTTGGAGTTGAGGATCACCATCACTCTTCAGCAGTCTGCATGAAAGAAACATCCCCTGTGTTAGGGGGCACTAAGGCAGGATGGCTACGGTGTGCCTGAACCATTGCCCAAGAAGACAATATGCAGGGCAGGGAAGGCACAATGACCTCTAGAAAAATTAAGTGGCTATTTTGAAGACTGGGGATTGTGTCCATAAGAATAGCCATAGTGTATTACTGTCCTGTCTCCACGTGTAAGCTAGATGGCTATGGAATAGCAAGAACAGAGTGTGCAAGCATAGACAATACTCTTTCCCAGCCTCAATTCTTATTTTCTGGTTTAGAACCTTTAAAGAAGTGGCTTTGTACTTAATAACCATTAACATATCTTTGTTTCATGGTCTTATCCATTCTGCTCTTGAAAAGCTTTAAGCGACTACAGCATCCTTTGGTAGTGAGTTCCCCAGGTCTGCTGCCCACTGTGTGAAGAGCAGCCTCCTGTTGACTTGTTCTCCTTTTGTTTTTATTCTTGAGATAGAGGGCTGGCTGTTTTGGGATAGGTGGGGAAGGGTTTATATAGACTATGAACCTGCCTCTTAATCTGTGTTGAGATCTTTCTAGAAGGTCAGAGTGGCCAGTCTGGGCACCTGTCAGCAGCTGGCTTTGATCCATCACTGATTCAGACCTAATAAATAAACTCTAGTGAATGTAGGCTGGCTCTTTGCAGCCAAACACTTCTGTACTGTATTTCTCACTAGTGGTTTGTACTATACAGAACTTCTCACTGTTACAGACCTCTCATTATTTTCAATTAGGAATACATCTTGGTATGTTGGTCTGGCTGCAGACAAAAAAAAGCTGAGACAATTTCAACAGCTCCCCTTACAGTCCTGTAAAAATAGTGAGGTGTTTTGTTTTTTTTTAATAGAAGATACGAAGATGTAGTAGGGATGTTGCATGTAATGCTATCTTCTGACTTTTAGTAGGTTTTTTGTAATACCCTTCTGCACAATTAATTTTTAGAACAAAATTCACTAGTGGCTGGATGTTTCTAAAGATGATACAAGGAGCAGTAGTTAAAAGGAGAGCTGGTGTTGGTGGAGAAAGAAATACTGAGCACGGAAAGCCGCTAGCTATTTTGGCTAACCAATCTTCTGGCTTAGAAGAGCCATCATAGAGGTCTGCTCTGCATAAAGCAAAGTTAAACATGGCTTTAACACAAAAGTAGTTTTCCTGAAGCAATTGTAAAAACCCCACAGTGATAAGGTATCTTATTTTTTATTTTTTGGGTTTTGGCACAGTACAAAGTCATTAAGTCTAAGCACCTGAAAATAATTTTGGACTTAGCAACATATTCAGACAAATGATGAAGTATTTAAAAGCCTCATTGTACTGAAGAATAACTGTCCATAACAATTAAAGGTATTTAAAAAGGCTTTCAGAGCGGCACAACAGAAATTTATCTTATGAAATTGATAGTAAGTTGGGATTTTTGGTTATATACACTTTTGCACTGACAGTCTCACTGAAACTTCAAAAATGCAATGAAGATCAGATAATATTGAAGACATTGGCAGATTCTTTCTGGGTTTTTGTTACTGTTCCTTTTGTAGCCTGGCATTTCAGATATGAATTACACTTTGTTGTCTGTGTTCTTTGTTGTTTTCCATACTCACTATGATATAAATATCATAGTTCATTGGATTTTAAGTTTGAATGTCTCATAACTCTTAATATAGTGTTCATGTTATTTGTTTCTCCAAGGAAAAAAAAGGAAAATAACATGTTTCATTGAGTTATGTAGACACTAGACTGAGACTTGAAATAAATGCATTTGTTTCTATAATCTTAACAAGTTTCATTCTCATTGCACCAGGCCTGTGCTTAGCCTTATAATTTGTTTTTTGTACTACTTGGTATTTCACTATGCTAATAATTATTTTTATGTTGTGTTAATTACCTATTCTTATACATGTACTTTTATATTGGAATGAATTCCCTGGTTTTGGGTCACCCCACAGCTGTTGGCTAAGGTGTTCTGGCTCATAACTGATGCTGTTTGGAAAAGCTGTCATGGTACATTGTTGTGTCCAGGTAATAACTTGCATCCAAGTCTGCCTTGGCAAGCAAAAATATGTTAAAATGTCCAAATTTTAGAAAATAACTTAAAAAAATAAATATAAATGCTAGCACATTTTATCTTGTATGCTTTTTCAGTTTTCACTGTGCTTTCTGCAGCTTCTCTCCGATTCATGGTTTTCCTTGCTCCTACAGTCGATAGAAGCTTTTCCAGATCCTTCTTTCAGCATTGCTTATACTTGCTGATTGAAAGGTTCTATTGTGTTGTTTTTATTCATAGCAAGTAATCTGTATCACCAGGCCAAAAGTTGGCATATGTTTTATAACTGCTTTCTCTCTCTAGCTGGTGAATCCTTTCCCCATGTCAATTCAGCTTAAGTTAGGTTTGAGATCACCCCAAATTTTCATCTTTTCTCCTTTCTTTCCATTTTAGAGGGTTTGTTTAGTTTGAAGACCCATTGCTTTAGGACAAATGGCATAAATGTAGACTATGTGTTTGTATAGTTTGTATACAGTTTCTGTATGGAAGACTGTCCTGTAATACTAGTACAATTTGTTGTCTAGTGAGATAGTTCACCAGAATTTGATTTGTTTCCCCACCCCCTTCCACTACTCTCTCATCTGAACTCTTACACACTTTGCTAATTTTTTTTCAATTTATATGTCTGATTTTTTTAAAAAAACTTTTTAATTCAAGTTTGTGGTTTTCATTATTTTGAGACATACAAGTTCTATGAATAGTTCCAAAATGTTCCCAGTTACACTTACTGAACTCCTACACATTGCAACTTTACTTAGATTTATGATAATACATATTCACAGTTTTAAATTTTGATCCTTTTTCACAGTTGTCAAAAAAAATTAAAATCCTTCTTGTTTACTCTTCACATAACATTGCTCTCTTCCCCTCTCCTCTCGCAGTTCCTTGTAATATACTTGCTTTACTCAAAACTCATCCTGTTTTCCAGATACCCCAGTCACCCTGATGAAATTATTAAATTGAATTTCTTTAATATACTGTCAATCAGCTCAAAAAATATTAGTACTTTACTGGTTTTTCTTTCACTATCAGATAGGGAAGATTAACTAGGCATGTTAGGGTGTTTTCATCACCTTAAAAATTAGGGTTTTCACAGCAGACACTGCTGGAGATCTTCTGTATCTCTGTGTTGTGTTTTACCGTGGAATTAAATCAGTTCCTTTTCAAGCCATCTAGTTTGATTTTTTTTTTTTTCAGTATAACTGCAAATGTCTAAATTTTGCTTCAGTTTTTGAGAGTGCTTGATCTTTGTAAATAAGGCTTTAATTCCTTTTTTCAAAAGTCAGCTTCTTTCATCTTGTATCTTAACTTTGGGAAGCCACACAGAGGAAAAAACATACAAACCAGATCTCTTAAATAAATGGATATTTGGTAAGTTAGTTATGCTCAATTATGGAAGTACGAAAAACTTAAATGCCTTTTTAAAAAAGATTTGCTGTCTGATACACAATACGCAATTAAATTCTTTAGAAGACATGAGAAGACAACAATGGGTGCACTCTTACAGGAATGTAGAAAGCTGGGAAAGTTTGCAGATAGAAATGCATCCTATCCAGAGCTCTTGAGTAGTTTTTCAATTGCATTTATTATTTAACTCACCAAGTGCTTAAATTATTTATCTACGCTTCTTAGAAAAACAGTAGAAATACGATATCAAACCTTGTTGTATTTTACTTCTGTAACACAGTATCCGTGGTGTGATGGTTTGGTTGTGGGTGAGCTTTCTGGCGTGTTTGGGCTGTGGACGGCTTGGACCAGAGTTGTCTGATCATTTTCTCTTCCTTTTCTGCCGATCTCCATGTATCTGTTTGCTGCTTCATGTCTTGCCCAGCACTGTAGACTTTTTGAAGTTCACACTCACACGCTGTGCTACACTGACTATTTTCTTAGCGTAACAGTTTTTGAAACATAATTTGGCTTCTTGGCTGTTATGGTTAGCAATCATGAATGATTTAAAATGGTGGTGGAAGTATAGTTTCATCAGGTGTACTCAGCTTTTAGATGTGGCTTCCCAGAACTGACCGTCATGTGAATCCCAGCTCTCTTTTCTGAGAAGTGATTTGGCAGTGCTTGGGATACCCTGGATAGTATGAGTCTGGCTGGGCATCCCACCACCAGAACCTGCCCTTGCTAGTCAGTGAGGACATCATGGGATTGTGGGCAAAGAGCCCACCAGAAATGCAACTGTCAGGAGCGGGCTGTGTGATTTTTCTAAAATCACAAAATATATCATTATGTCTTGGAGCTCTCCCTAAGTGTTTTGCTAAGGGTCACACAGCTGTAGTAGATGCAGGAATAGATCTCAGCTCTGTATCAGCTGGCGAGTCTTACTCATTTACTGTTAACATACAGAAATAAGAGAAAATTAAAATAAGCTTCAGGAATTGGAGAAGGGAGGATGAAACAAATCTAGGCTGGTTGGTATAGGAGCAGTATGTCTTGAGAGAGAGAAGAAATACAGAAAGGATATAAAAGATGCAGAAGTGGAGACGAGGATGGGGCAAGCATCGTGGAGTCAGAATGGGCACAAAGTGACAGAGCTTAGAGACCACAGTGGCTGCAGCAGTCAGGGGCAATTGAGTTGCACCTCAGAAGCTCAGTACCACCTTTTGCATGGAGGGCAGTGCATTAGTAAAATCATCATAAATGAAGAATTAGCACACATTTTGTGTGTGCTGTGAGTGAGAACCCTTCATTTCAGTTGGCACTGTACCATCTCCAGAGTTGTCTGAAAGCTGCTGTGCATCAGATTCGGAGCTCAATGATTACAGTAGATACAGGTTATCTCAGAAGTAGAAATATACCCACAGTCTGTGAATTTCAACAAATGTATGACTGGAGGAGAAATACTGTGTTTTCCAAGGTCTTACAGTAGGATAAGATTTTGTTTATGATATGTGGCAATAGTTTCAATCTACGTGATACCAGGGTTGGCTCATGGTGTATCCACCAAGCTTGCAAGAAAGTAAACAGACTGTCAGCAGTATGGCAGGTAGCTGAGCTGTTCTGGGAGCTAAGAGTTGTGTTTTATTGTGGGTTTTTTTAACTAGATTTGTTTCTATAATTAATCCTTAGTGCTTAAAAATTAAATATTCAACTGTTTGGTTATTTTAAGGTAGGCATAGACTTTTGGGGGTGAGCTCCCCAAAATGACCTGTGACTGACCTCTTGTGTCATTCTCATGGGGATGCTGCAGGAGTTGTGTTTCTGCTTACAAGTCCCAGGTCTGAACACTGCCAAGTTTTCCAAATGAGAATTAAAAGCAAAACATCCCCAAAGGAAAGAAATGCCATCTTACAGGTCCAGTGTTTTTAGTTGTGGTTGGTTGACACTCGCTGGATGCCAGGTGCCCACCAAAGCTGCTCTGTCACGCCCCTCCTCAGCTGGACAGGGGATAGGAAATGTAATGAAAAGCTCGTGAGTCCAGGTAAGGACAGGGAGAGATCACTCACCAGTTACCATCAGGGGCAAAACAGACTCGACTTGGGGCAATTACTTTAATTTATTACTGTTCAAAGCAGAGTAGGATAATGAGAAATCAAAAAAAAAAAACCCACCCACTTTAAAACACCTCCCCCCCCACCCCCCCTTCTTCCCAGGCTCAACTTCACTCCTGGTTTCTCTACTTTCTCCCCTGAGCGGTGCAGGTGGATGGGCAATGGGGGCTGCAGTCAGTTCGCTACACATTGTCTCTGCCGCTCCTTCCCCCTCAGGGGAAGGCTCCTCACACTCTGCCCTGCTCCATCATGGGGTCCCTCCCACAGGAGACGGTCCTCCATGAATATTCTCCAACGTGAGTCGTTCCCACAGGCTGCAGTTCTTCGTGAACTGCTGCAGTGTGGGTCTCTTCCCACGGGGCGCAGCCCTTCAGGCACAGCTGGCTCCAGTGTGGGTCCTCACGGGGTCACAAGCCCGGCCAGCAAACCTGCCCCAGCCTGGCCTCCTCTCCCCACGGGGCCACAGGTCCTGCCAGGAGCCGGCTCCAGTGCAGGCTTCCCATGGGGTCACAGCCTCCTTCAAACATCCAACCTGTTCTAGCATGGGGTCCTCTACAGGCTGCAGGTGGGTATCTGCTCCACCATTCACCTCCATGGGCTGAGGGCCACAGCCTGTGTCACCAAGGGCTTCACCACGGGCTGCCGGAGAATCTCTGCTCCGGCACCTGGAGCACCTCATCCCTCTCCTGCACTGACCTGGGTGTCTGCAGAGCTGCTGCTTTCACATATTCTCACTCCTCTCTTCTGCTTCAGTTGCCCTTGCACAGGTTTTTCCCCTCTTCTTAAATACGTTATCCCACTGTCACTGATGAGCTTGGCCTTGGACAGTGGTGGGTCCATCTGGCAGCCGGCTGGCGTGGGCTCTATCGGACGTGGGGGAAGCTTCTGGCAGCTTCTCACCGAAGCCACCTCTGTAGGCCCCCTGCTACCAAAACCTTGCCATGCAAACTCAGTATGTCATTAGTAATTGTTTAGTATTTTATAATGCAGTGGCATTTCAAGCCATGAATGGGCAGAGATGTCTGGAGCTTAAGGGCTCTACTGAGGTAGGAAATAGCAGAAACGCTCAGTACAGTTGGCTGTCTAAAGGCTCCAAAAGCCTGCTCTGTACTTGGCTTGAGGAGTCATCGAAGGTGTAGTGCTTCAATTTTGCTAGACTAACGTTTTCTAACCGAATATAATCCATGATGATATCTCCAATCAGATATAATTGTTAACTTCCTTATGCAAAAAATTGAGAAATGTCCTTGTACCTAAGGCTTGCTGGCCACAGCGGCAGGGCTACTGCAAACTGCAATGCATTTCTCCTCCATCATCTCCAAGTCTCAAGAGCGGTGGAGGGGAGCAGTTGCTTTTCAATGGTAGTACAAGGTATTTCCTTCTCGCTGTTGATACTATGAGGGGTATTTTTACCACTGCATGCTGGTTTTAATTTGGTCATTGTGATGAATGAGAGAGGCACAAGATGGATTTAGGGAACAGGTCTGTGCACTGTGAGATTGGATGGTTTGAGGGAGAAAAGGAGATGAGGAAAGAATGTATTTCAGAGGAAAGTGGACATGATGAGAAGTGGAAAGAAAATGAGAAATGCTTGCTGAATTTGTACAGGGAAAGAAAGGAAGCATGCCGGGGGAGACGGAAAGAAAGTACTAAAACACAAGAAATGTTTCATTACCAAAAAAAATTAAATCGGTTGCTGATGAGTATAACAGGAGCATACTACACTTAAAGATAAGGCCTTGAAGAGAGAGAGAATGCATGTTAGGAGTTCTAAATTTTACCGTGTTTTATTATTACTGTTTTGTTCAGACAAATTACTTGACAGAAATGAAAAACTTCTTTCAGGCTGAGGCGTGTGTGCCAGTTTTCACCACAAACACATTTTTAGAGTTGGTTTATAATCTCCTAGAAATAGATAAAAATGAAAATGCTGATACAGCCTAGCATGTGGTAATGTGAATATGCCTCAAAAATAAATGAGAGGTCTTACTGTACTATGTCTTAGGATCTTAGCATATCATGCTTGCTTGTTGAATAATAATTTCCCATTCATACCAGTTCTGTTCTTCCCTCCTCTTCCTCTTTTTCCCCACCCTTCCTCCTAGCCTGAGAGGACTTAACCAGCACTGCAGGCTTCTGTTTCGTATGAGCACCCTCCAGTGCACTTCACTATAATGGTGAAAGTGCTGCAGTTCCCAGTCTAATTGCTCTTGAGTTGGCATGTAGGTCATCACCTCGTCGTTCGCTTTGTCTTCTGTCCAAAGAGCTGATAAAAAGCACATTGCTATGCTGTGGCTTTCCAGTGGCTGTTGAAGGTTTGTCACAAATCAGTGTTGTCTTTCTGCACCTGCAGCACAGCTTTTTGCTCTTTGCCAGGCATAAATAGCAGGTGGTCCCCTTACAGAAATATTTTATGTAAGCAAAGCTTTTCTGTGTTTAGCTCTGCTCCTGCCTCATAAATCCAAGTCAGGCAATAGGCAGCAGCTCCTCTAACCTCCTCAGAGGTTGTTTTCTGCAACTGCTGGAGAGTTAGTTGTTGCTTAGCTCAAATGAAAAAGAGCTTTGTATATACTGAGCACTAGAGCTCAGCTGAATCCGGGCATGTATAATTGAATATACTTTTTTTTCCTTTTATTTCTATCTCATTCTCTCTCACTTGATGAGAGGAAGTTGCATCTCTTCTCCCTAATTCAGCAGTCTGGGCATTCACATGCCCCGTACTCCTGAATGACTGAACTGTAACAGTACAAAATTTCCTATTTTAACTGGATTTTATGAAAATCTCTGGCCGGTGATGTTAGACTGACATCCCTCACAGGATGAGGTTTTCTTCACCACAGTGGTGTGATGCTGGCAGAACTGGGGCTGTGTGTTCAAGGCTGCTGGGTCAGTTCTTCAGTCATTTACACCAATTTCACACAGCTCTAGCTCCACTCACCGCATTTTTTTCTGATTCTCTCACTAGCATCCGCAGAAAGGCTATGCAAGTTGGTTTTTGCGTGATCTTGATACTAATTTGATAGTAAAGATAACACTGTGCTTAACCTGTATCATTGCTTTTAAAATATGAGTATTGTTTCTGTTGCTGTCTCGGTGCTGGGTTTGTGCATCCAGGGCCTGGATGCAGCCCCTGGGGCCCTTCCAGAAGCACACAGACATCTGCAGAAGTGCCTGGTCAGGGAATTGGATGATGTGCTGATTCGGAGCTTATGGCTGCCTGTCCCATCCCCGTTCTCCATGGGAAGGCTATTGCCACCACTGCCCTTCCCCAGGGAGTAATTGCGTCTGCTCTGGAATGGCTACCTCCAGCCAGCTCCAGGGAAAAGGAACATCTCTCAGCCTTCCTACCCTTTGAGATGTCTTTGTGGCATTGCTGCAAAATGTCTTTGTAATTGAGCAAGGCAGAGCGTGTCAGCAGCTGTGCTGGGCTGTAATGTTTTTTTATTATTTTAAAAACAAAACCAGAGTTTATGGTAAGACACAATCTAGCACCATTAAAAGCATTTTTACTTGAGCAAAAGGGATACTGGGGTGGGAAGGAGAGAAATGGAAGGGAGGGGCTTACATGGTCAGTGCTCAGGGTTTTCTAGGAAGGAAACCATTAAGTGTGGGCAAGAATGAAGAAGAGGATAAAGGTGTAGGTGGTTTCAAGTCCAGAGCGTCTGTTTGAACTTACTTCAGAGTACTTAAGGAATTAGCTAAAGCAATCTTTGAATCAGATTTCTTAAGCAATCTTAAGAATCTGTATTTCTTAAGAACACATGGAGGGAGGCAGGGTCTGAGAGGACTAGGGAGGAGCAGAGATGGATGTGGTCTCTAACAGGGAAAGAGGAGAAGTTAATGATAATAATAGACCAGGCGTTAAAAAAAACAAAAAAGGATGAATTATTAAATAATTTGCCAGTACTTAGTGAGTAGCGAGGGAATAGCCAAATGGATTTGTCAAGAACAAATTACATCGAGCTAGTCCGATTTCCAGCGTTGATGGAGTAACTGGCAGAAAGGCTAAGAAAGAAATAGTAGATGTGATCCAGTCTGACTTCAGTAAGGCTTTTGACGCTATTTCACTTGACATACTGTGCAAACCAGGGAAGTGGTCTAAACAAGGTCTCTATAAAGTGACTTCTGCAGTGGTTGAAAGGCTACAGCAAAGGTTTGGCTTTCAATGACTTTGGGCCAAGTGGTGAGAGTCAGTTTTCTGAAGGGCTCTGTCACATACCCTATTCTCTTCAATATTTCTTTTGTGATTTGCATGATGAATTTGAAACTACTTAGGAAAATTATGAAAGACTCAACTGAAAGGGGTTATGAATGTTTTGAAGACGCAACAGGATCAGACTTTAAAATGTTCTGGATAAATTATAAGGGTCTGAAATGAGTAAGATGGTATTCAGTGGAAGGCACAGCTGGGAAAGAAAAGTCAAATGTATAAATGTAAAACAGGAAATAAGAAGCTAAGCAGCTGTGCTGCAGAGCAGAATCAGTGTTCATTTTTAGTGGATGACAAATTAAGCAGCTTACTAATGTGATGCCATTGCAAAGAGTACAAGTCTTGCTGGGTTTTATAAAGACTTTGTGCCCCAGGTGAAGCCATTGTGGATGCTGTCTGCGGTATTAGGGTATCACACTAGGAGAGAAGTAGGCAAACTTAATACAGGAGCAGGAGAGAGGATTGTTTTAGAAAACATGATGTGAGACAGGGCTGAAGGAATTACGTTTTTTCACTTGAATTTAGGAATTCTCTCTTTTTCGGGACTCATCAGTTTACCAAACATTACACTACTCAAATCGTAATACAGCATTTCCAGGTCCGCTGGACTAGATACAAGAAGAAGCAGAATTAGCACCGTTGAAAGTACAGACTATGAAGCTGAGCAAAATGAAAAATACTTCAAAGAGCTGCACAATTCATGGAAAAACTTTGAAGAGCTTTGGGGTTTCACTGTTTTCTTAGCAAGAAAATTTAAATTTTTAATTCAACCGTGTTACTCCTACTACTTCTTCCCCACTAGAATTAATAGCACTGCACATAACCTTACTATTTAAACAACCCCTAATTAGGATGTCAGCATGAGTTTGCCTTCCAGGCTCTCCCACAAGTTGATGCCATGCTGCCTTTTTACCTTCCTGCAGAGGAGCCGGTCCCAGCCTTTGTCTTGCCATTTATACTCCTTTCAGACACATACTTCATTCCAACTCCTCTTCTGGTATTTTTCCCCCTTCTCGTAGGAAAAATGCCAGGTCTGATCTCCCAGAATTGCCACCTTGTTCATGTTCTTTAGAACACCTTGGTCAGTGAGCACTTTTCCACCAGGGATACTCTTAGGTTGCCCCCTGATGCACTTTCTTGGACAACAGCACTGCTCCTTTCCAGTCCTTTGGTTTGCTCTGGAAGACTTGAGCATCGTCTGCCAGAGCAATGGGCCACAGCTATGAAGGTGAGATCAGCAAACCTCTAGCTTTACTGCTGGTCAACCTGTCAGATCATTTCTGTTGCTGCAGGGACTAATGGTGTCTGGTGGCAAGTGTCCGGCTGACACATGCTTCCAAACCCGTGTGCGAGCCCCTGCCCTGCAGAGCAGCATTTGTGAGCACAGGATCTTTGTGTACCTCAGTTCTGCTATGAGATGCGTGGGAGATTGTCATCTGATAATTATTTGTCGAGCCTTTGACGATACTAATTGGCTATGGATTATGCAGCTTTCTGGGGTTTTTAATTCTGTCAGGTCTCGAGTCTCAGAAGATCTTTCCTTCTGCAACTGGAATGATAGTTTATTACATGTTGAAACTTCTGTACAGCACTATAATGCATTGCAGTGGTTATTTATACAGTGAAGAATGTACAGGGCAAAAAAGATATAAATGCATCTAGCAGGAAAGAACTGGAGCAACTAATGATTTAAAAAGACAGAATGAGAATCTGCATGCAGTATAATATCTAAGCAGATTTCCCCCCAGTATTCCATATGAAGTCTACTCCTTCAGTATCTGCTCTATTTGCAGAATTTCTTGTTCTATTCCAAATAATGCCTTGCTGTGTATGAAATACCCGTGACACATTTTGTAGTCCTGAGGTGACTACAAACTAGTTGCAAACTATAGTAACAGTTATGTTTTGTAACAGAGCACGAAGGTGAATATTTTAAATGTCTGTTTGCTGGACTAAAGAAATGCTTCTGAACCAGGTGTGACTGAAGTCACTGCAATTGTGCTTTTAAAAAAAAAAATATATATATAGTATCCCTTTCACCTGCCAGAGCATTGGGGTTTGGTTCAAAACCTCTTGATGCGGCTGACACACGTGGAATCACACAGCAGTGAGAAATCTGATGCTGGGAGGGTTGGAAGCAGAGAGCTCTCCTTCACTGTGTGCAGTGTACGTGAGAGGGGAGGGAAAAGCGCGAAGGAGACTTTTTATTTGCTCTAAGTATTCCCTTTTCTTTAATAGCACACAGCTTAGTTCTCTCTTTTTAATCTCTGGGCTGGTAGCAGGCTGCATTTGTACAGCGTGTTGTTGCATGAGTTAACAATGTGAGCGAGGTCCTGCGGGAGCGTTCTGGTCTGTGGGAGAAACTTGTTTGGTGTTGCTTTCTGGGCAATGAACGGCAGTTCATTTCAGGAGCTAGGCAGGGTTAGCGAGGAGGGGGAGGTGGGATCAGTGGACGGTTTTCAAGTAGGTACTTTCTTGGCCTTTTCATGCAGGTGGCACTTGGTCACACACAGGACGAAAGTAGCACGTTAGTTTCTTACCCAGCAGGTCTGCCTGCCGGGCTGTGTAGTTCGCCTTGTTTTCAGTGGGAAAAGAGGTTGCTTTCTTTGTCGGTAAACCAATGTAACATGAACTGATACTTTCCAGTGCTACGCGCTGACAGAGTTGTTCACTCTGTCTGAGGCAGGGAGAGCTGTGCAGGGGCTCTGGCTGCACAGGGGTTGAGTGTTGTTTCATGTGCCCTGGCGAGTCTTCCTACAGACTGCAATAGGGCAGGAGGGGAGGGGGAAAGCCTGGTGCCTGCACCTAGAAAACAAAGGGACATGATCATACAGAGATAAAAATGGAGAAACAATAAACACAGGTTTCCTGTGGTGCTATTTGATAGTCCGTTTCCGAATACAAGCTTATATTAAATATCATTTGTCCGATATATGCTGCTGCTTAAGCTGCCCTTGGGATGCTTACTCTTTACCAATGTAGTTTATTATATCTACTGGCAATGCAGGTGTTTTTCTAAAAACAAAACTGCAGCATTGCACAGAATTTCACTCATGGATGAGATTTTTTCAGATTATCCTGTGCAAAGCTGCGGTCCCATTTTCATATGAACTCACTGCCTGAATCTAAGTCTCTATCCCAAATAATTAACTGAGAAGGATCTGTCCCGCAGCATCACAGCACAGGCACAGCCATACTAAAGATGATGTAGATGAGAGCTGTCCACTGTGCAGAGCATTCTCACAATTCTTTGGTGCAGGAGGAGTCGAGTCAGGCTCTGCTGAAGGTCTTGCTGCTTTAGGACTGCTGTCTTTTAATCTCAGAGTTGAGGCTTTGGTGCAAATTCTTCCCTTGGAAATCTTCTGTCTTCTGCTGGGCAGCCAGTCTGCTGCTCTCTCTGCTTCTCCAGCGGGTGTATTAGTATGCTTTGAAGGTGAGTGACTTTGATGTGATCACCTTTGGCTTTCTCTGCATCCCCTGGGAGAGGCCGTGGCCACAAGCCCAGCTGAGTGGAGTCTCGGCGGAGATGCTGAACTTTTCTTGCTGGGGCTTTCCAGTACCAGCCGATACAAAATGTAAAGCTTGAACTTTCAAACTCCCAATTCCTAGGGAGTGCTTGTGCAGGGAAGGTCAAGCTGGTGGACTGTCAGCTTTAGTCAGTCCCATGGGGAAAGGCATGGCCTGAAATGCTGAAAGTTCACTCCATACTGCCTTTGCACAACTTTTTTTTTTTTTTAATGTCAGAGTTTCTTGCTGCATATAACTGACTGTTT
Organism: Ibycter americanus; assembly: GCA_035590275.1. Classification (NCBI taxonomy): domain Eukaryota; kingdom Metazoa; phylum Chordata; class Aves; order Falconiformes; family Falconidae; genus Ibycter; species Ibycter americanus. Next base: position 56,472,778 of record JAVJGI010000060.1, on the reverse strand, counting down.
GAAAAGATAAGTGAACTTCTTTCGAGGCCTTGTGGCCAGGTGGGCTACGTCCCAGGAATTGCCTTGAGGTATTTGTGGGGTGTGTTGTCAATCCAACATTTCATGCCAGTCTTTCTTAAATTTACTCTTGGACTTCGACTCTTGGTTGTAGTCTACTGGTGTTGCTTTCAAGGCTAGTTCTTGCCTACCTGTAAAGGGTGGCAGCTTTGTGGTGTTTTCTAAATTATTGGCATCTAATAATATAACCTAGGATAGTTTTTACTTATTGAATTACCTCCTTGAAATTTAGATTAGGGATGTTTCTTGGCTCTCAGATGATCTCACCTCCACCTTCAGTCCCCCTCCCCTCTGTTCCTAGTGTCCAGGTTGCCTTTCTCTGTTCATTAACAATCCTCCCTTTCCTTGGGGATGCTCAGAGTCCTCAGACGCTTCACAGTGCTGTTGTGCCAAATAAAAATGGTTTCTCTTCTTTGTGAGCAAGTGGACTTTTCAAATCCTGAGTAAAGCTATGTGAAAATCCATTTTGCATCATTAGTAAACAAGGGCAAAGCAGGGTTAATAATTTCATTAGAGAGGATCAATTTCTTATGCTCTTTGACATGAGTAGAAAGAGGAAGGGGATTTTGGTATAGTGTGCCATTCTCCAGGTTTTAAAATCAATGTTTATGTGTCTTCTCTTCCTCCCTGAACTATGCAGACTTAATTACATTCTTCAATTAGGAATCAAGGATTTATTTGTGTTATCAGTTACAATTAAGGAAAAGTCCATGGTAATTACCGCCTAATATACATTATCATTATATGTAAATGTCGAACTCTTGCAGACAGCCTTATAGAGTCAATTAAAAAAATGATCTGCTTAAGATTAAATTCTTCAAGACTTTTTCAATTCCACAAATATGAATCATTTTGGCATTATATTTCTTGGATTTAAAAGATGGCTGATCTTGATGAGACAAGTTGTCATTTATAATGCATGTTCTGTTTTCCGCACACTTTGGTTTTCATCACTCCTGTGTGTTCCTTTCACAGAGCTGCAGTGACATTTTGGAGCAGAGTTTTTTATTGACTTGAGAAGATTAACATTTACTAGAAACACAACCTAGTTTCTTTTATGCTACACAGAGATATCATCTATAATAAAAAGCACGGTTTTGAAATCATAAACACGTATGTAGTCAGCTTCCTTTTTAAATGACTAAGTATCCTCAGGTTTTAGAGTCACCATTACTTACACAAAGATGATGGTCTCTGTGTGAGGGTGAGATGTTAATTAAAACAGCAGACAGCACTGAGACAGCACTGATGGCTGGAGCATGCTGCCCTCTGCCTACAGAATTCAAGAAACGTATTTTGCTTCTCTCTGTCTTCAGCATTTAACCTGTATCACTGCAAACCTTGCATGCAGTTACCTTGGTGTATTGTAGGAATTTCCTCCCATTCTAAAAGTTTCTCTGCAACATGTTTTAAAATCCCTGCTTTTAAGATGATTTGGATTGTTACCACATTGCTGAGACTGTGATGAAATATTACAGCCATGCTTTCTGTGAGGTTCTTTTAGTTACAATAAATGAGAGTTCCCCTTACCCGCCTGTGGCATCTGTTTGTGTAGAAATTCAGGGGTCCTTTGTAGTTTCCGAAAGAAATTTGAAAATAACCTCAGCATTGTAGCCAATACTCCCTTTTTCTCAAAAAATGCAGGTTCGTGCCTGTAGAAGCTCTTATTGATCATGCATGTGTGCCATGTTTGCCTGAATAATCAGCATGTCAGCACTTCCACTTTTTATTTTACATATAAAGCCTTCTGGGATAACAGGCATTGTTTAAAAATACAGTTCTTTTCTGATTTTTCTGATAAAGGTCTTTATGAAGAAGCATGTGGTGTTCAGAGAGTTTAAATTAAAAATTAGGTGTATTTCTGAAACTAAAATGCTAATCAAGAAAAAAAACCACAAGACTTTTTAAAATTATTTTTTAAATTATTTTTAAATTATTTTAAATTATTTTTAAATTTTTAAAATTATTATTTAAAAGGCAGTTATAGTGTCAGACTTATGATTTGAAGAAGTTGATATTATTTACATCTGGATACCTTTTTTACTGTGGGTGCAGATCACCAGATGTACAGATGGATGTGTGTTCAGGTATGAGACACATTTATATAAAGAATATGAAACTAGTAGTTTGTTGTGTGTTTGTGATCATAGTAGAGGCCTGTGGAGTTGTCAACTGTATAATTACTTCAGCATATAAAATAATTTTTTTAGAAAGATATTTTGAGAAAACACTGAGAGCTTTAAAACGACTTACTGAAAATAGCCATAAAATCTGTTTCATTATAATATTAATGAGCCATGTCTCTGTGTACCTCTGTGGCTAACTCAAAATTTATCTTTTAATATGTAGAGGCTTGTAGAACTGTCTTAAATGGGTCCAGCTCCTGAACTGCTGTGATCACGTAGAGTCTGTTTTTATTTTAAAAAGGTAATTTTCCATCCATCCTTCAAAAACAAAACATCCCACTGCATGCTCAAAACCCAAAAGACGTATGCAGAGACCTAGGCATGCTACTTAGTGTATCTTACAAGTCCAGAGTGGTCGTGAAGAAGGGAAAAGGAGCTCTGTAATTTTCTCTGAAGAAAAGCCTTTGGGGATGGCAGGGTTGTTAGAGCAGCGCTGCGGTACACATGTAGCTTTGTGGTTGTCGCCATGGTCCCAGGTCAGAGTCTGTCTGGGAGAGGTTTGTGCCCTTGATTGGGAGTTGAATGCTTCGAGATGTGGTGGCCTGGGGGTGATGCCAGATGGCCAAAGGGGTTTGCGTTCACCAGGTCTTGGGCAGTCAGCCAGCCTGTGCATTTCCAGATGTGGTTGTTGGCCGTCCTCGTACGGTCAAGCCAACACACAGCTTGTTGGGACAAAGCAACGTGTTGGTCCATTTCACATACTTTGCAACGCCTTCATTGGTGAATTGTTACAAGTCTTGACCCCCAGGATGAAGTATCTTTGGAAATCTGGTTTTAAAGGTCATGCTTATGGGAGCGTCTCATCACGAGAAGGCATCCCTCACACTTACATCCGCACACATGCACAAACAGCTTCTTGGGCCCATGCTCACCTTGTTTGAAGTGGAGAGGCTGCCCTCTTTTGACTGTGGAAGTTTGATTTGTTTTTGCTCAAGAAACTTAATGGGCTCCTCTCTTTTTTGTTTGCATTTGTCTTGAGGCTGCCAGGTGCTGTGTGGGATAAGGGGACTGGGGATTGTGGGGCTCCTCCTTGAATGGCAGTAGCCTGTAGCAATCTCCCATGAAGGGTCCCTGTTCCTCCTGGTTTCTAGCTACTGTTTTGTGCCACTTTTCCTGTAGTTCTGTTGGCAAACGGGATGCAGTTGTGCCTCTGGAGACCCTGGCAGGGCATCTCAGCAACCAGGGCTCCTCTCTCCTGCATGCTGTGCCTTGTGGTGCTAGCACCTGAGTGCAGTGGACAAGAGGGGATGGGAAGCATTAAAAGAGGCTTTTATGCATGTAGTATGCTCGTTCAACTTCCCTCTCCAAACTTTTCTAGGTTTGTCTATAACAGGGTTTGTTGGATGCTCACGTTTATGGACATAGTGTGAGCATTACTTTAGAGTAATATGTTTCCATGAAATGTTGTGATGGCAGCCACAAAAAATCCAATAGATCAACAGTTCATGGGTTTGAATTGAGAGGCAGGTCATAAGAATTTATTTTATTAAACAGTAAAGACAGAGTAAGGAATGGGTCTGTCTCTTAGTTCATCTAGCTGAAAATGTAGCAGGCTGGTTGATCACCTCTCCCAGATGGTTTTGGCTGGTCCCTTACATCCAAGGAAGAGTCAAGCAGACAGACGGTAGGGCTGGGGCAGCTTTGCAGCCCTTCAGGCTCCCTCATGCATATCCAGCCTTTCTCCTTTCTGGTTTCAGAGTCAAACATGAGTAGTGATTTTCTTGTTTAGAGAATTCCATAGATATATTAAATGAAAGGCAATATAACTGTTTCATGAATCTTACATTATTTAAGGCTGGCTTTAATAAGAAAATCTAGCAAGGTCACCTGGAGCGAAGAGTAAATAGAGCCCAGTTTCCTTTCCATGAACATTACTGTGCAAGCCACAGTTAAAATGCATACTGGATACTTATTCTAGGCTTATCTGGAATTTTCTAGGAAGCTGCTTAGATTCTGAGTTATCCTGGTTGCAAACATGCGCTGCAAAGCAGCCACTCACAAGCACTGGGTAAGGTTTGGCCCAATGTACTGCAGTGTTCGTGTTTGGGATTGCCTTTTGGCGTAATTTACTGCTTTTGTGTCTCCCCCTCCGCCGCCTTTCAAAGCCACCTAACAAGACTAAGACTGTCATTTTATATGCTGGTCAAAAGTTATTAAGCCAGCAAAAATGTAATTTTTTTGGAAGATAAAAGTGGCTTCTCTTGCCAGTAGAGGGAGTCGGTGGACACTGATCTGGGACTTTCCAGGGGAGTGTGAGGAGGGCTTGCCACTGGGTATGGGTCTGGAGATGTGTTGGCTGTATCTACGTGTGCATACATACTCATCTTTTCTGTATGCTGCAGAAATGTATTTTCTATTGACAAAATCCTGATAGGGATTTGTGCTTATGGATCTGAGGAAAAAAAAAAAAGGTGAATAAAGGCATTTGTGGTATCGCATTTCACTTTTATTTAAAAGGGAGAGAGAGTTTGAATAGTTATCACCTTGTTGCAGATACATCAGGCAAGATGACCATTTTCACTGTTCCGCTGTAATTTTGGTAATATCTAGAGCATTTAGCAAAATAAGGTCTTTATTACTCAATTCTGTTCATGGAAAAGCTTTTTTAAACCAAGCCAAAAAAATCCCAGTTAAAAAAAAATAAAAATGTCTGTCCTGTCTTTAGAAGAACATTGTCATAGCGAGCCCTGATGCCAAACCCCTAGTCATTAAAATTGCTTTTTCTAATGTTTTGCGCCAACGTGGTGATTGGCCATAATGTGCCAATTTTCTTCTCCCTCAAAGGATTTGTGAACTTATCGGGCAGCCATTATTAATTATTGTTTTACAAATCTTAAATGCTTGTAGTTCTGCCACTTAAAATGACCTCTCTGGGTGCCGCGGTAGGTGAGGTGGAGCAGCAGGTTATGACATTTAGGGGAAAAGGCTTGTTCTTGCCCTTGCCAGGAGGATGCGGAGTTTGAGCTGCGGGAGCGGAGGGCAGCAGCGGGCTGCAGGGGTAGGGCACTGCATGGGGTGGCCAGCTCTTACTGATCCACCCTAGAGACTTCAGCGGGAAACGAAGGGGGTGGCAGTGAGGTGGCCAGTCCCAGTGGTAGGATCCTTGTTCTCCTGTCACCACTTGTGCCTTGGTGGCAGAGGGCTGGAGGCAGCTCCATTCCTCTGGCTCTAAGCTCTGGTAGGAGGGAAAGGCAAGGAAGAAAGCTGGGTCTCCAACAGGTTTTCTTCCATGCTATTTAGGACTTGAAACAGAGCTTGGGGCACATATGTGGGAGCAGATACATTCCTGGAAGCAGCTACAAAGGGCTGGTTATAGGAAGGCATGCCCTGGCAGAGGAAGAGCTGCTGCACCCAGCAGTGCCATCTTTGTTCCTCCCAGGTGGAGCTGGCTGTAAGGGAGGCCATCAGGAGGTGCGTTGGCCAAAGCAGAAGACTAGATCCTGGGATCCAGAAGCTTCTGTCACTTCTTACTTATTCCTAACACCTAGAATGAGCGTATCTTACTCCTTGAAGGTGCAAGATCTTTCTCAGATTGTGATGGGAGATTCTTGTTCTCCATCTGCTGGGCAGATCTGGCTTTAAACTTGTGGATACCATCACCTCCACTCCACCTGATCAAGAGAGGAACATGGTCCTTTTATGGGCTGAAAGGTTGCAGTTGTTCCACATTTATGACTTTGTCTCCTGGGTTGGTTGTTTTCTTGGGGGAGGAGGTGGCAACAGGGTTTCCTGAGGTATTGAAACAAACAGTCTCATTTCAAAAAGAAGCCCAAAGTGCTGCTTTGGCATCAGTAAAACAGTCTTCGTAATGTCTTGTTGGAAAATATTCCTGTTAATCTTTACATCGTTCTGACTAATGGGGTTTTGTGCTTTGGCCACTTGGTTTGTTTCCCAGTAACTGCTCTGGCATCTGATGGCGTGTGTCATTGCAAATCCCGTGCTGCTGTTGCAGGGCACGCTATGTCCTAGGCCTGGGGAAAGTAAAACACAACCTTCTCAAAATGCAATTTTCTTTGTGCTGGTAAACCCACAGACTGGTCCACCTGTGGATGCGGTGGACCAGTCTGCGGCATGAGAGAAGCAGTGTGTTGGCAGTGACAGAGACACCTCCAAGGCAGTTTTGAGAGCCTGTTCATGCTCAGAGAGGATTTGAAATGTTTCCAGCCTTCTCAGTTTCCTTTTCCAAATATGGAGCAGTCTTGGGTTCTCAGTCTTTTCTTCCCAACAGGTGCTTAGTGCAGAAACATCCAGGTGTGTTTTCCTCTGGTGCTCCTTCAACAAACTGAAAGTGAGGAGGAGACAGGCTCGGCCATAGAGGAGGAAACCTTCATTTGAGCAGCATCCAAAAGATGCTAAAAAAAGGGCACTGTAAGAACCTGACTAAAAGTAAACTGAATAGGTGTTCCCCCAAAGTTGTTTGTGATGCACAAAATAAAATACAGCTGCCTTCCCTGAAAGCTTGTTTCTTTGCCACCTGCATAGGGTGAAGGAAGCTTCTGCACTGTCAGGGATTTTTGATTGCAGCGAGTTCACCAGTGCTCTGATGTTGAGTATCTATACTGTAGCATATTGATACCTGAAGGTATGAAAAGAAACCTCTTTTTAAATTCTTACAAAACCAAAAGCTTCTTTTATGATACTTGTTTAATAATCCAATGTAGCAGAGGAGTATGGGAAATAGCCCTTAACCTTGAAAATCAACTTGGAGAAAATGCTGTGAAGAGGATTTATATGGTCACAAATCTAACAATCCACTGAATTGCTTTTTCTCCTGAGATGTGAACTCTTATAGCTCTTCAATAGAGGCATGGTATAAAAGCCCAAAAAACCTATGTTTTCAGTTTGAGAAAAAACTTTCTTTGTGGTCAGGTTTAAAAAGTAGTGGGAGACTTCTTTTTGGTATAGTAAAATTTACAAGAACTGCTTTTACAAAGCTGTTTTTTGGTGTTTCTTATTGGGTCATATGGAGTTTCTTATTGCATCTTACTGAGTTTCTTATATTGTGTCTGGGGTTTTTTGTTTGTGGTGGTTTTTTTTGAAGCTGCTTCATTATTGACTTAATTCACATGTTCTCTCCACTCATGAATGAAATGCCACATGGTTCGCAAGGAGCTGGAAAAAGAAAGGAAGGATGGAATTGCAGCTTTTGTCACCCATGCCAGGGAGATGTTTTAAATATTGTGCAAAGAATGGAACAAAAAGAACACTGTTGGTAAAAATTAAAACCACAATAAACCAACACCAAACACCTTTTCATAGTATTTAAAAAGCAAACAAAACAAAACAAAAAATACACCAAGAAGACCCAAACCAAACCCAAACACCCCCAAAAGAGCAATTTTCTAAAACATGATAGCCTTTTGTGAAGCATATATGATGTGGGTCTTCTGCTGAATTATACTTCTTAGATCCCATTGATCAAAGGCATGACCTTTCCTTGTTAACTAAATGATTTGTTAGCTTTTTCAGAAGATGACTTCCTGTATCTCACTCTGTGCTGCGATTTCGAGCAGCCTATTAATGTGCATCATGTTGTATCTTTCCTTGTGTTGTTATTGTAACTTTTAATTGAGCCTGGCTTTTATTACACTAGTTCTTACTGCCATTTTGCTGTAACTCATTTCCTTGCAATTAGGTATGTCCCATCCCTGAAATGCAATTTTCTTTGTGCTGGTAAACCCACAGCACAAGTTTTACATGAGTCCTTTCATAGGATTTTTGCATTCAATAAAAAAATAGGGATCAGAAACCGGTGCCCCCAAGGCAGGATTTTGCAGTGCTTGAAGCACTTCAGGCAAGTGCAGTGTGACTGGGGCAGAGCTGGCATGGATTAAAAAGAGGAGAAGAGGCTGCAAAAGGCTGAGAGTGAGTTGTGGGTGTCTGTTGTTCCTACTCATCACTCACTGTGACCAGTGCAACTCGGAAAGAAAAAGGGGGGGAAAAGGTGGGGGGCGGGGGGAGGGGGGGAAGCCTTTTTCTTTTTTGGCAGTCTCCACCTGTTTGTTGAACATGACTGAAATGAGCTGGTTGGTCTCAGCATTACATTAAATGGAGAAGAAGGGATGTGATATAAACCATCATTCAAATCCATCGTTAATGGCAGAGTTTTCTTTTTCCCCAGCCAAAGACAGGGCTTGCTCTCCGCCTGAACTGTCTTGCCCAGGGAACCAGGAGGTGAGCTATGCACTAGCTTATGTGCACTAGCACTCCATGCCTTCCTGCGGGACCTCATCCTTAGTCCTGCTTAGCATATGACTGTGCTTATTGGATTGTATGATGGACTTGAGAAGAAGCCCATCCACCAAAGTGCTATTTTAAATAAAAGGTGAACATTTCAACGCTGACAGTATTTTTGAGTGAAAAAAAGGTGACTTTTTGTTAGGCATCACGTAACTATATTAAATGAACTGTTTGAATAAAACCATGATGGGAGTATTGAAGGATGCATGATGATATAACTGTAGAGATGTTATTTATTTCCATGCTGAAGCTTAAGGTATTTAGTACAGTTGTGATTTGTTTCTGGTATCTGGGCGTAAGTTTTCAAGCAGCCTTACACAAAGGGTGTTGAGTTGCCTCTTAATTAGTATTGAACCTTCTGGGAAAGGACTGCTGACTCACTATATAACTCACTCTGCAACTGCTTTGTCATTTGTCATATGCCACTAAACAACTCTTAGATATTAGAAACTATCCATCAGTACCTCCCTCAGCTGGACCATACTGACAGCTTACAAATGAAAGCCTCCCAAAAATCAAAGTCAATCTTCTGAGCTATTCAGTCCCTTGAAACAAATATTTCATGTGGAATAAACTGAATATTAACGAGACTGATGAGAAGATGAACCTTTGTAATCCCCTCTGCCATTTTATCTTCTGTGTCTGCTTTTGCTCAGAGTGGGTAGTCTTCTCTTGGGTTGCAGCCCTCTGTTTGGTTGAACTCCAGATTCCATGTAGGCATTTCAATATGGTCCTACTCCTCTTCCTGCTCCTCTTTGGCTTAACTGCTAAAACAGAGAACAAGGGCCTTTGGGCTCTGGATCTTGCCAAGGACTGGATCCAGAACTACAAATTCTGGATGAGACATCTGTTGTGCTTCTGATCATCTCAGCACTGGAGCCTGTTGCATTACAGCTGCAGTTCATAAACTCAATCCTTTAAGGCAAAATATCAGTGAATGTGTTTATTCATACAGGCTTCCAGGTGTTGCATCAAAGATTAGGGCCAGTAGTTCCTATGAAAGTAAGTAGAGAGAGGAACTTACACCTCTGCTCAGACCTGAAAGGGATACTGTCAATGCAGGGTTTGTTTCCAGGCTTTATTTTAAAAATAATAGTAAATGTTCAGTGTTGATAGGGGACCCAGATACTTTATTTGAATGGTTTTGTATTTTGCGGTTGAGGTTTATATTTATCAGAGGAAGTAAAAACGGACCAAAATTAATATAAACGAAGTACTTCAAAATTTATGAAAACTGCTTACTTTTCCTCTCTACTTTTGGTGATAGGATCTTGAAGTAGTAGATTCAGTATTTCCAGGATTCCAGGTAGTCCTTCTAATACCTGCCCCATCTTTGTGCAGAAAGCAGGGAAAAGATTTGGTCTACACCTCAGGTGCAGGCACATCCCAAATCTGTCAGTTTGAAATGCCTGGGAATACACCAGTGGGAAGTGCAGCACCACGCACCCAGCAGAAGGCTGTTACATGTGCACCAGCTCAGGACATCCCCCAAGTGAAGAGTCCTCAGTCAGCTTTTCATAGATTAACAGACTTAAAATGCACAGCCAGAAATCAGCATGTCGGTGGAAGAGGTGCTTCCTCTGTGTGTGGGAGAGTGTATAAATGTAGATTATTATTTTTAGAGGATTTTTTTTTTTACACTTACTTTGTAGAAAAATTAGCATCCTTACTGAAGCCTCATGTGAAAATGGCATTAGTAGCTGTAGGCTCATCTCCATGTCAGTAAGACATGAATTGGCATAAATAAAAAACTTTCAGGAGAATGTTGTGTTTCTAATTAAAAGAAAAAATCAAGACAGAGGCATGTTGTTAATGGGAGTGCAGTGGGTACCTGTGTTATGACCAACTTAAGGAAGATGCTTCCTTTTGTGGAGGCTTTTTGTATCCAAATGAAGGCATGGAGAGATTTGCTATTTAAATAGTTTTACACTCTGTTTCTTTGTAATATATGAGGATTGTGCATCATAACTTCCTGCAGCCTCACTCGTTTCCTCCAGCATGCATTTGGCTGTGCTGCAGAAGCCAGCATCCCTGTTGCTAGACCACAGTACCAGCAGAGCTTCTCTGACCTGGAACTCAACCAGAGACAGCAATTGCTCCGTAAACACAGTCTGTCTCAGTTGCATTTGCTCTCAGAAGGGCTTCTCCCTCCCTAAGAGTTACTGCTCACCTGACTCAGAATGTCTGAATTCCCTGTTGACAGTTGGCACCATTAGGGGTTTTCCTCCATGATCTGGAAGGTAAGCCCCAGGTGTGGCAGGCAGCATTGATATAAGCAGCTTGAAGCCCCAGTTCTGGCCAAGTAGAGGATGAATCTTTAATGCCTTCTGCCTGAGCTGCATTGCGTTTTCATGCATCATGGAAAGTGCTGCATTCAATCTTTATTTAGGTTTTCTTATCGGATATGAAACAAGCTGATGGCAAAATCTGCAGTTACTTCAGATTTTTAAATGATGGAGATAGATGGCTGTAATCTTCTGTCATTTGACATGATTTTTACCCGTACGTTTTTGTGCCCCAGCAGAAATGATAGGAATTCAGATGGTAATGAGGTGGCATCCAGATGCACGGCACACGCACATACACACAAAATATTGATTTAAATGTGTCCTGACAAGCTGGTCAGGCAGCAATCTGAAGGAAAGTAAACTTCTGAAGTGAAAGAGAAATAATGACAATAATGAAGAGGCGGAACGTTGATTTTAATATGTAACAGCAGTATGAAGATCTGGGTCTGATGAATCAGAAGGGGGAAGCTGGCACAGGAGCCTGCTGTGATTTGTTGCATACATTTGTTTCCATTTTTATCCATTAGCAGCACTGTGAGAGTTCAGATGCAGCCGAGAGATCAGGAATGGGGAGCAGGGGGAGGGGAACTTGGGCTGTTAAAGCTTTGATAGGTGGTGAATTTATATCAGCTAGCTTTCTAATTTCCTGTTAAAATGCCCAGGCCCCTTTTTCCTTGCCTTATTTTAAAAATAAATAAATAAATGGCATGGTTACCATCCCGTTTCTGCATTCCAAGCAGCAGCTTGGGAGTATTTCCATCACCTCAACAGTTTTATGGACCTTTTCAGTAAGGCAGCAGGTCTTGGAGGTTGGTGCAGTACCATTAGCATATGCCTCTGCAAAATATTTCATCCTTTTGTGACTCCCTTTTGATCAATTAAGTTTATGTAGCTCTTTCCAAGGAAGTTCATAGAGAGAATCTATACGCAGCCTTCTCTTTGTGGTACCAAGTTTATTTTCACTGCTGAAGTGCAGCAGCTGGCATGATGCAAACTTAAATGTATGTTGGGAGCGGAGGGGGAAGTAAGTGCGTTACAGCGATTGCTGTGCAAGCCAGTTTTCATAAAGCCTGTGACACGTGAACAAATACAATGAAATTAAAGGGTACAGTATTGCCAACTTTCTGTCTCTGGCTGTGAATACACTGATCTCTGGTATCTATAGATGCAGCCTGTTTGTGCTTATCCAGGTAGACTTTTACCTTACATTTGAATGGAAAGCTAGTGACATGCCACGGAATACGTTAATACGTGCACTTAAAAAGAGGAGAGGGGAAAAAAAAAAAAAAAAAAAGAGAAGTGCCTTTGGCCACAATCTTCTATTTAATTTAGTGCTGACTTCTATAAAATTTCAGTAAATGAAATAAATATTGAATAAACATTAAAGAGGGAGAGGGATTTTAGGTTTTTAAAGATAACGTGACCATAGTTAATAAGCAGTATAGATTTGTAAATAATAAACTCCATCACAGTTTGGAATATAATACAGTTGTTGGAAGAAATACTAGTGCTTGGTGCAATACTTCAGGATGTTTGTGGATCGTTTGGAGCGTTCAGTGAGTTTTAACCACTCATGGCCTAACAAAGGAAAAATACCTCAAAACGAGTTGGCTGAGAAACACCCCCAGGAGTTGACTCAAGGATAATGAAGGCAGTAGTGACTTAACAACCTCGTTAACTGTTGATAAAATTAGTAGATAAGATTAGATCAGGAGACCTATATAGTAATAAGAGTAGAGATGTGTTTAACTAGTCCTTAAAAGCAGCTAGAAATGTGTAATACGCAGAAGAATGTTGTATGACTTGGCAAATTAATGCATCTATGGGGAGATAATCCAAGATACAAAGATACTCTCTGAATGGAAAGCTGGGAAGACAGTGGTGCATAGAGGGACAAGAGCGTGTGGACAAATGGCAGTTAAGTTTGCTGCAGACAAGTATCAGTAATACTTGCAAAAAGGAGTTACTGATGTTCTGCTAAGAAAGGGCATGTCACAGGCACAGGAAAGTAACTACCTCTACTTAAATGTCTGTTGGACTGCACCAATACTATTAAATTAAATTATGGCTGCTTCTCAAACTGAAACACAGGAGCAAACAGAAGGGGGTCAGTAAAATCAGCAGATGGATTTCAGACCTGGGTTATGAGAAAAGATAAAAATTTATGTGTGTAGCATATTTGTATCCAATGGAAAATTATTAGAAGAGCCCAGATATTTATGGAGAGAGGAGAAAAGTCTTATGGGAAAATTTGAAAGGTCACAATAGTTGTAGAAAAGTGGAAAAATAAGGGGGAAATTAGAAATTAGTTAGTAAGAAATTTTCACTGAGATTTATTGAAACATGTGAAACGTCTTTAAAAAGGCTTTTGACTGTGTAGCACGATGAAGCGAAGTGGCAGCGTTCAGAGCAGCACTGGGGTGGCAGAGGTGGGCAGCGGCTGGTGCAGCCCGTCTGTCCCCTCTGAGCCCAGGCAGCTGTCTGGACATTCGGACCGGCCCAGGCTGTGACTCTTCTCAAGCCCCTAAACTTAGGCTGAGAGCTTTGGACTTCTGAGGAATTCAAGGTGGGGTTGTTTGTGCTTTTAAAAATACATGCAAGTTCCAGGCAAAATTACTAGTTGGCTAGTGGAAATGTAACACAGAACTGGAAGTTTGATGTCTGTTGATAAGCTATTAATTCATACCTGAGGGTGCAAAAGAAATGGGTGACAGGTTTTTTGTGTAAGAATGTTGGAGTATTAGAAAAATAATTAAAACAATTATTTGTTACTACTAATTTGATTGTTTGCAAGTGATAAGTTTACAATAATAGAGGAAGAATTTGTTCTTTATAGGAAGATATCTAGTGCTTTGGTTTTTTCAGTTGTCCTTTTATTTTTCCAAGGGAAACATTTGTTTTGCTGACTGGTGTATTTTACTTTTCTGTTGGGCTGTTCATTGTTTTACGGTGCATTGGTTTACCTCTGTATTTAGCTGTTCCTTGTTTGTTATTGATCGTTATTGTATATGACGTCATGTTCACCTTAGGAGATCGTAGGATTTCTCTGATTTGGAAAAAAAAAAGGGGGGGCAGGGGGAAGCTGATAAATCCAGACTTTTAAGTGTTGATGTTATCTGGCCAAGCTTTGAATTTTTTTGAGAGGAGGTATTAAAAGTGTGGTGAATAGCAGTGGGACAGCACTAAAACACTAATGATCCATGGAGGAATGACACTAAAACAAGCTTGAGCTTATCAACCTTTCGCTTTTGAGACTTATGTTGCAAATACTTCAACCCCTTCCCAAGGAACCTTTCCTCCGTTTGTTTTGTTAACTGTTTCCTGAAAGCAAAGCATGGTGATAATTTCCTTTGAGTCATAGATGTTAGACATGTTCTCTTTTCCTGATGTGAATATTGTGCTTTGTGCTACTGCTCACCTGCATGTTTGCTATCTGTTGCTGTGGATCCTGTCCCTTCTTCTACAGCATAATGGAAGGGGTGTGTGGAGGTGTGGATGATGTGCAAAAGGGTTTCCCTGCTCTCAAAGTGTTGGCACTCTGAGAATGTGGAGCAGTTTTAGAGCATAATGGAGCAGTTTTTCTAACACATTAGGAATTCTGATTATAAGATCTTTATCTGAGTGTTGATTATATATTTGATAAAACATGTTCTGTAGCTAGCCCTATGTTTTTAGTATTTTATTTGTATAGGTTTCACCGTTGTGCAAACCTGATTAGTATTTTAAGGATGAAAATAGCCAGAAGACTCTTCCAGTCCATTTTTAAATGGTGTCCATTTCATTTATTCAAAGCAGTATTTGAAATAGATGCAGACAGCAGGAGGCCATCGCAACCTCATCTTTTGCTTCGTACGCTAAGGCGAGAAAAGATATATGTTTAGTTACCCCCTGTGTAAGCAGGATGTGGCATCCAGACTGTTATTGTTAGAACAAGTCCAATAATTGACGTTTTGCAAAAATACTTATTCCAGAAAGGCAAGCCAGCAGTGGCTCTTCAGAGAACCATTTTGATAGTTTTCTGCGTCAGTAGATCTTCCCATCAGAAGGTGGTGATTAGTTTGAATTTTACTGGCTTAGAGTTCCAACCATTTATTTGCTTTGCCTGTGCAGCTTTTCGTTGTCTCCCTTGTCCATCAAGTGATGGAGTTGCTCTGGAGCACTCAGCATGTCCTTCCTGTGACAGCTCTTAGGCACTGTGTAATCAGGTCACTGTCCAAACTCTTCTAATACAATATTATGCTTACTGAGTCTGCATGAGGCATTTTTATTGTTCAGATCATTCTTGGTACTCTTCTCTGCACTCTGTCCAGTTTTTCAACCTTTTAAAAACAAACAGACAAATCCAAACTAAGCAAAACCTGGCACAGATCCTGGAGTTGAATATCGGGTTCTAGTATAGGTCTCCCTACATAAGGCTGGTAGTAATCTGTTCAGTATTTGTACACAAACTTCCCCCATTTATACAAGCAATGATTACATTAAACCAGCTCTTGCGGTTGCTGTTCATTTACTTATCTTGAATGGTCGGCTCAGTCATTTTCAGAGTCATTGTATTCTAGGATGTGCTCCCTAGTGCTTCAGGTGTGGTCTGTGTTCCATGTTCTTACATCTTGTATTTGGATGCTTAATTGTGTGTCTTCACTAAACTACTATGATAGAAGTATTTGGTAACACTTAGAGGTTTTTTACAGCATGCAGTGCTGGGAGATACCCAAGCTAGCTCTTGTTTGGCTGCCAGAGTCCGGTTGTAGTAACACAGAATTAATGGAGACTAATTCACTTTATTTCCGAGTCCTAAGCTAGGCTGGTGAATTCAAAGTGTACTGCCCTGTGTGGTGCAGCAGTCCCTGGTGGGATGTGGGTATCTGCAGTAGAAGAGCACACAGGTCTCAATAGGTCTCAGTTCTTAGTTCTTAGTAGCGATTGTTGCTTAGTGGTTTAAATCCCTTTTAAACAGTTACAGTTCAAATGGTGATTCAGAATGCCTTAATTAATCATTAATTCAATTTTAAAAATCTCCACCTAAAACAAAGGCTTGGGATTTAAGGGCTGTACAGAAGTGTCAGTGATAATGGCTATATACTGTTACATGCCGATGTACAACGATACCACACTCTTTCTGAGACTATGAACGCCGATGTATTTGCATGGAAACTTCAGGGATGTGCCTTCTCAAACAGGTGTGTGGTTTCAGAAGATGCCAGAGATGTCGATGCTAGGCTTCAAATTTGAGGCCAGCTAAATAAAGCCATGTTTTTCTCAGAAATTTTACTTCAGAACACAAAACGAGAGGAAATAACTGGGTCATTGAGTCACAGGTCGCCATGCGATAGGAACTGAGTTCAGGCAGTCTATAGGGTATCGACATTGCTGGTCTCAGGAGGCTGCAGAACACGTGGCCCCAGCCTTGTAAAATGTCATCAGCCACAGCTGTACCAGCACTGGTGAGGTGTAGTCGTGCCCTCAGGTGACAGTAGGGGAGCAGAGCGCATTCATGCTGCAGAAGGACCCAGGGAGGCATAGAAGGGCCTTGTCACTTGGCGGGAAGATTCCCTTCCTCACCCCGGCTCTGCTGGGTCTTTCCTGTTCCCTGTGTGTTAAACCAGACACAGCAACAGACCACTGTGCTTTTCATTCTTCCTTAATGGTGGATGGTTGTCAGTCCTCAGAAAATGGTGAAATTTCCAAACGAGTCAAATTTTGTATCAACAAATGAAAAATTCCCGGAAGGTATGCAGGGCAAGCCTGGCATGCTGTAGCATGACCTCCAAGCCTTCGCAAAGTCTGCACACACAGACCTAGTGAGTACGCTGCAGACAAATGGATCAGAAGGTCGTGATCATTTCTTCTTGCAGAGATCAACAAACTGCAAAGTTCATACCACAAGCCTACAGCAGCACTAGGGTGACACCAGTCCTATTAGGGAATTGTCAGACTTCACCCGAAGGTTGCTCAGTATCTACCCATCTGCTTCCAGGGTGGTACCCCCTTGTGTGTCTGATGTCACTGTGTAGAACGGCTTGCACAGGGACAGGGCAGCGGTACGCAAATTTGGGAATTAGAGTAAAATGTGCCCCTGCCAGCAAGTTAACACCTCTATCCAATAAACACACTGTAATCAGGGAGAGTCAGCACACATTGTTCAAACTGGAACATTATTTTTTTCTTTGCCCTGTTGCTTGTTTTTCCCTGTCGTGTCCGTCTGGTCTGTTTTCTGGATTTTCCATTTGCCTCTGGTTTTCAGGCACACCAGTTCTATTTCTGGGATGAAGTAGCCGATGTGGCCTGGGGAGGTGCAGTGGTTGGTGCCAGCTGGCTGGCTGTTGCTCACACCACAGGCAAACATGCAGTGTGTACCTGGTATCAGTATAGAAACCCACTCTGTTTTGGAAAAAAGGCTGCTACCATGTCTTCCTGCAGCTTGCACACAGGTAGGAATACAACCATGTCTATCAGTGAATTCGTCTTGCAGAGGCTTGGAGGTATCACTGGCTGAAACTCTGCTTGTTCCATCCCTTCTTTGTGCTGCATCTCTAGACCCGCAATCTTCCATTGCCATCCTTTTTGATGGTATCTTGAATATAAAGACTTGCACATAAAAACTTACTGAGTTAATTCCTAAAATTATCTTGTAGTAGATTAAATGACCTTATATTATATTCAAGACTCATCCCTCCAAACACACATTTTATTTTCTACTGTGATATTCCAATTTCACGGCTGCTAAATAGGTTGATAAAAATATGGAAACAAAGCAGTATAGCTAGAGAGAGGTATAATTATTCCACTTTTGTTCAAGTAGTTTCAGTGGAATCATAATCTTTTTTTGTTTTTAAATGAGTCGAACTAGCTGTTTTCTGCTAAGTGTAAGATATTGTCCCCGCTTCCAGTATGATAATTTTGAGGAAATGCTTAGCTTTGTTTTGTTAAAGACTGATGTAGCAATAGGAAGGTCATCATTTTGATTAATTGAAAAAGCCTCTGCAAAGTACAAAGCCTTACAGAAATTGTAATTACAGGAGTCTTTAACCATGTAGTACAGCATGTGGAAGCTACTTGTAAGACAGAGTTATCCTTTAGTTTTGAGATTACATTAAATCCCAGAGCCTGTAATTATATGCATGTTGCTGGCAGGAGCCCACGCTGGGCTGATTGCGTTCATTGAACGGGGTTGTTACTTGTTGTTTCCCTCCGCGAGATCTACAGGCATCCTGGAAAGCACAGTACCGTTTGTGGTACCTAGTCCTTTCACTGCTGCTTCTGCTGGGAGAACAGACAAACTACAGTGGTTTATTTCATTATATTTTGAAAAATTATAGGTTCTTTACTAATTGCTGGTTCTGAAGATACGAGGACAAATTATTAGTAATGCTCCAGAAAGTAAGCACTCTCTTCTGTCATTGTAAACCAAACCAAAGAAAAGGTACAGATACATGTACATACTAGAAACGGAGTGGTATTTGAAATAGTTCACAAGCTATTGGTTTCATGAAGAGACTTTTTTATGAATTAAATCTCGGGTAGTTGTGACTATGCTTGAAATTACCTTTGAGAGACTGCAACATAGGTGTGCTACTAAACATGTCTAATTTTTGTAAGTATGTGTGGCATCTTCATATTTTACAGTTGTCTTAAGCCCCTAATTATTTTTAAACACAGATTTGGAGCTAGGAAAACTTGGGAAAAGGTGAACAGCATCTTTTGCCAGCAACTGAAATGAGGTTTGGAATGAAAAGTCAGAGTTGCGCTCTGTATCTCAAAGGTCTTTTGAGGACAGTTTCTCCAGCAAGGAACATCTCTCAACCTTTGTATATCAACACAGTTTCACTGAAAAGGACAGTTTTAATTTTTGCCAGTTATTGATATGGACTGGTAAGATTTTTGTGAAGCCCTGATGTGGGATTACTGTGAAGGATAATGTAGGGAATGCTGTTTCTTACATTATGCTAGAGAACGTTTTGTACTAGAGAGTTATTTTAATATAAAAAAGGTGTATGTATTCTGTTTCCTTTAACACTACGTTATAAATTTTTAAAAATACATCATTAAATCAGACTTCCAAAGAAATAAAATAAAATATGATTCTTTGTTGTATTATGAAAAGCTTAAACAAAAAGCCATCCCACAACATGGCAATATTTACTGATTTTACCAGTTGTTTAATACCTGCCAGTTCAAAAAGGCTAACATTGCTTGGAGCCAGTAAGTTATTTTTTTTTCTATCCAGAAAGTCCCTGAATTATTTTTTACTAAGCTGTTCCCAGGCAGTGAAGCTACCATATTTGTATGGTGCCACAGCAATGGTGTTTTGGCATCAACTTGGATCGTTAACATATTTATTCACGTCATCTGTTACCACCTTCAGCACACACATATCCTTGATTTCCAACATGCTACACCTTCTATGTGAAAAGTTCTCCAGCGATGATCTTCTGAAGCCAGAGCACCTTTTATGATTTTGACCTGTAAAGCATTCTGCTGCAATGTCTGTGTGAAATTGCCCAACAGTGTTGCAGAAGTGGTTAACATAGCTAGAAAATAACTGCTGTAGTTGATTTAATAAAAATGTAAATTTACAAGACCCTCCAAATTATATGAAGCTGACAAGTTGTCTGCGCTGATAATCTGAGCACTGGGGAATACAGAGTGGTTTTATTGCACTTTCCTTTTTATTCCCTCTCCCTGTAGTGAAGGGGGATCTTTGTGATAGAGCAGTATCAGTTGCAAAGTGTGGGATTGACTGAGTCTGCTGCTGCGTGGTAATACAGCTCTTCTCTTTGGGATGAAAGATGTTCAAATTTTGTTTTGTTAAGATTGAGATTCTTGGGTTTATTGCTTGTTCTTGATTGATATAAAAGGTATCAAATACAACAGTGAAAATGTTTCAGTTTTCAAAACAAAAGTATTCATACAGTCATTTGTTATTTGCAGGGGTAAATTAGTTCTCTTTTTGCTTAAAAATCTGACTTTTGAATGATGTGGTAGGTGACAGCAGAGTCTTTTAAAACGATGGAGCAAAATATTTTGTACAAAATCTTAATGCATTCAGACTTCATAATATTTCATTTCAATTTTCTTATGTGGGTTGATCCACTAGATATCATTGTGTCTTCCTGACACATGAAACATTAGATCTTTCTGTCTTTCTGGTTGCCTTAATGTTTTCTGAGGCTGTAGTTTGAGTACATGCCTGTTCTCATCGAACCCCATGGGTTGGCTTTTTTAAAAGTCTAGATCTTTAGTGTACATCGCTATGACCAAGTGAGTAGCCTGCGGCCCATCCCCTTCAGAGTGGTGACACACATACTTGATCTGTAAAGAAAAATAGGAGCATGTGACATCCAAAAACAGTTATGGCAGCTCATGTGGACAAATCCCCTCTAAAGTAAAATAGGGGAGAGGGCTGTAACTGGTCTTAAGATGCTGCTCAGTCGGTGTGTGAAAGGGAATGTTTATGCAGCGTGTGAGTGGAATTTGACAAAGAAGTATCTTCTGAGTGTATATATTACTATGAAATGGAAGGGTGTGAATATTAGACTCATGTTTTCTGGGTAAAAACTGCATTTTTGGCAAACTTATTTTTATTATCCCAAATACTTTGATATTTTGCAGAATTTGTATTCTTCATTGAATACTCTATTTTCACAGAAATTTCCTGATTCTGTCTAAAAGTCACACTATATAAAGGTTATGATCTTCAATTTAATTTATGGAAATTTCATTACATATTTTCTTTTATCCTGCGGAGAAGTGTAATAGATCTTAACTTTTTTGGATTCATTTTTTCAGCTAATGTGATCTGACAAGATTAACCAGAAGATGGTATTAAATAGGATATGTATATTATACAGCCTGTCTTATCATATGGAAATACAAGCTTCTTTCATCTAGTGACCTTCTACTGAGTATTTATGAATACAAATGGAGTTCAGAAAATATTTGTGTTATATATTATCCTAGAGTTTATAAATAACCTTTCAGACTACTGAAGAAAGAAATGAGGGCAGCAATAAAAGTGATACAAAATCATGTTGCTGTCCAAAAGGATCGAAATGAAAAAAGAGATTTTTACAGATGAGCCCAGAGAAAATAGTAATAAAATTTGTAGCTCTGTTAATAAGGAAAAGATGTAACTAGTAAAGACTTAAACCTGTGTTATATAGGGTATAAATAGGTTTTCCGTATGTGTGAAGGTTTTTGGTCTCCTAATATTACACTACCTATTCCACCTGGG
>JAVJGI010000060.1:56376543-56451734 GCA_035590275.1 Ibycter americanus | reverse complement strand
CCCACCCCCATTTTTTTTTACCTGCTACCCCATTTTTTCTCCTGAACAACTGATTGAGTCCATCTGCAGAGCTGAATGACTGACACCTCAGAAAATGATGGCTGACTTTTTGAAAGTTGAGACATTTAATAATCACAAAATCCTTAATTTGGTCAAAAAATACATATATTCTGAACAGCTGAGAATACCTGAGGTATGCTTAAATTCATTTCAGAAGCAGGACTTTGGGCAAGAACAGTTCTTGGCAATCCTGGTGATTGCTGTTCTGCAAGAAGGTAGTAAAACCATGAGCATCTTGGTGAATGTTTTAGAAATTGTTCCAATAACTGCATTACTTTTCTTGAACTACCAAAAACCTGGAAAAAAACCCTGCAGTAAATACAATATATCATTACATTCAGTGCTGTACTTGAAGTATGAAATCTTTGTCTTATGAAATCTTTTTAAGGAATTCACATCTGCACATGACCTCCTTTGGCAAGGACAGAAAAATTGTCTGAAGAAACATAAGCGAAAAACAATCCTGTTGAGTTGGTTGGAAGTGGTTATTGCTGTGCTTCAGAGGCTATTTAGCATGTGCATCAGTAATCTAGAAGAAGTAGTAAACAATACTATAAGCTTTTCGGATCAAGGACTACATCTTTCTCTGTTAGTAAAGCCTTATCTGACCCAAGCCTGCAGCTCATTTTGCATATATATCACAGTTTCTGTATCATTATTACAGTTTTATACATTTTTACATAATCCCATTGGGGCTCGGCATGTCCTTATGGGAGGGCTTGATTTTTCTCTCTCATCTGAAGCTGTTTTTCACAGCCTCCTAACTCCAGAGTGTGCTCTCTTTTGCCGCCTCTGCCAAAGGAGCTGAAGCAGGGTAAGTCATGGAGTCGGATCACAGAAGCAAGTAGTGAGCAGTTCTTTCTCATGGTGTAGTTACAACCTCTTGCCGTTCTCTGCACAGGAAAAGTCCTCAAGGATGTCCAAATTGCACTCTGAAGGAGAGAAGACAAAAGCAGACTTGAGTTGAGGGATGCTCACCAAAAGCACCTTCTTTGAAGGGCAGGAGGAGCACTGCAGGCTCACCTCACTGGGATGCTGGAAGCTGATGAGAAGGTCCCATCTTGGAAGAGGTGGGAGTGGAGACCTGACTGCCTGATGCAGATGGTGCTGACCCCAAACTCTACACCGTCTTCCTTGTCTGTATTGACTGGGAAGAATCAAACAACAAATATTAGGGCAGCTAAGCAATCATCTTGCAGTATCTTCTCGTTAACCTTGAGATAAGGGGAGGTGTTTAAATGGGTCTGTCTGGGCACAACAAGATTTATGGCATCAAGAAGGAGCATCTGGCAGATGAAAAGACAGTAATAATGATTCTGGATGCTGGTCTGCAGAACGGGAGTAGCGTGTTCAGGGCAGCTCTGGCATCTCAAACCTGAGAGAGCTGTGAGCAGGGGCTGCATGCTGAGGCCGTAGCCTTGTGATGGTCTCTGGAACAGCTTTTCCAGTGGAGAGGAAAGAAAATTGAATACAGGGTGGTATTCATTAGTATCATTGGTGTGGAGTCCTGTTACCTGAGCTGAGAGGTGGCAAGAAAGAATGGTGGCAAGTTTTCTCCTCAAAAAGCATATTGGCAGGCAGAGTGCCGCTTACTCTCCTCTTGGTTTCATCTTTATGGGGGGGATGACAATACACGACTCCGCTCCCTTTTCCCCTTCATGATAGTCCAAGATTTTCTATTTTCTTTCTGGACCACTGAATTACATTGACTTAAACCTCCACCTTCTTCCCGTGGTTTCACCCCTCCTTGCACGCCCTGTCCATCCCTGGCCGGAGGTCTGCGGCAGCAGGGTCAGAAAGATCAGCCCATGGCTTCAGGTGCATCTGCTTTTCTGCTGGTTGGATTTTATAGCTGTTTGGTACAACAGCCGCTAAGAAGCATTAACAAGGTTGGCGAACAGATGACTTGATTACCCCTATTTGGTTTTAATGACAACAAAATAAAATCAATTTTCACCGGGCCTGTCAGGGCAATTGCAATTGTGCTGATGGAATGTTTCGCCCTGGCCTTGGAAATATGGCTGTTGCTGTAACCAATAAAACAAAAATAAGAAAAACAATCACTGTAATAGTGCGTTGGAACATGGTAAGCACGGAGCTGCTGACGCAGCACGGAGCAGGCAGGGAGAGAGAAACGGCACCAAGTGTGAAAGCTGTCCATACCTCCTCCTGGCTTTCTGTAGCTGACGGTAGAAGATGCGCACCCTAACACTGGACCGTAACAGTAAATATAGCAATGGATTAAAGATGGCAGAAGATAAACTGAGGAATTTTGTAAGCAAAGCAGGTGAATAGGACAAGAGTATATGACGACAGTTTTAAATATATCACCAAAGTGAAGCAGAAGTCTTGACAAAGAAATAATTATCTATTGTTTTAAAGGAGAGCATCTGATGCAGCACTTGGATTTTGTGCATAAATCTTGACTGGACAAACTTTATGGCTTATTTTGGTTTGCGTGCTTGGTTTTTAGAATATTGGTTTTGTCCTTTAGTAGTTTCATAAAAGGTGGGATGGAGCTCTTGCTTAAGCGGTGTGCTCCATTTCATCGTTTCCTGAATGAATTGTAAAAGCAGGTTAATTTGCTGTCTGAATAGGCATAAGAGGACATAAAATTCCTGGTGAGCTGAAGAAATCTTACAAAATCTTACAAATGGTGCAATGTTTGGCAAAATAAATTCGCAGGTGCACTAAAAGCTGCGCTCTTCTCTAGTGAGGGAAGAAAACCTGATTCACTGTGTGTTTTCTATGCAGCATCATTTTATTTATTTTGGTGTGATCAAATGCTTGGCGGTCCTGCCCACACACAACAATTCATCACTTCCCTCTGACTCTCTCCCTCCCCCTGTGGTCTGTGCTTCAATGGCTGTAATATACTTGTCTACAATTGTCAAAAAGCTTTGCTGGTTATAAAATCAGGCTTTTTCTTTTCTTCTTCCCTACAGATCTGAAAGATTAAATTTTTGATGTGCTTTGATTAGAGTATTTTCCTTTCGAAATAGGCTCCTTCTCCCCCAGAAGTAGGATTCCTGGTGGTTTTGTCCTATTTATCCAGAGGAAAGTGTAAGGGAAAGGAAAGATGTGAGAGAAGAGGAGAAAAATTGCCACGTCTGCTGAAACACAGGGCCCTTTGCCTGGCACAGCAACCATCACTCTCCCTGCACAGTCAGGGAATGCAAGAGACTGGGGAACGGCTCCCTTTAATATCTGCGTCCGTGTGTGCAGCTGGATGCTTTCTAGCTTTTAAAGAAATAGTGCTTTTTAAGCCCTTCGTCTCCTCATGCAGGTGGTGGTGGTGGTAGTAGTAGTGAATGACACAGCTTTGCCGGATGACACAGAGCTGATCCCTGCATCAGCCAAGAGGAATTAAGCTTTGTCACTCCCCGCTGGGGCTACCTTTTGCCGAGTATGTGCGGGAGGAGGAATTCACAGGCTTCTGCTGCATTCACCCGAGCAGAGCCCTGAGCGCGCTGTGCCAGGGGAGGCAGGCAGCGAGAATGATAGCTGTCTCTTTTAAATGCCGCTGTCAGATCCTGAGGAGACTTGCTAAAGGTAATGTGTTTTCCTTCTTATTCATTCAGGGGCTCCGCTGCAGCCTTCCAGAGACACAGCCTGATGTTTTTACTTTTAAAAATGACCGTCCTTCCAGTTTACTGTCAGGCAACAAAGAACTCTGAATACAGAAAGGTGTAGGGGCTCTTTCAGTTAAAATCCTTACATGTCACACGCTGTGCTCCTGCTAGGAAGATAGATTCCTGTTTTCCTTTTTTTTTTAATTGCTAAAAGGAGAATTTTTTTCCTAAGTGAAGTACTAAAGTTATTGTGGGGTATAATTGTTTTGTATTTCTGCTAACCACTCAGAGGAGTCCCTCCTGGGTCAGTGCATGCTCTGCCTTACTGGGAACCACTGACAGTGATATTCAGGACCTATATTCAGCACGAGTTTCTGTTGTTTAATGTCTTTCGTAAGCGATTTCTAGCTATGCTTTAGATGCCAGCAACTGTTGTATGTGATAAAGTACGGACAGCAGCATGTGTTTTTTAGGGCTGCACTCACATGTCACACTTGTGAAGTTAATTTGCCTGTTAGAGCAGTGTGCATTTTATGTTATTGTAAATCTTTGTAGCCTCTGGTTTTATCACTCAGAACTTTAAAATACTACTTGCATCTTACTCTGAGTCCTGTGTGATTATTAAAGCAGCTTCGTGAAAACCTCTGTCTGGATAAGATACCTTCACTCTTCAGAAACGAACATATCTTAGTTTCTAAAAACAACTTAATTTCTTCTAAAAAAATCTGTTCGGTTTGATAGTTTTTCCTTCTCAGTGTAAAAAGGTTTGATTTGGGATTTTGGCTCATTTTTATGGTGGGAGCTTGCAACATTGTAGTAGCATTATGTCTCTGCAAACAAGAAGCTTCTGGTTTTTAGCTTGGGTACTGTGAAACATTTAATGGCCATTATTGTGCAGCTGGAAACACATCCCTGTGCGAATGAAACAGTTTGTATCAGTCTAGCTTGAAAAAATCAGAAACCTTTGATTATTAGTATAGATCAAAATCAATTAGTATTTTATTTTGCAGAAGCATGAAAGAGTAAGATGCTGATACTATGAGGTCAATAATGGAAAAAGAGAATAATATCTCAATCGAACTTACAAAATGCATTTTCCTGTTCTTTAGAATGCTGTATGGGGCCACGTTGTTCAAAACATGTGAACTCAAATATTTATTAATCATCCCCTCCTCTGTAGATTTGCTTCTCTTTCAAATCTGTGCTGGGTAATTTAATGCCTGTTTTTCTCCTTTGTGTAAAATGTTTCTATTTTGGTAGCTCTATTCCACATTTATCAGGTTGGAAGTCAGTGTTTTCTCTTTTCCCGGTTTGAGTAGAGGAACCTTTTTGTCTGCTGATGTCTTTATAAGACAGATCTGGGCACTAATTTAGTGTCTTACTGATGAGAATTGTTGCTTCACTTAAATATAGTTTCCCCGGGAATAATCAATATTGTTATACATCATAGCCATCTTAATTCTTTCATGCTTCCATCATTCAACAGAATTCAGGCTAGTGTTTTTTTTCTCCTTTGAAATAATCTTAACTTCCTTTGAGACTCCTTGCTCCTCCCACTCCCTCCCAATAGGAACCAGCATGATGCTCTTGATTTTTTACATTAAAGATGTGTGCCTTATGCTTGTCTTACTATTAACAATTGATAAAAAAAAAAAAAAAGGCGGTCTAGAGGTATGTTCATATATTCCTCTGGAATCCTTATGCGTGCCAAACCTGAGTTGCTGTCCTAACTGATAGGCTCCTGAATTTGCACGGTTTTGAGTAAAACCCGGTTCTTTTAGCCAACTCCTCTGCATTCTGTGGCCTAGGGGTTTGCATCTCAGGCACCAGTTATGGACAGCTCAACACAATCAGGCTAGCTAAGGACAGGGGTGGACCTTCACATTTTTAATGTGGCAAGGACTCATGCCACCAGCTGGCAACTTCCTGCTGCTGCATCAGCTGGGAGATCCCCTCCCCTTCTAGCTTGCTAGTCCTGGGGTTTGGTGCTTTCCTTAAATTCCTTTGCCCCAAAAGCAGTTTTCCTTGCGTTAGTACTTTCCCCCAGCCTGTCTCTACTAGGGTCTTTTTCTTCTGCGCTGATGCTGTACCTTTGTGCAGTTCCCCAAAATAATTTCTTTACGATCTTTCAGGCCATGCTGTGGTAAAAAGAAACAGGTGTGCTGCACACTTGATTAGTGTCTTGTGTTTTTAACAAATGATACACGTGCGTTTAATTGTACATCAAAAAGTGGAAATATCTGCTTTGCTTTTTTTGTGTATGTCATATGCCTGTCTTGACAAAGTAAGCTCGTAACTTCATTTCTTGTTCTTTTAGATAGGGATGTAAAAGAAAATGCCTCATGTGGGCAACTGGAGACTGTCCAGAAGCAATTCTTCCCAACAGGGAGATGTTCAGGCAATATTGTGTTTTACAACAATTACACTCCCCTCTTCCTGTGCTTCATCTTAATCTTTCAAAGGAAAAAGCAAAGCTGTGTCTCTTTGGATTGCTATGCATGCTTATTTTGTCATTTAAAACTCTCCAGCAGGAAAATCAAGTGTTCTGAGCAAATTTCAAGGCATAAATACCATATAGTTCCGGGCACACTCTCCAAAACCTGGTCAGTGACCCACTGCTGCTCTTCCTCCCTGTAGCTGTGAGTCAGACCCTGTAGCATGACAGTGCGTACCTCTCGTGCCCTCCACTCCAGGATCATCTCCACATGGGAACATTGGTCTCCTTCTCTGTCCTCTACCCTCAAGCTTAACACCAGTGGTAGGACACAGGCCCAATTGTAGAATCACAGAATGGTTTGGGGTCTGTGCCGTATAGCCTCTCTGGGTACAAGGGACACTGCATCTGCTGAGGCTGCTGTACACCAGGTCTTCCTCTGTATTTCCACTGTATCAACTACATGCTCTTAGGGCAAAATATGTGGCAAACAAGATGTGCATGACAATTATTTTTTCAGTAAATTTAAAATACTATGAGATTAGTTCCCTTAATGTGTATTACACTTCAGTTTTGTGAGGCTTTATTTTTGGAGGTCAGTCCATTTTCAATAATGTAATTGCATGTTACCAAGCTTAGGCAAAATTCCATATTTGCATCCATTAACAAGCAACTATGGAAGAAAAGTATTATTTTATTTGATGATGCAATTTGCAAGAAGGATGCTGTGTGAGACCATTGTCTCATACATGCTGAGACATGGTTTGAATTTCAATCTAGTCTTATCTAGTTAAGAAAAAAAAAAAAATCCTGTTTTCTACACTATTGTGCTGTTTCTACACCAGTGTGATGTTTCTATGCTATCTTTCATGTACAATTTTTTTTAGTAGCAGTTAAAATGTTTATGGTGGATGGGAGTTTGTGCTGTAGTTAACTGATGTCTTTCATGCATAAATCTCTCAAGCTTTTACCTTTGAGCTGAAATATTGCTGGCCCGATCTCTTTTTATTGTTGATTATCTATATGTTTTTGGTGATATATATGTGTATATGTGTGTGTATGCATATATATTTTAAGCAATGTTGCAAGTGGTTAAGCAGCTCTGAAAAGAGGTATCTTCTCTACCATATTAGCTACTAAATTTTGCACCGAGAAAAGGGTTTTTTTAATTTTTACACATTCTTTTAATTTTTTATCTCTTTCCTGTCCCAAAAGAGCAAGGTAATCCAAAAGCTATATTAAGAATCTGTAGTAGTAGCGATTTTTATAGATGTCCCTATGAGAAGTACTGGGCTCAGAGGAAGTGGTAACACATTGGAAGCAGTTGAATATGAGGAAATGCCACATCTGAAGTTGTATGCGCAACCACAAATCTGCTCTCCGTATGGCTGCTTGTATTGTAGAATGTTTTTTTGTGTGGTGGAGAAATACTAGGGTTTTTTCCCCCAAATTTATTTCTGTAAGACCTTGGGCACTACTGAGCAGTATGCTGTGCATACCAAAAGGTCTGTGGTAATCACTTACATTGACTATACCTGCTAAATCAGAATTGCACAATTTACAATAATTATGTTAAGCGTAGCGGTGTAGTACAATAGAGAAAAGTTGCTGAAATGTGTAAGCTGGTCAGGTTTACAGCTAAATTAACCACTTTATAGTTTAAAAATTGCCTTTCAAGCAGTGCATTACAGAGCCTTGGCTGTGGTTAATTTATGTACGGACATGTTCTTTTTTTTCCTTTATTAGCCCCAAGAACAGGTCTTTTAGGAAGCTGTGTTTACTGCATAAAGTTGCATACAGAAATGTATTTCTCTCTGTTAGGGGCAGGAATGCATTTTGTAACATACCCAGATCAGTGACGTTATTCTGGATATTATTATAATGGAAACAGAATAAGAGTGCTCTGATAAAGATGTCAGCTGCTGTTACACAGCACATAGTTTAAGGAGCTGAGTGGTCTGCCTTTCATCCATCAAAGCTTTATAGTGTATCTTCAGGATAATTCATCACCTACTGCGCATACAGATCCTTTCTGCAGACGCAGATTTTTATGCTCCCAATATGTTTCCAATACAGTGAGATAAAGCAAGCCTAAAAGGCGGGATAGTACACTCCAGTTTACAAGATGATCAGTTATCTAAAAATTGGTTAGGGGCCTAAAGCATCCAAAGGATGAATTCTGAATGTAACTGCATGTAGGTTATACTTTGCTTTGTCCACAAGCAACCAACAAGAGCAAACCCAGAAATTTTTTTTGAAGGCATGAAATGAAAATGGTGCCTTGACAAAGAGGCTGTGTAGTATGTTATTACAAACTTTCCAGTGTTCCAGAGAATCGGCCCTGGTGGTGACAGCAAGTTACCAGCTGGTACATTATTTTAATAGTAATTCTAACTATCTGGTCTTTTTTTGTCATTAAGTTGTTTATAAAAATACACAAGTTTACAGTAAAAGAACTGAGTCAACAGCTGGCTTTGAAGTAAGAATCACAAGTAACAATATCTGTAGGGACTTTTGAACGTAGGTTAGTTCCCTATGAGTTCTGAATATTCAGAAAACTCTTTAAGTGTGCTGACAAGTTCAGTGAATAGGCAGTCAACATGAATTTGCTGGTTTTGTGCATTCAGTTGGGGTTTTGGAAGTATGCTTGGAGGTTTTTCGTACTCAACACATGTTTATCCAGGTTGTCCAGATCTCTAATTTTTTTTTCGATTTTGTTTCCAGAAGTGACTTCTGTGTTTCTTCTGACTTAGTAACAAACTGCAGGGAAGGAATAAAGAATGGAAGCAAAATCTGGAAACTCTTTTCTGCTAGTATTCAGGAACTTTAGGGCCACCTCCAGAGATGCAGCCCTTCCTTAACAGGAGCCATTAGCACATACTTCATGAGAAGACAGGAGAGTCCACAGGGGAGAGCTGTAGATGGGCATGTCAGCAAGGGAAGTTTTGGTGCTGCTCTTAGTGCTTGTAATGAAGTAAATATAATTAAAAAAAAAAAATCCCATTCCTTGGGACTTGGATTTATTTTTTTTTATATATTTTTTTTTAAAAGCCCATAATATATTTTATTGCAAGACTGTCAGATAAGAAAATGAAGGCAGAGATTGGCCATCACCGGCCCTATATCACCCAGCTGGTCCGTGGCAGTCTGAGATGCAACCCCCGTCTCCTTACTTCTGTTTCCGCATCACTGGTTGTGAACAGTTACCAAAGTTGGCAAAGTATGAGAGAGCAGAGAAGACTGCATGACTTTTTCCCTTCTAGATATTTCACCCATCCTGTCTTTTTTTATTTGCAGTTAAGAGTGCCTTTAGCCAGGATTGTTCTAAGATTGCTTCGAAATGGTAGAGTGCCTGTGTTACAATCGCTGAAGGAGAGGGAGAGAGATTAATTTTTGTTAAAAAGGTGTTCCTTTTGTAATTGCTGTTTAGGCTTTCCAGCACCATGTATGTGTAGAACAAAAGAGGCAGATTTATTTTATTTAATGAGTATTAGTAGTTTGCAATGTTGTCTTTTTGTTCAAAGGAATTCTTTGAATGTATTGTTGTAAGAAGTAATGAAGTGAGGAGAAAAGATTTTCCTTTCTGCAGCAAGCTGATCACAGTTCACAAGTTCAAGCAATATTTCTTCACTGCTAATATATTCAAGAACTGGCAAACTCTCTATTAATTATTCAGGATGATCTAAAGTACAGCAGCATACTAACCAATCTGTGTGAAAGTTTGCGAGGAGAGACATAAATATACTTCCCAAATCAAGCATGTACTACTTAAAGTAGGAGCACTGCTGCAGCCCTGATGGTCTGAGAATGTGTGTATGGCCAGAGTTCTGCAGAGAAATTATCTCTGGTTTAGATAAGGTGGTATAATTGCCTGCAGGCGCCTGTAAGTTGTGAAGAGAAAGCAGCAAGCAGTCCTATAAAGTGATTGTAAGTGTTCA
This sequence comes from Ibycter americanus, assembly GCA_035590275.1. Lineage (NCBI taxonomy): Eukaryota > Metazoa > Chordata > Aves > Falconiformes > Falconidae > Ibycter > Ibycter americanus. The sequence goes on along the minus strand of JAVJGI010000060.1, from coordinate 56,441,730 downwards.
TTAGCTATCTGATATCTATCAGCTCTTAGTAGCTGATATATGATATGGCAGCTCTGATAACTGTTGCACATGTAAGATGTAGGGAGTGTTTTTCCCAGTGTGTTTGTTCTTTTGGGAGCTGGGTGGGTTATAGAAGTTCTTGGCTAGTTCCTGCTGAAATTCTTGCACAGGAATTCAGCAAGTGTCCTGGACTTTGTGCCTTGTCCCTAGCTGCGTGATAGGGATAGCAGTACTTCTCTCCTCTCAAAAGTATTCTGAATAAAATGAAAGAAAAAGGATTATTATGTAGTAGTTTGTAGGCTCTCTAAATATTACAGATTAATTGAAATAGTTTATTGATAAGTGGTGCCAGTTTTAATATGAATGCAGGCGAGACATTTGAGCTGTAAATAATGAAACCCCAGGCTGGCTCATGGATAGGGTGTTGCGCAAATGTCTGTCTGACTATCACCACTGCTGCAGGATAGAAGGGTGTTGCAAATGTTTCATGAGTTTTATCTTGTCCGTATCTTTATGGACACCAAGCTGTGTGGTGTGGTCAACACGCTGGAGGGAAGGGATGCCATCCAGAGGGACCTTGACATGCTTGAGAGGTGGGCCTGTGCAAACCTCATGAAGTTCAACAAAGCCAAGTGCAAGTTCCTGCATGTGGGTCAGGGCAATCCCAAGCACAAATGCAGGCTGGGAGGAGAATGGATTGAGAGCAGCCCTGAGGAGAAAGACTCGGGGGTACTGATTGATGAGAACCTCAACATGACCCAGCAATGTGTGCTTGCAGCCCAGAAAGCCAACCATATCCTGGGCTGCATCAAAAGAAGCGTGACCAGCAGGTCAAGGGAGATGGTGCACCCCCTCTACTCTGCTCTTGTGAGACCTCACCTGGAGTACTGCATCCAGCTCTGGGGCCCCCAACATAAGAAAGACATAGACCTGTTGGAGTGAGTCCAGAGGAGGGCTACAAACATGATCAGAGGGCTGGAGCACCTCTCCTGTGAAGACAGGCTGAGAGAGCTGGGGTTGTTCAGCCTGGAGGAGAGAAGGCTCCAGGAGGACCTCACAGCAGCCTTCCAGCACCTAAAGGGGGCTTGAAGGAAAGCTGGAGAGGGACTTCTTACGAAGGCATGTAGTGATAGGACAAGGGGTAATGGCTTTAAACTGAAAGAGGGTAGATTTAGGTTAGATACAAGGAAGAAATTGTTCACTATGAGAGTGATGAGGTACTGGAACAGGTTGCCCAGAGAAGCTGTGGATGCCCCATCCATTAAAGTGTTCAAGGCCAGGTTGGATGGGGCTTTGAGCAGCCTGGTCTAGTGGAAGGTGTCCCTGCCCATGGCAGGAGGGTTGGAACTAGACGATCCTTAAAGGTCCCTTCCAACCCAAACCATTCTATGATTCTATGATCTTCAGTGTCATTGCTGTTTCAAATAGTTCTAGCAGATATCAGAGGGCAGAGATTCAAAAATACTCCAGCATCTCATTTCTGTCAGGAACCCAATCTGGATGAGCATCCCAGAGCAGTATAGAGGGTATGAGGCAGGCTGGAGCAGAGTGCTAGGTGGACGCATGTGTTAGGTACAGTGGGACAGACACTGCAAATTTTGCCAGTGTACGAAAACATACGCCCATCCTGCATTCTCATGAGAGCACTGGATTTTTCTTTGCAAACAAGTCAGCTCTCGGCCTGTGCCTGTCTGGTGCCCATATGAGGTTCTTGTTACTTTGAATGAAGTATCTGAAAACCACAGAATTACGTGAACGGAGGTGAAGCCTGAGGAAACGTGGAAAGGAGAAGGGCAGCACGGGGTAGGAGGAAGGAGGTGGTGGGGATCACAGGCCTTTGCTTTGCAGTCAGCTGTGGGGCCGTGGCCCCCAGCGCTCGGGGGGGCTGCGGGTGCTCCGGTGGCGAGCGAAGGAGAGCTGAGCGGCACCTGGGGGACAAGTGGCAGGAGCGTGAGATGCAGCGCTGCTGGGAGCTCTGCAGAGCTAATGGGAAAGAGGACGACAGGGGAAAGAGAAGTGAGGGGGGACGTGAGAGAAGCTGGAGGTGGAGCAGATGCGGTGCTGGGGTCACAGCCTCTGCTGCTGGAAAGGTGAGGAGAAACAGGGACCTGAGCTGCCGAGGGTTCAACAGTAGGGGCTAAAAACTGGTCATTTTGTGAAGATGTTTTATTCCATTTAAAGTTAAAGTCTACAATTACTTAGTAGTGCTAGACATTTTAAGGACATATTGTAAGGTGAGATTTCATGTGGAAATGGGCTGTGGTTCCTTGTGTGGCCGGGTGTGCTAGGGATGGATGGACCTCACTCACTCACATGCTTTATGAATACTTACTTTGGGATACTGTCTGGACTAGAGATAAGAGCGTACCTGCATTTTTAGGCAGATTTCTGCACTTTTGCAGCTTAATCTGTCTCCCAGCATGATGCCAGGGAGTAGTGCCCCATCTGCACTTCATTCTCCACCACTGTGGTGGTGCTGATGCGTTTCTGCTGCCGCAAGGTCCCACTGTAGGCACAGCCCCTAAGCAGGCAGGTCTCTCTGTCAGTGTGGGTTACTGCACCTCTCCAAACAGCTGGAAGTAAATCGACAAAAGATAACCTAATTTTTGGTGCCCTACCTGTGTTCCCAGTGGGAGTTTTGCTGGCCTGGGGAGAGGGCTGCTCGGGGGACGCACAGGGAAGACTGCCCTGGGTGAAAGCTATCCCAAAGGGCTGAGTTCATGTGAGTTGCAAGCAAAATGAAACTTCTCCATAACCTTTTTTTTTTTTTTTCCAAGGGAAAATCTGATTGCTAACTTTGGAAGTAATTAAAAGTTTTATATTAACATCTTCTAAATTTATTAGGCGTATAAGTGAATGGGACCTTCTGCATCGTTAAACGGAGCTACCACAGTGTTACTACAGGTGCCGTGTCACTCCCTCACTTTTGTGAGGGTATGAAGTTTTAAAGGTTCTTGTCCATTTTGTCTCCATTCTTCTTTTGGGGGTTTGTTTTAGAGCATCACTCCTCTAATATTTAGGAACCTTTTAAGACTCTGTGTTTAGCATATTCAGCCCTGGGTGAAGGTTAAAAGAAAGCTTCAGCCCACAAAGTTGTTATTACAGAGAAAGGGGAAGCATTACGTAAGTCTCGGCTGTAACCTCTATGTCTTATCCCTTGAACTACTTATCCACAGTTTTCATCAATGCTGTTGGGTATGATGGCTTTAGTAAAAAAGGCAGCTTCCCTGAAAGTGTATTGGCCAGAAAAATTAGTCCAGATTGCAGCAATTATGAAGAGGCAAACACTAGGCATAATTTTGTGGGGAACAAAATGTTACTGGAAATAATGTCTCATCTAACAGGCTTCCTCTGCCTTAGCTTCTCAGTGGTGAATAGAGAAAGATGTTTAGCAAAGAAATACCAGCTATTCAAGTGACTGAATTACCATAGTGCATTGGTAAATGTCACCAATAAAGTGCAGTTTAAATCCACAATACTCTCAAGGAAACATTTATGCTTTTAATGAACTAGAATTTGACAGCCCTGCCTGGCAGAAGAAATTGTTTCTGGCATTTAGATTTCTTTTTTGGGGGCATCCAGTATATGTTGTGACCTGTCAGAGACCAGTGCAGCTTTGCAAAGATATTGTGGGCATGTTGTTTTCAGCTATATCATAAGCCATCATGAATAACAAAGATGAAATTTCCTACCATGTTATGAGGCTTATGTTGATAGATCATTGCCTTCTCCCCAGCAGTCAAAAGGAGGGTACCTTTTGGGTATTTTAAATTTTCCAGTGACAGAATGAATGGTTTTTTCCTTTACTTACATGCTTATGCACACGTACACAAATTTTGTACACAAATTGTAGACCTAAGATATTTTGATATTGTTATAGCACCTGTGGGTCAGGACTCCATTTTGCTGAACCTAAGCATAAATTATCATAGTTCTTGTTCCACTGAGCTAAAAGCAGTAATTGAAAGAAAGCACGACAACCTGAGCAAATATATATAAATATAAGTGGTATGAGTTCTTTTTTACTGGACAAAAAAAAAAAAAAAAAGAATTCCTTGAAAGTAAAAAGAAATTGCTTCAAAAAGAAACAAAGTTTGTAATTAATAGCTGTTTTCTCAAAGAATTAGAAGGAACAGAGAAAAAAGGGATTATGTCCAGGTTTTGTTTTACTACTTTAAAAAAAATGCAGAGAAGTGTAGTGTTGGTGAGGGATTTCCCTGGAAGTTTAGCAATCGGAATGTTGTCTAGTTGCATCTTGTCTCCATTTTCACTCTGGAGCTGTGTAACACAGTGATAAATGTGCCTGACGACCACTTTTACTCAATGTTACAGAGCTTCCAAGGCAGCATGAGCCTTTCCAAAGGCTGACAGGAGCAAGTGGAAGGTAGGTTAAGCCTTAGGAAGCACTTGAGCTCCCTTTGTAGAATATAGTTCCCTTTTCTGCATTGCTATTATGGACCGTGTCAGGATGGTTCAAGCAAGGCCATCGAACTACCAGCAGCAGGAGTTCCTGCAAACGTGAGTCTGAGAGCCACTTACGCGCATATGCTATGTAATATTGAACAGCAGCTGCTCTGTGTTGGCTGACAGCTGCATTGAGGTAGTAACTGTAGCCCCAGGGAGTAAGACTGACTTCTCTTTTGCTGCATCTGTGGCAGCAGTACAGTGAGGAGATCTCTTTTGTCCAACGTAACAGAAAATCTTCATCCAATTTTCACTTAATCCCTACAGAAATGTGAGCAGTTTTTCTGATCACAGTGTAAACTTTGCCCTTACGGGATTCACATCCTCACAATTTACCCAGACTGAGAGCTTGGAGTGGTTGGGCTGGGATGTGGTGTACTCAGTACTGAGCTTTGCAGCTGTCTTCAAGATTTCAGATCTCAATTTAGCCGTAACTCAAATGGTAGTTAACAGTACTAGCCAAGTCAGTTTGACTTTCAATGCATGTTTCAGACCTGCCGTGTTGTTCCATGCTACTCTGTGTTTTGGTGTCGTTTTTTTTCCCCTGGCTGTCAAAAGAAGTGCCTCACCTTTGCAAATCAGTACCTGGATAGAGGTCACAAAGGCAATAGTGAATTCAGGCTGTTTCTTTTTTTATGGTTTGCCAACAGATTAGGGAACTGACTTCCAAACTTTTTCCTGAATTCTGCCATTGGACAGGAGGGGAGGTTGGACCTTCTTGAATGGGCATTAGCCAAACAGGCTACATACTGTTTTGAAGTGGTTTTCATGTTGTGTCTGTACATGCGTCACAGTTTGAGAACTCCAGGTCAACGTGCTGAGGCACTGGTTCAGTTTGTCAGGGGTTCAAGTGATGCCCTGGGTAGCATAAAAAAAAATAGCATCTTCCTTTTGCTACACTTACTTTTAAAGTAGAGAATTTTATAGTTGGTTATGTCAAGAAGAAAGAGCTAAAAAAAAAAGTCAGGTACGTAAAAAGGGAAAAATATCGTAACACTTGGATTATTGGGTTTTTTTGCTTTTGGTGATTTTATGTTTGGTGAAAGTTCAGAGCCCGATAGTTAAATCATACTGATTACGAATCAAAGAATCTGATCTCTTTGTATGTGGGGTTTTCTTACTTGTCGCAATTTTAAACTTGTATGGTCTTACTGATGATGAAAGCTGATGGGCAGCTGCCTAAGAAAAAATTAGGGCCAAAGCTAACATTTCCAGTGTATTGTCCCACTGAAAGTAGCACTCAGCACAGTCACGCATCCACTTGCATTCTCATTCACTGCATGAGAAGTTTCTCTGCTTTGAGTATTGCTCAGGAGCCAAAAAATTACTGTAATGAGCTCCCTCCCCCCGCCCCCCATCTAGCCACAATTAGTCGGAGTAAGTGACATTTCATCTGATCTTTTCATAGCAAATGCTACTATGTGTTACAGTAAAAAGAAAATAGCAAAGGGATGACATTGGAAAGAGCGAAGGTGACTTGTACTTACAGTGGTTCCTTTTGTCTTTAAGACATCAAATGCTGTGATATTTGGAGCTTACGCCCCAACAGGTGGAGACAGAAGAGTATTTGGAGATGTCAAAAATCATGGTGAATAGCAAAAGAACAGAGTAGACAATTATTGTTCAGAAACAAACTTGAAGACTGGCGAACAAACATAGATAAATGTTGACTACAAAGCTGAGGACATCACACCAAAGGACTCTTGCAAAGTTATCATGAACAATTTACAAACTCAGATGGAAAATCTGTATATAATTCTACCAAAACTTAATGTTATGATGGGTAGTGACATCAAGAATATTCTTTGCATAAGCTTAATGAGGTGAAAAAGGTCAGCTTTGCCAAGCCACAGTAACTTAGAAAACTAAATCCAGATTTAGAGGTCTGAATGGTTTAACTGGTTTAGCTAAGGTTTAGATGGAAATCATGTTACTCAGTGTGTGACCCATGGACTATTCACAGTCCGTGCACTACTTTCAAGGGGTCTGTGAATAAAATCAAGAAAAGCAAATGAAATCCAGCATTTAATTTTCACAGTTGTGGAAAATATTAAAGCATCTGAAAGTCATAAAAAGTGGAGGATATGTGTGTTTATGTAAACATACATGTGTCTATATATACACATATGTGGACTCATACATGTAAAGGCTATCATACTACTGAAACCGGATATTATAGCTAATGCAATAGATCAAATCCCAAATAATTACAATAAAAGATTTGCACAATGTAGGAAGGAATAATTGTAAATTTTTGTTTCCTTAGAAGAGGAAGATAAATCTAAAATCTAGAACAGTTGTGTTCTCGGCAACCAATCACATTGGTATTGTTGCATATCTGTATGCAAAAAGATCACCATTTGATCTCTCTGCATAGATGAATTTTTAATACACAGATTAATCCCAAGTTGAAAATGAGGAAGAGTGTAGCAGGATACTCAAATAGTCAGTTTCAAATTCCTTATTCTTCTCTGAGATCTGAAATTATGAAAGTAAAGAAATAACCACTGTTCTGCTGATTTATTTGGATGATAAATATAAAATAGGTAAAATGTAGTAGTTTAGAAGGTAACTTAACAGCATATAACAAAAGAAAGTTGTGTTCACTCCATGAACATCTTAAAGACTTGGAAAATGATAGCTAATGTTCTTTCTTCAGGAGAATATTCTGGAAGACATCTGCTACATATTTTATGAAGTGGATATCTAAATTATGTATCTGGAAAATTCGGTTATGTTTAAGAAAGACTCTCAAAAGCTCATCATTTCCTAAAAACGTGGTGGCGGGGGGGGAGACATGTATGCAATGTCAAGGTGTTTTTTTAATTAGTTGCTAAGATAAACAAAATCAGACCTGCTATTTCAAGATCAACTTTGTCTTAAATAGGAAGAACAGTAAACATGGATTGTGTGAGTGAAAGAGAGAGAATGTGGCTGGATTAAAGCTTCTTCATCATTGTTGGCAATCAGGGTGTCATCAGGATATTCAGGAATGTTCTCGTGTAGAGAGCGTGAAGCTCATACCCGTGTTATTATCTGTGCGGCTGAAATGCAAAGAATTTATGGTAATTTATTCTTTCTGCTGGTTTTCATTACAAGGGTTTTTATTCTGGTAAGCCTTTCCTGCAAAGGGGAATAGTCTTCCTGTAAATGTAGGTTTTGTCACATGAATCCATGGGGACTGTCTGTCTGATTTGGAGTTGCTAATGGATTCGGCATATTACTGGAGCATTTGCTCATCTAATACCACCTCCTTGAATCAGGAACTACATTAAAGTTTTGTTCTTGGCCTCCTCCTCAGCTGCCCCTTTTGTGGTGTCTGTGCACATCCAAACCTATTTCTCTGTTTCTGATCTTACTGGTCAGATGAGATTCTGAAAGCATTCTGTGTAGCTTTTCAAACAAAGTTTAGAGAACAAAAATTGTAGGTGCAAATGCTGAAAATCTGAATCCATACTGCATTCTAGCCCCACATATCAGATATAAGAAGAAAGAGATCATGTGCTGAATCCTTTTAGTAAGTCCTAGTATTGTTTCAGGATTTTAATTTTTCTCCTCAGGTGGTATTAGCAAGGGACCTATAGATGAAATCAGAACCCTGTTAAATTTATCTGTTGCTCATGGGATCGTATCTTAATGTACTGGAAACCCCCGTGATTTAAACATTATTGCTTTTCAAGCAAAAAACTGTAGTCCATGTGAAAAGAACAGTGAGGCCCGAAGTAATTCAATACTTACATGGTCAGTAAGTAAGTTGTTTTCCTGCATTTGATTTTTAAATTCAGCTGCCTCTTAACATGCCTCTCAACACTTTTACGTCTGTAGCGTTCTTTGCCAAAGCTGCCGTGGCAAGGAAATCAAGGAAAGGATTAAAGAGGAGAGGCAAGCTCAGCTGGCCCTGCTCTGTGACCCCACTGCTGGCCCTGGATGGTGAGGCTCAGAAATAGATCTGAGGAGAACAAAAGCTGAGGAGCACTGTCCCACTCAAATCTCAGGAACCTGTAGCTGGGTGTGGAAACTTGGGATGGGATGGTTTGTAAGAAAGGTGGATGAAAGCAAAGCCTGCTGGGGTGAAAGCTTTTACCTAAAAGGAAGCTCGAACTTTTCTGTGATGACTTGACCTGCTGGCAAGTAAATATGCCAGTGCAAATATTCACTGATAATCCTGGTGGGAAACTTGGGATGGAGTGACAGGACAAGCTGTGAGATATTTGTGAGAATAAAGTATATTCTTATGCCATTTGTGAGAATAAAGTATCAGCTGGAAGAGATAATCTTGGTGCAGAGAGAGTAAGCAGAAATTTTCCTTAAACTGCAGAGGCACCAGAAGTACCTGGAAAATACAGTACAGAAACAGTCCTTGCAGCATTGCAAAAATATAGCTAAGGATGTGGGTGTAATAGCATTATATAGGTCCTCTTCAGGAGATGCTCAAGCATCATATAAAACCACAACAAATAAACATAAATGAGCTTCTGCATCACCAGAAGGAAAGCTATGTCAGGGGAGCTAGTTTGATACTCGAAACCAAATGCTAGGAGCTTAAGCAAAACTGTTTTCCTGAGACACGTGTCTGGGTAAGTTGACTGAAAGTTATGGGTCCAGAAATGTGGAGAAAACCATGGACCAAATGTGTTCGAAACAGTTCCTGCAAGATCCTCTGGTGGAAGTTTTGATTCTGGGTCTGGACTGAGTGAAGCAGGAGAAAGAGCGGTGGCCTTTCCCGAGGACAGAGGGGCCAAGTGAGATTTGGAAGGGATTTTGAGTCAGTGAGTCTCACCTGAAATGGAGCTGAACTTCATTAATGGGTTGACTGGAGAGCTGTATCATTATCTGCAATGGAGATAAACTGAGGATCAAGCAGCTACCTGATAGTTAATGTTGGGAGGCCATTTCTGCGACTGCTGTCAAATCTGTTCCACTCATGATAAGTAAAAATAATAGCTTGGAGTTTTAAGGGGTGGTAATTGGTTGATTCTTTCTCTGGATGATCCCCACATCATTTCCAGCTGTAATGCTGCAGGAGCAGTGTAACGTAGACATGATGGTTCATGACATAGCCTTAGCTGGAGAAATGCATCGGCTTTTGTATTGCATTCAGTGGTCTTAACTCTTTCAGTGATCCTTGGTCACTTAAAGATCTTAGGATGAGGCCCTTGTCCCAAGGACTAAAAGTCCTTGGTCTTTTAACGCCCCTCTGTTGTCTAGGATGTCACATTATTAAAGGTCAGAGCTATATCTGGCTGTAATTTATTAAGGCTTAATAAATTATTAGTGGATATTTTAACAAGTTGTTAATACATAGTTGCATTGATGAAGAGTCAAAGTTTCTTTGTAACAATGGTTTATAGTTCTTTAAAACACAATTTTACTCATATGGCAGGTATCTGTCAAATAGTAGTACTACTTGGCTGTTTTAGAAACTTAGTTAAAATGTTAACTGCTTGAGAAATGTTGGCCATACTTTAATTTCTGGATTTATATTCTGACAAATGATGGCTTCCTTCAACCATTTCTCAAGTAATCATCTTTAATATCACTGTAGGACAGTATGTTCAGGAGTGGAAGACACTGTGAAACAAAATGCAGGCCATTCACACTTCTGCTGCCTAGCTGGGAAAATATTTTTGTATCTGTATATTTTTTACTCTATACAAATCCAGTGCCTTTCTGACTGAACTCTTAAACTGTTAGTCTTCAAACCTTAGGAGTTAGACTGTTCCATATGATTTTCTTCAGAACATCTTCCAGCATTCTAGGTAGTTGCAATTTGGTTTGTTCATGTTTTCACAAGGCAGTGGTTTGGGCTACCGTTGAGAGTTGGTAGTCATTGCTTTATGCATTGAAGTTGTACAGAGTTCATCCTTCTGTTATGACAAGGTTTTTGGCTGAAGTCGTATATTTTTGACTGAAACTCTCTGATTATAGAAAATTGGTAGCTTCATCTTTTGGGACAGATCCACAGCCGTATTTGTAATGTTCTATCAAGTTGACTGTATTTTCTCTTCAAACTTGGCTTTACAGATCCCTTGGAAAAAACTAGTTTTAATCAGTGTTACACCCTGTAATATATTTATTGGTTTGTTCTTGGTTTTAACTGGTATTCTTATGTATGAGGAAAATGAAAAACTTTATGAATGGAGAATGGTGAGAGAATCGTGGGGATTTGACTACGTGAACATTCATTCTTAAAACATTATAACTCTTCTGAGTGAGGAATGATTAAGAGGATGGTGGCAATATTTCATTCCAAGGATTGACAAGGGTATTCTGAATTACCTGTAAAGAATTTTAATTCCTCATGGTCATGTGGCATCAGGCCTGCCAAACATCACACTCTGCTGAACTCTATTCCAGGTCAGTCATTTTGACAGAGAGCTGCTGGGGTTTTGTAAGCTTCTAGCACTTGGCAATTTTGTTTCCCTATCTCCTATCATCTCTGTTTAGTTTTGTAAGAGTTTTTTGGAAATTACCTGCTCCTTTGTTGAGGGAACCTCTTCAGAGTAAAATGTGTCCTGTAACTGATTTCACAAACCCTAAAGTAAAGTAGCAGCAATAGTCAATTTAAAATAGGAGTTTTCTTTGATTTTTGTGTAGATCTCAGCATCTACAGAGGCCAGCATTTTGTCTCCTGGTTTGCTGTGCAGAAGATAACTTAAATTAGCAGATACTATTTTTATACTGTAAAAGTGGTTGATATTCGTCCCTTAAGGCACTTGTGGTTATATATTAAAGAAGTTAAAAGGTAACAGCTTCTGTGTACACCACATACTCGTTCCTTCTCCGTAGTAATTTTCGCCCTTTTCAAAACAACCCTGATTTAAGGAGCAGGAGTAGCTTCTATTTGCATATGCAAACTGTGAAGCCTTTTGTATTGGACAAAATACAAGGAAAAGATGATTAAGAGCTGTGGTGTGGCCAAGTCCCTGCTTGATCCTCAGCAGCTCCTGTGGGCTCTGAGTCTCTTCTCATACTCTGGGGGTATTAGACAAAGATGTGGATACAGCCTCAGCCTAGGGCAGGATGTGGTGAAGATCATTTGATGCTTGTCCTCCTTAACATTTTTTTTCTTAGAGCCTTACAAAGGGTAGGATAGAAGTGTTCTCATGCTTTGTGGTAGTTTGTTTTTGATCCAGGGTGCCACAATGTCACCGTGTGGCTTGAGTGTGAGGCTTCCGTGCTTTAATTCCTACCTACTGCCTGAGGGGCTTTCTGGATTTACACCATCACAGGAAATAAACAGAGTGAGGATAAATTCAGTGGGGATGAGCAGAGGCTCCTGTTGCCTGACCACGTTTCTTGCTTAACATTTTGGGAGCCAAGGAAAGGTAAATAACCTCTGACCTTGACTCTAGGTCCTGACATTTCTTTAAGTGTAAGTAAGCAAACAAGCTTTCCAGAAGCAGCTATAAGGAGAGGGACTTTGAGTGACAGATGTTAACAGGGAAGACATTGGAATCTCGAGACTCGTGCTTTTTTGGTTTAACCACTAGGAATTTTGTCTCTATGCAAATGCATCTTTGCCATTAACTTTGGTTTTGACCTCCTTTAAGTTGCTTCTTTTCACTAGATATCTTAGCTGCTTCTCACTAGGTATCTTATCTGTGGAAGTTAAATTAAATGTTTCGGGAGTCAAAGTCTTGCTGCAGTTGGGAATAGCCTTTCAATATCCACACATCACCCAGTATAAACTAATGTTATTTGCACACATATTCTGAATAATTCATGTTACATATATAAATTTCCAATTTCCATGTTGGCCTATATCATTCAGGAGAACAATGTTTCACGTTACATCTTTTCCCAGGCAGGGGATAGACCCAAAGTCATATTTCAAGCTATTACTGCAATGTTATTTTCCTAAATGCATGATTCAGTGCTGGCAGGGATTTCCAGTGCTTTTGATCAAATTGTGATATAAGTGGACAGTTCTGTTAAGCAGTCAAGTAATTGATACTAGGTTTACTTTCCTGGGGGATATATGTCATTGTCCTTGTATCACCCCGAAACTTTAAACTGTGTATTTCATTTATTTGCTGGCTCCTAACTCTTTGCGCAGTGCATGGTTCCTACCATATCCTGGCATTGTGAATTGGGTAGTGTACTTAAGCCAAGAGTTGAAAGAATAGTGATGGTAACTAACAAATTGTTGCAATAATCTTTTTGAGGACAGGTATAAAAAGGGACATAACTGGAAATTAGGATAATGGGAAAGATACACTGCATTAAATTATATCACGTTAGTAGTTTTACCACTTCTTAAAGTACACACAGGCAAGTGTATCAGCTCTGACAGAGCAGTGTTACAGTGCAGTTCTCTCTTCCTTTTGTACCAGCCACTTTGTTGTAGTGCTACAATGCCTTCTCTATTTGTCCATTTGTCTTTTTTTAAAATATATTCAGAATGTGCCACAAGCTCCTTCTTTGAAAGTACAGAGCTCATTTTTTTTTCTAGTTTTGAAGCTCAGCTTTTTGGTAAAGTCTGATCTGTTATATACAGAGGGGAAACACATATGATGAAATCTTCCTAAAGATGCATCCAATTGGAACACTTATATGTGGTACTGCAAACTGCTAGGAGTCATTTAAAAGAAATCACAATAAATGAGAGCAATTGAAAAATAATGCTGAATATATCTGTATTTTGTGTAGTTTTGTAAATAACTTAATAAAAAGTAGCAATTGTTTAATATTTTAAAACCTGCAAATCTGCTTTATTAGTGAGAGGAAAAAAAGGTGGATGCTGGGTATGCTATTGTACTTTCTTCATCTGCATATTAAAATGCATATTTTCATTTTGGATTGTATAGAAAACCTTTACATAAAATTAAAATTAAATTAGGTGTGACAGTTGATCATGATAATCACCAGTTATTAGCTTAAGTAGTTTTGTTTTTACTGTTGAAAAATAGGATTCTGCAAGGAATTATACATAGTGGGAAACATCAACCATATTTTTACAAAATCTGAAAGATGGGAAGCATGTCATGTTAATGGATGCTTGTGTATTTTATTTGGAGGTTACAGTGACCTTCCTTTTGTTACCATAAAAACAGATAGTGAGGTGGAGAGAGAATTATAGAAGAATTTTGGTTGAAAGATGACTGGCAAGCCAGACTGCCCAGAAAGCACTGTGTCTGTGAGAGTTTTCCATGACATTGCATCATTGTTTGGGGTAGATACCAAGGGTAAAGGAGAAATGTTAAGCTGGGTGCAGGTGAAGTTTGATACAGGCTTCTGTGAAAAGAACTGTTGTGTGTTTCTGAGCATCCTGAGAGCTGTAAAACTTGTTAAAGGCAAAATGAGTCTCAAGAGCCATGAAAGAACCTTGAAAAACTTATTTTATGTCCCCCTCAGCTTTAGCTTCAGAATGAACAACATAATAGGTGAAGTACTAAGTGGATCAGTGTTTCTATAAGCCTGGATCTTGACATATGACTTGACATTGGAAGAACTTTCGTACTTCTGTGACTCCCAATTTTGCAAGGATTTAATAAAAAATTTACAAATATTCACTGTGTCTGTACATGCACAAGTAGTGCTTGGGCACAGATTAAGTACTGCATTCATTTTGAAGGAAGTTATTAAACCATAAAATATAAAATTGTGACATTTTTCTTGCTAACAGGTGCTGACAGTAACACAGGAATTGTTACTATGCCACAGATGAAGGAACGCTGTTTATAAGGCATTCAAGTGAAATTCTAGTTGGGGGTTAAATAATTCCCAGCCTTATAAAGAAGCTAAATTTCTTAGGGTGAGGAAAAGTTTCAAAGATTGAGATGAAAGATTTCAAGATCATATTCTGTTTTATGGTTGGTTCTTAAATGAGTTTTATGTTGTAAGTCTATATTTTAATTGTCTTCTCTGTATTAGCACGAGACATCCAGTATGTTTGCATGTGATAATTCTTTCAAAATTTATTTTAGTATGAATAATTTTACCTGAATTTTGTGCACATTAGCCAGCCTTGTAGAGTTTGATCCTCCAAGGATCTGCATAAGTATTTCAAAAAACAGACCCCAGTGAAAATACTGCTGCAGCTTGCATCTTGATATAAATAGTGAAACACATTGGAAAAAATCACATTAAAATGAGTATTGAGAATGTTGTTTTTAAAGGATAAATTTCAGGTTTGTCATCCATCTGTCCCGTCCCCCCCCAAAAAAGGCGGGGGGGTGGGGGGCATTTTGCTGTCATTCCCACTTTGTTTTGTCAGCATTTTGGTGATAGTGTGACTCTGATAACTGTGTTAACAACTGTGGAATGCAGGTCATTACGGAGATTAGGCTGGCAGCCAGTTGCATAGTTATTACCTGTCAATCTTACGTGCTTGGTAAATTATGAAGTACTGCAAGAGGTGTAGCGGTATGTTTTAATATTTCTTGAAGACTTCTCAAGGATATTGTAATAAGCTAAAACAAACGTTTCTAATGCTGCAGTAGGGTTCTCAATTGAATAGAATATGTAACCATACAACCATAGATTTCCATCACCAGAAATGATAAATGATAGTGGTTGGAGTTGTTCTCACACAAATGTAATTACTGGCAGGAAAAAGAAGCACTTCATTATGCATTCTGCTTTTGTCTGTTTGGTGGCTTTGCAGCATTATACTTTCACACTATGACCATATTTTGTATTTGTTAAAACCCCGTGTACCATATTTATGTGGATATTAAGACAGTGAACATGTGTTTGTAGGCCAGACATTTGGATGAATATACACACACATGCGAACACACATATGGCATGCACATACATACTGCTTTGTGTTTCTGCACATCCTGAGAGATATGAAACTTGTTAAAAGAGAATCAAACTACAATGAAAGAACCTTGAAAAACTTAACCCTAAAAAACCTGTTATACTCCGAGTTGCTGTTGCAGAAGCATGTGCTGAACACTATACCATTTGACATATGGCAAGTGTCTTCGTTTGTCAGTCCTCAGGAATTCCCTTCCCACATCTAAGTGTGTATATCCAGTCCAACTGCAATAACTCAGGAACCATTACATTTTCAGGTTCCTACAATAGAAAACGTTCTCATGCATATAGGTCATAGCAAGATTTGGCAAAAGTATTTGTTTGCAGTTATGGACTTCTGCAAGTCATCCTTCAACTGGCAAGTATTCCGTGGTTTTAGTTTTTCCTACTTTCTTGAAGCAAATTCCTTTTGAAACAAATAGTAGGATTTTTACAGCAAGTTTTATGAATTCAGGTGTTCAAAACTTTCTCAAAAGAGCTCAGGTTTCACACTTCTGTCTCCTCTGCAAAACTTCAGGAGGCTAGGGCACCTTGCACATCAGATTTCTTTTTGCTTTTATTTGAGATTGACAGTTCTGTGAACGCCAAAAAAAGCCTTGGCCTGTCCTCTTTTTTAGCAGTGTTGTGGTTTCATTATCTATCATCTTTTCAAGTCCTGTATAAGAATATTCATAATTTTTCTGGTGATTTTTTAGAGGTTGGGTTCTAGATAGGAAGCCTATTTGCAAGAGCTATAGACCTTTGAGCCTGTGCTGTGGCTCTTAAGTCTTTTTTAGTGCAACACTGGAAATTCTAGTGCTAAAGAAAATGACAGTGATTAAACTTTTCCCATATTCCATAGTATGTTTAATTACTAAATTAATTTTAACAACGTTTAGGTATTTACCAGTTCTGAAAATATGGCCCATCTCTAAGTATGTACTTGAAGGAATAACTTGAGGCATCTTTCCCCTGCATATAAAATAATTTGGACTAATAAATGCAAAATTAGAAATCCATAGCATGTGTAAGATTTAGATATGTAACTGCTATTGTTTAGCATCTCTACATCTAAAATGTCTGAACAGTTCTTTAAAAAGTCTCTCTGAAGGAACTACTCAACCAAATACAAATACTAGGGAAAAGTTCTTAAACCACAAATCATTCTTTTAACAAAAAATATGTGAAAACTGGCAGGTGAAATCTAACACAGTTTTTCACTGAGATTTGGAGACAGAAGCACCCACATTACTTTTGAAAATGTTACTTCTTTAATTTAGGTCTAGATCTGCACTTTGATGCCGAGAAAGTAGGTACATCTCTAGTATGCTTAACCCTGAACTAGAACACAGACCTCATTTTAGATGGCTGTGTTCCCTACACAAGGAAAATTGACTGACACAAGGTGAGATCTCAGCTGGACAAGGAAGTAAGCAAGAGCTTATGTGTCACTGTCACACCACTTGCATTTGCCCTGAATTAGTCAGTAGATAACTCTGAGAGTGAGGTGAGCCGGGGTATTCTCTTGGGTGTTCAGGAATCCGTATTTTCCACCCCAGCTCCACAGTCCCTGCATTCCTTTTCTGAAGGTGCATGCCCATACCCTTTCTTAAAAAAAAAAAACAAACAACAAAACACCTGAGTGGGACACAGGGAATGGAAGAAGTCACTCTTTCCTTTGAAAATCTCTCTGTGTGCCCATGCATGATAGTCCGTTTCTCCAGTACATGGGGACTTAAGTTCCACTGCTTAATCATGGAGGATTCAAGCCTATACCTTCCACCTCCGCATCACAAAAGAAGTCCCTGAGCCACACCATTGCAAACTTGGCTGCGATAGTACATGCTCTTTTTCTTCTCATAGTACATGGTGGTGGCATTTGTACTGACAGAGTATTGGACAGAGATGAGAGAAAGTGGAAGAGAAGTCGTACCCTTGCAGCTTGCAGAAACTTGTTGGCTTATTGGCTTCTCCTTCGGGCAGTATTTCGCTGTTCCACATGAAAGAGATTGCAGATAAAACCAAATTTGTGTCCTGTCTCCTGAAACGCTACCCTAACAGTGGGTCATGTTTCTTCTAGGATGCAGTTTGCCCAATCAATGACAAATGTTTTTCTCAAAATCCTTTTAAGGTCTGCTTCAATTAAATTTCTAGGCAGGAAACAAAATTATCTCTGAATAAACCCAAAGATATGGTAGACTTACTTAGGCAGAGGGATGCCTGATTTCTGATTTCTGATCAAATGCTACCAGCTGCTTTGTCTTGTCAAAAACAAAATGCAGAAACTGGCCTTTCAGGTATTAGGGACCTCATTTCACGTGGAAGTTGTGATTTGCTCTCTCTATGGAGTGTGCCATGCATTCAGAGGCTGGTGGCAGCTGAGCAAGGATTTTTAGGGTCACATTATGGGAATCAGGAGACCTAAAGGCCATTATGAAGTTTCGGTATAGGTACCCAACATTGATGTTGAATCTATCCCTTAGGCTGTTTTGAATCTTATTGCTGATATTTCGTATTCTGTGGTACAATAAAACAGATGTGGTTTCCAGTGGCATTTGTCTTTATAGAACATGGCAGATGCAAACTGCACCTCTCAAAGGTTTGAAGTTTGTTGTTGTTTTTCTTCTTCTTAAATGTTTTGTGGAAATTTAGCTGCCAACATTCAGCTGTCTGGGATAAGGTATAATGGAAATTGTATCCTTGCCAATTTAAGAATCACTGCAAGGCATTTCTGAGTATACATTTGCATAATGAAGTTAGAGGTATTTCTGTGGAATGTTTTTGAAAGAATTTTGCTCTAATATATTACAGTTAATATTTATATACTGAATTTAGACACCCCCCCTCCAACTCAGGATAGCATTTAAGTACACAAAACTTAAACTTTATGGGCTTGCTTAAATCTCACTGACTTGCTATGGTTAAGTACTATGCTGAATTACGAAATTCCTCAACTAGTTTATTTGGAAATATTATCTATTTTGTTATAGTTTTATGGTTCTGGTAGATTTTGAGATATTTCAGTGGGAAAGGGAACTTAGTTTTGTAGAAACTTTTTTAACCTCATTGCTCTCTAACTTCTTGAAGTGTCGGACACTTAAGTTATGATTAGACAGTTACAATTTTCACTGTGGTATGTTTTATTAATGCACAACAATCTCAAGGGAAAACAAACCCAAATGTTCTGCATCAGAAAAAATAGTAGCATTAAATGATGTACCGCAACAATCAGAACTTTTCAATGCGTGCGTTCCTGGGTGAAAAATTGTCTCCCTGACCTCTTAGTATCCACAAACAGATGGAACAGTCAAAGACCATTAGAACAATCTTTTAAGTGTTATTGGAACAGCAGCGGGATGCTTTTCCCCACTGTAGGTGAGTCAACATAGGAATCACAGAATCCAATATGTGAACGTGTCACCTTGCTTTCCATTAATAATGCAGAACCATCTACCATGTGTAGATTTCTGACCATGACTGTAATGCCTAATAGGAATAATGTCACAATACTGTAATAACAGTAGTTATAACAAAATATAGTGAAAAGAAAATATACATATGCTTTATTTTGTTAAAGTGTGTTTTCTTTTAGTTGAAAAATTTTAGCTATCAGTTTTCATTTGCAGCTGTGATGAATCAACAAAAGTGAAATTATGTTTTCTAAGGCACAGTAGACTTTTACACCTTTCAGAGTCAGCAAACGTCCTTCTTATTGAGTGCAAAATAATCTCTCCATCTCTCAAAGTATTAATCAACCTATTCTTACACAGCAACGAGTGCTTGCAGCTTATTTTATTGGGTATTACTGGTACTCAGCATTTATGGAAAAAAAAATGCCCCTGACGCACATATTAGTAGCAGTCATTTCAAATTAGCCATCTGGGTATAACTGCAGATGTTGGAAAATACTAACATAGCCAACTATGGCATTTAAATGGATGAGGTCAAATCGCTTGGAAACAGATATAAGATGACAAAACTAAACCACCACTCACCCCATCACATCACCCATGTTAGCATCTGTTAGGACATTGTGCTGTCAGATTTGTAACGGGGTTGCAGGATATGGCCCTTATTTTCGTTGGTGAAAAAAAGGTATTTTGATCCTTTTTCTCTGATAGCTCATGTGTCATGCGAGATTTCTTCCATTTAGGTTTGAAGAGGGATTATATTGCTACTACTGAAAGTGATGCTCTAATATCATTTACAGTTCACTGGAATAACTGTGAGAGTTGTGCAAACTGCTTTGTAACTCTTCTAATTCCCACCGGCTTGATTAGCAACACATTCGGTCTTATATCAGCTGAAAAAGTAATTATTACCTCCAACTTCATGAATAAAGCTGGGTGAAGTCTTTGACAAGTCATAAATTTGCTGAGAAGCAGACTTAGGTAGGAATCAGAAGTATTTGCATTTTCAAGGATGATTATTGCCAGTAGTTTTGATTGAAGAAGAAAGATGATTTCCCCAGATGCTACAGTGTCTTGTTTCAGCATTTTCAAAATTAGATCTTTATTCTTTTCTTTCAAAAGATTTTCGAGGTTTTTACTTTAAAAAAATGTTTTTTCTTCCTTAGAGAAAGAAAGTTTTTCAGGATTAAATAACTTGAAAATAAAAGGAAGCATTTCATTTTGGATTGAAGATGAGGTCTCAGGTTGACCCAAATGAGATTTATTATTTGTATTATTATTGTATTATTTTGCAGCAATATCTGTCTTCTTTAAATTTGGACTCTTCTCCCCCTTTTAAAACTTTTTTTGTTTGCTTTGAGTGCTCAAATCTGTCATCAGCCCAGCTCTAATCTAAAGTCTGTATGAAAAATCACTTGAAAGTTTCCAGCAAAATGCATGTAATTTACGTTTCAGAATATGTACAATATCTCCACATAAACCAGACAATTGCATCAGAGTATGTTAAGGGAATATTATGCTTTACCAAACAGCTGGTTTATGTTAGCAGCTTTACAAACATGTTCTATAAAAGTTAGATCTGAGAGAAGATTTATTGCTTCCTCCAGTTTCCTGGAGAGAGTTACAACCAAGAATCGGTGGTCCCTGTCGAAGTCGACGTTTTCAGAAAGTGTAGGCTCAGCCTTATGATTTCTTATGACTTACTATTCAATCCCTTTTCCTGCTGCATCACAGCAGCTGAGCCAGGATGGCTGCAGTCATGGGGTTCAGAGAAGTCTCTTGGTCTTTACAGTCTCGTGGAAGATGAGAATCGGCCACATCCATCATGAATGAAAGCCAAAGTAATTGCTGTGATGTGCTGCGGATCAGTCTCTGTTCATTTGGTTGAGTAGTAATTCTGAAGGTTAAAATGATCACATTGAATACCAATTTTAATTCTATCCCTTCTGATCAGAGAGGCTTTGAAAGAAAAGGAACTGTTGGTTTATATAGGTCTGTGCAATGGCCTGTGAGTGTAACTTCATCATTTTATTGAGTGGCTTTTAGAGTGGAGATGCTGAAGTGGGTGCTTCCTTCTCTGCCCTTCTTGGGGCTCTTCTGCCTGCGAGGGTTCCTCAGAGCTTCTGTGCGTAAGGCAGGGATGACTTGCCCTGCTTAATGTCTTCACTGTTCCTGCTGAAATTACCAGGTTTTATTCCAGCTGTTTGATTAGATGAACGCAGTTTCTCTTCTGGTAAGTAGAGGTTGTTGTGTACCTAGACAAGTCACATGAAACGCTTCTAACCATGCTGTATTAAATTTCCAATAAATAATTTTCTGTTTAACAGCCTCTCCACAGAAAACAGTTCAGATCTCCCTGGGGAACAGGCAAATGAAGCTATTACTGGGTACAGTTCAGATATATTTTCCGATCTCTTCTGTTTTCCTGTTGTCTCGCATAATCTTTTGTGTCTGTATGTACTTGTCAGGTCAAGTATTATGCAACTGAAAGCACATGAAAATCTTTAATTAAAAAAAAAAAAAAAGTGTCATTACATATCAATTGGGTATCTGTCAAAAGACTATATGCCAGCTGTGTGTTTGTGGAATGCCGGTGAGTGACCTTGCAGGCAACACAATTTGTGTTCTTGCCCCTTTGTATTTTTCATCTGCCACCTCACATCCCAGGATACAAAACCCGTGTTTCAAAGTCTGGGTTTTCATTATTGACTTCAAGGTGTGACAAGAAGGTAGTGCATCCTTGAGAGGTGACGTGGATTGTTTATTTTTTGCAGTTAAGAGAAATGAAAGCATAGTAAATATTTCATGATGTTCCTACGAGCACCAGGAAACTCTTACCATCTACAGAAATAAATTCCCTGAAACAGAGATAGTTGTGCATCAAGCCTTAATGCACAGGGGTTTTGTACATGCCTTTTCCATGTATCTTCGTTGTGCATGCCCAGAGTTGGGCAACTTCAGACAACTTAATTGTGCTAGAAATTGAAACAGCTCAGAAACTCAGGGGAAAAAATACAGAATCATTGTGCTCTGGCTTCTTCAAGTGCTGCACTTCAAAGGAGTTGTACCAGCAGTTGTTCAGTTTTGTAGCAGAAGATAAACATGCTCCTGCCCACACTGCAGGTTGTGCAATCCTGTTCTATAAGCTGTTAGTCATTTCCAGGCATTAGAGAAGATGGAGCTTCTGCCTTGCCCTGCCTTTTGCTGAAGGCTGCATGAGGAGACGTTCATCTCCATGTGTGCTGACGGCAGGCTGAGAGAAATGTGTTTTCCAGGGGACAAGAAAGTGTTTGCCATTGTTTGCCAGTGACTACACCCATGCTTTGTCCCTCCTCCCCAGGGAGGCTGTTCTTGGTGGTGGCTTCTTACAGCCCCCTTCCCATGTGTTTTCAGAGGTGAAAGCTGCTTCTTCCAGCCACTCTCTCTGTGTTGGTCTTCCACCCTGCCTGTGGTTGTGGCTCTCCATCCCTTATTTGCTCATTCATAGAGGAGGACGCTGGCAATTCATTCACATATTACACAAGAATTTTGCACACACTCATTCGTGTCCCACAGCAGGCTGGCATAGCCTTGTGTCCACTTATACAGAGGTAAGCGTGGCATAGATAGCAAAATACAGCACCAGTTTCTATATCACGTGTGCCTTCCAGGACAGTGCAGAAATTACTTTTATGGTTTTAAAGGTCCTGTCCTTAAATGTGAACTGCTTTAAGATGGGTTTACTCCCATAATTAGTTTGGAATTTTATTGGGGTTTCCTGGGGGGCTTTGTAGAGTCTCCATCTGTGCGCCTACTACCAATTAGTTTCTTTATAGAATTGTAGAATCATAGAATCATTTAGGTTGGAAAAGACCTTGGAGATCATTAAGCCCAACCATTAACGTAGCACTGCCAAGTCCATCATTAAACCATGTCCCTAAGTGCCACATCTACACGTCTTATAAACACCTCCAGGGATGGTGACTCAGCTGCTTCCCTGGGCAGCCTGTTCCAATGCCTGACAACCCTTTTGGTGAAGAAATTTTTCCTGATATCCAATCTAATTTGGGTGTTCCTGGCTGACTACGCAGTCTGTGTTTTCCCAGATTGAGATGCATATCCCTTTCACACAGGCATTTGGTAAACCTGTAATACCTCCCCAACACCTTTCTGGCCAAATCTCATTGTTTACATGCAACTCATCCACTGGTCTGGTACCATGTAGGAGACTGGCCCCTCTCCATCTGTGCCTTTAGTGCCTCAGTGGCCTGGGGTTGAGGAAGGGATGCCAGAGCCTCTCCTGCTCCTTTGGGCTGGGCTCAGGACTGGAGCTGTGCCAGGGCCACGGTCTCCAGCCTTGCTGAGGGCGGCTGCAGTCCTGGTGATGCCGAGCCACCGTGGTGCCTCATGGTGCTCTCAGATGGCTTGCAGCTGGTCAGCACTGCAGCTCACTGCTGGAGGTGACCCAGCCAAAACACTGCATCCCTGGCAGCATGGCCAGGGGCATCTCCTCCCTCTGACCATCTCCCCGTGCTGTCCACCTGCCCCTCAGCAGTGGCTGGCTGTGCCTCTCTGGCACACCACAGCGCAGCTGGCCTGCTGCCCAGTGCTCAGGGCTCCTGCCTCACCTTCAGGTAACTTTCTCGGCTCCTTAGTGTCTGTTCTGGGGCCTTGGGCAATTCCTGCACGGCACCATTGTGCGTTGGTGGCTTTCACAGTGCCGCAGTTCAGCACTGAGGGTTACCTCTGTGTACCTTTTAATTTCTTTTCATGGGTCATGCACAATGTGTGTCCCTGGAACTGGCCACCTCACTCCAGTTAATCTTGCTGTTTATCATTGTTTGCTGTGGTTATCTTCAATATACCAATCAAAGACTTAAAAAAAGTCTGCAGTGATCTTGTAGTATGACTTGTGTAACGCAAGCCGCTGATTTCCCTAAATTAAGGAATTAAACCTATTTGAATTTGAGCAGCCTGTACATAAATATTGATCTTAATTTTAAAAAATGTTTAGTAATGGAAAACTGACATTATTACAAAAATGTTACTGAAAATCAGTATTAATGATCCAGAGAGCTTTTTGGCTTAGCTGCTGAATCGAACTAATCCAGACCTGCTGATACTGGAATGCCTATCTTGCTAACATTGTTTAACATCATTCTAAGTTACTGTTAGATTAGAAACACACTGTTACCATTATGATATATTATGTCATCCAGTGTTTTCTCAACTATAGAAGAGAAATACTGTAATCATCTCTTCTTTTTTTGCATTATACTTTGGGAGCCATGTGAAAATCGCGATTCTTTTTCCTGAAATACTGCACAAAGATTTTGTTGGTTTTTAATTTTGCTAATTGCAGACTTTTTCTTGAATCCTTGAAACCCTTACAGCAGATCTCTATAGGTGATAGTTTGTGGTTTCTGTGCATCACCATCTACTTCCGCTTTCTTCCATATCAATGAAATATCAGTGGCTCATGAGCTAGGAACAGCATTTCTAGATGGTGTATCATCTGTTAACCTGCTCTTGCTCACACCTCTGACAAAAGTTTTAATTACTCATTTTAATTACCTAATCATGCTTTTCTTCTCACCCCAATATTTTTATTATTGTCAGCTTAAATCTTTCCCTGTACGTTAGTTCTTCTGACATCTCCTGTCTAGCACACAGGTTTCTAGTTCTGTTGCAGGCACAATTATCTTCTCTTCCCATCTTTAGGAATTTCCAATAAATTTGTTTCCCAAATCTTGATTATTTTTTTTTCCCCTAAATAAATATTCATTCGTTCTCTCTAGCCATTCTCCTTTTTGGTATTAGTTTTATCATCCTGATTGAGCTATTTCTTGGAAGGTTGGTTCCCCTTCTGCTGAGTTGAAGGGCATCTGGGTTATAAGCCTTTTTCCTTAAAAAGATGGGCAGTGTTCCACACAACCAAACCCTTCTGCCTTTGAGGCTTTCTACCACATCTGTTTGCTGGGTTAATCTTGGACCAAAGGGAAGCCTAATAATGTTTCAAGATCAATGGCGATTTGGGAGGATGTGCAATAGGGAACAGATGTTGCATTTGGATATTTGTCCCAGTGCATCCCTGTGCTAGCTGACAGTTCCAGCTTATCTGAGTTGGACCCACACCAGCTGGCTTTTATCCAGATGCCAGACATTTCTCAAAGTAGGGGATGAAAAACTGCTGGACATTTGTAAGAGGTGACGTATTTCATCGTACCAGAGGTGCTGCAGCCCAGACTTCACCAGGTGTGCCTGCAGCTTCCCATGGGAGCAGTGCTGGGGGGAAAGCAGTCAGATGCAGATGCCCTGTCTTTGCCCATTGCCCTGTGGACCTCAACAGCTTCAATGCTTTTATCCTAGTCAAAGGCACAAATCTTTGCTCAAAATGGCTGACCACTGCATTTTGTACTTGCTGTACCCAGAATGGGCAGGCTGGAGCTTAGCTGTTACTTCACAAGGTCTGGCTTACACAGAACACATTTGCTTCTGTAGCACAGTGTTTTGCACAGAAGCAATAAGTGCACTCCTGGGGAGATCTGCATTCCTTGTCAGTGGAAGGCAATTTCCAAGTGCAGGTAGTTTTTATGAAAATACCCCGATCGCTACAAATTCTGCAGCTGCACTGTTGCCTTCGAGTGGCTTGTCTACTCTCTTAAAGAGGACCCCCACCAAAAAAAATACTACATCTTCCAAGCTTTCCTCTCAAACAGATACCAGCAAATAATGCGTTTCTATCATAATATTCAGTTTCAAGAAAACTTGCATTTTGTGACTGGAGAGAAGGTGTGCCGTTGAGCCTTTCTGTGTGTTGGCCTGCTGTAGGCAGGAGCAGCATGGCTGAGCAGGGAGGAGACAAGGGGGAAGCTGGCCTAGTGCTGGGCTCTAGCAGAGGCACAACCTGAATACATGCACTGGTGTAACAGAAATGGAGGAAGGGGGAACCATAAAAACAGCTGTTGCTGTCTGTAGATGCCATTGACTGTGTAATACAGCGGCATGACAGCTCAGGGGCTCGGCACGCTCTGAGCTCCCAAGCGCAGTGGGAGGCACGGTGTGCACTGTAGGGAATGGAGCCATCCAGCTTAGTGCAAAATCATCAGCTGTATCTCCTCATGATTGTCCTGTTTCCTCTTGGATCTGTGCTAACATTGGCTCTGGCAACCTCCGTGCACTCAGAAACAGTGACTTTAGCATAGGCTGGAGCCTACAGCTCAGAAGAGCGTTGTGGCAATTTAATTTCTTTTTGCTTCGGAGAAGGCAATTGGAATATAGTTTTTTTTCATTAAAAAAGTAATACTCCCTTTATACCACTCCTTGCCTGCTGTATTCTGAAATACGCCTTCTTTACTTTTAATTATGAAGATCTGATGCTCCCTGAGGCTGAAGGATCAGGCCAGCCTGTGGGAGCATGGCGCGATGGCAATCCTCCGGTCACGTTGAGGAGTAAGTCTAGAGAGCGGCCACCTCCCTGGTGAGGAGCAAAGTCCAACGGCCCCAAGCCCTGTGGCTGGGGGACCGAGGAGGTGACCTGTGCCTGCTATTTGAAACCGTGTAGCGCATGAAAAGACTGAATCTGCAGTTACAGTGCTTGGGGGTGAGGGTCTGGGGTTTAACTTGTGGAGGCTGCTGCGCAGGAGAAAGGAGAAGAGGAAACCAAAGGAAGCGGGAAGGACTGTCTGTAGCAGTGTGAGTCACTGCAGACTTTCTGGTTTCGTCTGGTTTGAGGCTTTTTGTTGTTATTACTCCAAACAAATCTCAGACCTCTTTTTCAATTAATCATGAAAACATTTATTTGGACCCCACAGTAAAGACAAGTGGAAGCTTTATACTTGTTTTGTAAAAAGCCTATAGAGAAATTAGCAGATGGACTCTAATGCCACAAGTCATCTTCTAGCACCTTCCCTCTGCATTTTACCCCAGGTCGAGGACAGAGCCTGGCCTTGGATGATCTGAGGAGCAAAGTCTTCTTGTCTGAAGACAATGCAATCATGTTTCTCCTCCTTTTTCTACCTCCCAAACGCTTGGTCCCACATCCAGGGGACTTTGGCTCAGGTCTTCCCCCAGCTGCAGAGCTGATGAGCAGTGCAAAGCGCAGTGCTCACTATGATGTTCATGGCATCTCCTGGCAGGGCCACATCAGCGGATAGCTGAGAGGTTCATGGTATGTAGTTTTGCTGTCAAAGGTGAGATCTGCTGTCAGCCAAATTTCCAAATTTGTAGCCAGCTGAACACTGGTGTACGCACCAGTTCGCTGGGTCTGTGTTCAGGCTGGGCTTGTGTGTGTTGCTTGCTGGGAAGGTTGTGGTAAATGAAAAGGAAAGGAGAAGAACGACAGGCATAGTTGGTCCAATTAAAGAAAGATCTCATAATACAGATCTACAGACACGGTCTTGTTGGAAGTTACTTTACAGCAGGTTACTAAATATTGATTTTATGACTTTGTTGGTCTAGTGTGGATAGTGGTCAGCATGGTTAGCTGGAGAGATGCATTCAAAAGCCAACCCAGGGAATAGGGGCAGTCTCCCTCCCTCCTTTATGCTGCCATTCCTGGGGAGGGGTGGTAGGTAGACACCAAAGATGAAGGCAGGCTAATGATCATATTTGAACAGACCAGGGGGAAGTCAGAGATATAGTTATCTCTGGTAGCTTTAGCAGGAAAGTATTAAAATACCTCTCTTTTTCCCCCCTAGAAACATTCTTAGCAGCAGAAATCATCTGCTTTCAGATTGTCACCTTGCTCCCACAGCCTTCAAAATTTCTGCCTGTTTTAGTGAATGTTTCAGATAGCTATAATAGAAAATGTGCCTGCTCTGGAGCTGGGGAGGGGGATGTTGCTTGCCATGGGGGGAAAACAGTGCTTCTGGGTGGCAGTTACAGTTCTAGTCACAGTGAGCCATAAGCTTGATCTCTTGCATGGGTTAATGTGGCTGCACACATTTAAAAAAAACCTGTAATTTCCAAATGCAGCAGTCCAGATGAAACATGGGTCACTATGTAGCCGTACTTTGTTCTGCATGGGGTCTTCTCTTTTGATGTAGTTCAAGATCTCTCTCCTATTTGAAGCCCTTCTGGGAGGACACATGTAATTGCCTGCAGGATCATTTCTCCTTCTTGCTGACTGTTCCCAGCAGCCATGTCTGACAGCGGGGAAATGCTGCGTGACAAGCGGAGCCGGGCCAGTGCTGGCCATCAGGCTGTGGTGAATTGAACCTAGATTAACTGAACTTGCTCCTACTAGAACTGGAAATTATCATAGGCTGCACTTCATGAAGATCTCCACATAAGATTTAATTTCTCCCAAGTAGCTTTCCCTTGTAAGTTCTTGATAAACTCAAATTACTTGATAAATAGTTCATAAACTCAAATTAAAAAATATGTTTTACAAAAATCAAACTGTTTTCCTTGCCCAATGTTTTTGAAGAAAGAAGAGAATAACTGTTGTTTCATAAAAGCCTAGTGGCAGATCAGATGATACACTGTTTTGGGGGCATTTTTGGGGCCAACAAAAGCAAAGATGTATTTTTACTCAGGGACTTTATTGCTTCGTTTTTAAGGGTAGTGTCTCATAACCGAAATTAACTGTGTAGTCCTTTCCTAGGAAAAAATGTGGATTTGAATTGTGAGCATAGCTCTGCAGACTTTTTTATTATTGAAACACCTTGGTTTCATGTTTATTTGGCTTTTATGCCAGCATTGATACCACAATTTATTTCCTGATTTTAGCCAGTTCATATAGAATGTTTTTAAAAAGTCAAATCCCAAACCTACAAACCTTACTGTTCACTGAGTAGCTAATAAGAATGTTTTTTGTTTATGTATGGTCTCACTTAATTTAGATTGTAATGTTAAAGGTGATCTTTAGCAAAATCCTGTAGCTAGAATTTGAGAGAAGCAGCTGTTATATTTAAAATTAGCACATAAAGTGTCATTAAAATAATGATAGAGGTTCACAGAGTTGCATTCTAAGTGCTAATCATCCTATCTTGTGGGTAAGTTGACTGCTGTGCCTTACTCCATGGTGCTTCATAGGTTTGGACGATAGGCCTAAATTAATCCGTAAAAGTCTGGAGGTGGTAGAAATAGGAGCACAGACATGGGTAATGCATCACATCTGTCAAATATCTGCCTGCTGAACTCATCAGCTAAATCAAAACTTCTTTCGCCATCCTTGATCTTTGTCGGTGTCACTCTTATGTGTATAGTAGTACACTCTGTGGAGTGTCCTGAGGCTTTTCAGTGTACTGACTTGAATTGGCAAGGGAACTAAAAAATGGCAATGGAGTAAGGATATTGTAAATCGTATAAGAAGCTAGAAAACTAGCGGGGGGGGTGGGGGTGGGGTGGGGTTGGCGAGCTAAAATAGCAACATGAAGAAATGATGATTGACTAAGATTATCCAGGGGAGCTGTAATTGTAATGATAACCCATGATGGCTGTTCTCTGTTCATTTAGCCAAGGTTTCATAAAAGGACTCAGTCAGATCAGCATCCATACCTTTATGAATGTGCTCTACTCTTTATTTATCTGCTCACAAACTCATTGTATTCCATAGTATACTAGAAAAGGCTAACATTCCTGTGAGACTCGAGATTAATTTCAAAGAATGTATAAATGGTTAGGAATTCTTTAAATTTTAGAGTAAATTAGGACAGTGAAGGGAAATTAAAGAAATAAAGTTGGGCTTTTTTAAAATGGAAAGCCACTACCATGGTGGTATTTGTCTGTAGCTCACTGTCTATATGCATGAACAGTTTGCAGCCTCTTCTCTTTCAGGACTTTGACGCACTTTAATAGACCTTGGTCTATTTTAAATTGTATATGAGCACACATCAGATAAAAATCTTCAAAGAAAGGAATGGTAGCCCACACATCTGGGAATTTCAAAATAGATTGTGTGTTTATATCAGAATGCTGGATGATCTTTCATGGCCTTTCTATATCAAAGTGCTGTTATTCTGAAGTTGGTATTGTTTTGTATCATAAATCTATGTTGGGAGTATTTATTTTTATGAGCTTTATGAGAATAGATGTTACAGTATCCTTTTTAAGAGACTAAAATGATGAATGTATGACTTTCAGTATCCATTTTTTGATCCTTACATAGAAATTGTGTCAGACTTGCAGACAGGCATTCTCACTGCAATTTGCCAGTATATTCAGTGGGAACCTGCTAGAACAGTGGCCTGTTTTGTCACAGCTGCATTTAAGAACTTGGTATTAAGTTCCAGGTTCCAGAATATGTTTAGAAATGATGCGGTATGATTTGTGATAGATTTTTGCATACTTTTCCTTACATTATGAAACATGATACAACATAGCCCCACAGAAAAATGTATTAATGGTGAGTGCATGTCTTGATTTTCACAATGCACTTAGAAAGCAAAAAGCCATGCATGTGCCTGAATATCTGTAAAACCATGGCATGTAATCCCACTTCAGGAAAGCAGCCCAAATCAGGAGAGCATGCAACCCAGGTCTGAACCTAAAGCATCCTGCTAACTTTAAAATCCCACTGCCTTTTTGTTGGGCTTTAATAGCACACATGATCCCTTAAATTGATATACTTTTCAGAGCAGAGGCTTAAAAGAAAAGTATTGCTTTTACTGTTGATATAGTAGCCAATCTGACTGAACTGAAGATACTATCCTGGCAATGTCAATGAATAGAGTGATCCTTTTGTGTTTAAGTTACTCATTTTAACTTCTGATTTACTTTGATTAAATCTATTAGGAAAAGATAATGGGAACATTTTATTCTTCATCATCATTTTTATTGAAAACATCATGAAATAACTTACACGTGTATGGGTCTTGACATGAACTTGAGGAATAGACATTGTTTGATCTCTGTAGTCATTTTATTCAACTTTTAATTAACTTTTTACATGCAAGTCTCAATAGACTTTCCTACTGGAAGCAATGGGAGCAGTCCTGAGGCTAATCCAGTCCCTGAAAAAATCATGCTAGAAAGGAAAAATTGTACAAAACAGTGGTGATTAAAGAAGTATTTTCTGTGCTGAGACTTTATGTTCACTTTGTTTTGTCTTTAGGTTGTCATTGACACTTTTATATTTTTATTCCATCCCTATAATGCTAGCAGTAACACTGTCACTGTTATCTGTGCTTCTCTGCTAAGTGGAATATTAAAGAAAGTATCTGAACCAAAAATTCCTGCATGGTTGAAAAAGTATTGAGAGTTTCGTTTCACAAACTTCCTATCTTGTTTTGCAGTCCCACTCAGGTTTTTTGAGCTGGTGGTGGGGGTGATAGAAAATATATCCAGCTCTCGCTAGCTCCTTTATTCATTTGCTTCTCACAGGGAGGAACATTAGCCCACAAGTCACAAGCAGAGGAGGCAGCTTAGGAAGGGAAAGCAGCAAAGTATTAATTCCTGCTGTGATGCTGGTGTCATGGTGTCTCTTGCCACATCAGCTTCTCCAGTGTTTTGTAATTTGGCCTTCTGCTATTAGGAGTAGACTCTCAAAGCCAAGGATTTTTAACTTCTGTGTGATTTCAAATCAGGCTGCTTCAGTTCTACTATGCAATTAGCAAAGGAAATGTAGCTTGTTAGAAGAGCTTGGGAGTGACTGAAGAGGAGTTCAGAAGTGGGATTAGTCTCTTCCCATTCATCCGTCCATACTGTTCCTTCCTTTCTTTTCCCTCTGCAACTTGATTTAGTTTTGTTTTCCTCTTCTCTCCCGCTTCTTTATCTGACACACAGCATCCTATGCATTGCATATGTTTATTTTCTGTTTTCTGTCAGACCTCATCACTTTTTTTTTATTCCTTTTATTCCTCATATATTGTTAAAATGTAATGCCCCTATGAAGGGAAGGGATGTGGACACGAGGAAGCAGGCAGAATGAATGCTGCTGTGGAACATGCAGTAGCACAGCTCTGTTATTTATCATCCCTCGCCTCTAGTCTGACCTTATGCAGGAGTATGAGGCGTGGGAGCTGCTTTCACAGAGCTGTTCGGTGGAAGCCTCTTTTGATAGAAAGAGCAACATTTTTATGATAAGCTCTGAGACAGTATGGGTTCAGAAAACCTAGGGTCAGTACCACCAGCTCAGCTGACCTACAGCTCCCTCAAGGACAAGTCTGCTTGGGTTTCTACTTTGCATGGAAATGGCAGGTGACTGGCAACTTTGAACACCCATAAACCTCGTAGACAATGAGCTGCTTATTATTTATTCTCTTAAGGCAAGAAGACAGGAATAGTAGTGGAATTTTTTTGGAGTATAGGAGGCAAGGGGGAAGAGTTAGCAAGGTGTTTTATAAGCCTCACAAAGAATAATTTAAGCGAGTCCTGTATTATGCATGGTGAAAGTTGGTTCTTTCTGCTGGAAGACATCTTTTGTTGTGTTTTAATGTGTTTATTTTTCAAAGCGACTGATGGGAACCAAGGTTATTTTTAAAGTAAATCTGCCTAGCCTTTAACTTATAGTAAGCAGTCTCCCTTCCCCATGCCCCAAGCAAGACTTTTAGACCAAACAGGTTCTATCTATTTATTTATTCATTTATTTATTGCAAACTCTGCAAGGGCTTCTCAGGTCCCCAGGAGGTCTTCCTTCTATTCAGTGCTCGTGCAGCATATTCACCACTGATTCTTGTTATCAGCCTTTGCTTTCTGCTGTCTTCCATCTACTACACCCTGCCCTGCTGATGCTTCCATCCCGCTCTGTGCTCACGCACTCCCATAGTAGAAGCAAGGCTCCCTTTCTCCAGGGGACGGCACCTCCGCTCCATGCTCTCTTCTCAAAGGATGCACCAGGGAAGCTGAAAGCACATCAAACAGGCACTATCCATCAGAGGAGTTAACAATACTTGTTCTGCAGTCAGCGGTTATTGTCCTAACTCCTGCTAGGAAATGTTTTCAGAAGAATCTACGTTTCTAGCCAGCCAAAACCAATGCATATCTTCAAGCCTTTATAAGTCCTGGAAGGCAGAATGTGTTGGCTGTGGAGTGCAGAAGCTTGCTCTTTTCAGACTCTTGGGGCAGCCCGGGGCAGCCAGCTCTGTCTGTTACTCCTAATGGCTTCATTCTTCTTTGTTTAGATACTTGGTGTTGCACACCTTTATAGATACGTTCCACAATTCAATCGCAGTACAGAATAAAGGTGTCTCTTTTTCTTAGGGACCTTTCAAGAAATGTGGCACAGTAGTCTTGTGATCTTTCAGGGCTTGACAGACAACAGGTTAAAAGCCACTGCCCTAACAAGCAATTCTTATGGGTCTCAGTGGCTTGCTTTGCTGTTCTTGCAGTCTTAATGAGTGTGTTCCTCTCTTGGACTCTGCAGCAAAGTGCTTGCTTTGTGCAATACAGAAATCATAGCTTGGAATCATTGGCATTTTGTAAAAATACCAGTTATTTCTTGAAATACCTTAAAGATCAAGCTTCTGATGTCATCTGTCAGACATCTTGCCCCGGTTATTGATATAGGTTGTGTCCTCTGTGTCTCCTTGTTGATTTGGTCAATAAAATTCCAGCTGTGCCTGTAGTTGTGTCTTTTGATTGATAGCGGTGGTAATGCTGGCTGTACGGATGCTGGCTGATGTGGTTAACAAGATATTGTTGTTGTCTGGATTTCAAAGCTACAGCAAGTAGTTGAAAGCATTTTGCTCTGTTCTTGCTTAGGAATTGTAATTTTAATATTTTCTGTCATTTCGTATCTTGAATGTTTCTCCCTTCCTTCCCGATGGCAGTTTACATTAATGTGTACTGTATTCTGCACTGGGCTCTCCGTTTAGAGACTTAGATAATGAAGAATGTAGTGTCTTTTTGAAATAATGGTGTGACCTATTTGGCTTAACTTTCTGTTTTTCAGGAGTTTACTACAGATGTATTTCATTGGCTGCATAGTGTGCAGATGTTAATATATTTAGGGCTTGCTTGGGTCTGAAGTCTTACACACCAAGTTTTATTAATTGCCTATATTCTGTTCTGTCTCCTAAAATCAACTTGGTTTCACAGAATCACAAAATGGTCAGGGTTGGAAGGGACCTCCGGAGATCATCTAGTCCAACCCCTGCTAAAGCAGGTTCACCTAGGGCAGGTTGCACAGAGTCGCAATACAAGTGGGTTTTGAACGTCTCCATAGGAGACTCCACAACCTCTCTGGGCAGCCTGTTCCAGTGCTTTGTTGCCCTCAAAGTAAAGGAAGTTTTTCCTTATGTTCAGATGGAATTTCTTATGTTTCAGTTTGTTGCTGGGCACCACTGAAAAGAGCCTGGCCTCATCCTCTTGGCACTTGTCCTTAAGATATTTGTAGACATTGGTAAGACCCTGTCTCAGTCTTTTCTTCTCCAGGCTAAACAGGCCCAGCTCTCTCAGCTTTCCCTCATAAGGCAGATGCTCCAGTCCCCTCATCATCTTTGCAGCCTCCGCTGGCCCCTCTCCAGTAGTTCCCCGTCTCTCTTGAACTGGGAGGCCAGAAATGGGCACAGCACTCCAGATGTGGCCTCACCAGGGCAGAGCAGAGGGGCAGGATCATCTCCCTCGACCTGCCGGCCATGGTCCTCCTAATGCACCCCAGGATGCCATTGGCCTTCGTGGCCACACGGGCACACTGCTGGCTCCTGGGCAACTTGCTGCCCACCAGAACTCCCAGGTCCTTCTCTGCAGAGCTGCCCTCCAGCAGGTGAGCCCCCAGCCTGTACTGGTGCATGGGGCTGTCCCTTCCCAGGTGCAGGACATTGCACTTGCCTTTGTTGAACTTCATTAGGTTCCTCTCCACCCAACTCTTCAGTCTGTCCAGGTTTCCCTGAATGTCAGCAGTTTCCCTCAGTCCTTCATTATAAAAAGCTGGACAGGGCACAGGCTGGCCATGACAGAGTAATCGGGACTCTGGCATTCGTCATGCTGTAGGTGTGCCAAAACCGGGCTTGTTTGACCTTCAGAACACGGCAAGCCTGGACAGTTTGTTTAAGCTTCTGCCTTAAACGCCATGTTTCTGCAGAGTCCTTTATCTGATACTGTCAAGTTCATTTGAGCTATTTCTAATGTGTGAGATTTCCTGTTACTTTTAATTGTTTTCTGCTGTTTTGAAATTTTTACACATTGAATAAACCCATCATTAAAATTAAGCACGTGCATGAACGTGAGTATGCACACGAAGTAATATGATGGATCTGAAAGTGCTGGCAATACACAAGCAATACAGAAAAAGATTTAGTAATTACCTCACCATTGCTGTAGTGTTTGGACAAAAAGTTTAAGTAGAGTTTTCACGCTGCAAGAAAACAAAATCCCTGTTTGTTCTTCGTGCAGTTGTGGTAGAAGATAGGTTGATGCTGTCATTGTTTCTAGGAGCTTCAGAGCCAAAGACGTTGTAAATGTGCAGCGGGGAATTCCTAAAGGAGAAGGGGCCCTGGTTAAAAAGCTTGGGGGGATTAGCGCCTGGAAAGATTAGAAATTATTTGCCTGTGTCCTTGAACGTTATGGGGTATAATTTTTCATGTATGTCACATATCCATCTGAATCTGTTTATTGTTGTATTTTCTAGGGGATTAGAAAAAGCTGATTCAGACATCAGCTAAGTTGCATGTAGGCAAAGATGTGGGCAAGCAGTTCTAATAATTACCATTTTACACAATTTGAGGAATACTGCAGACAGTTAACTGCTTGCCCTAAATAAGCTTTGAGATTAAATAGGACTCAGGAGACACTGGCAAATAAAGAGTATTTGACAGGTTAAAATGCTTGCTGTAGAGAACTGGATGCATGGATAGATGCTGTCTGGAGCACAGGAGGTAGCCTAGGCTTTATGTGAGCTGTAAGTAAAACAAATATGTATATATTGTTTTGTCAACTTGACATCTCTTTTGTTACTATGCTTTGTTCCCACTCCTAAAAGCCCACAGCACTTCATTTAAAAAGACTTACTCTGCACTGTGTTCGAACTTGTCACAGCTTCTAAAAACAGTGAACTTTTGCTGACAGCTGAACTTAGTCAAAGTTATTGCACAGTCTTTGTGGATATATAGAGTAAACTCTTCCAGGGCAGGGGCTGAAAGTGGGAGAGTATTTCACAAGGGCACGAGGAAGGTGCCAGGTTTATAGTCTGAAAGAAGTGCATTCTGAAAGGTCCATTTTTCACTCAGCCTGAGCCATGTCAGTTTGGACTAATGTGCATCATTTGGACTGTGAATAAATTGGAGCAATCCCACTGGTGTGCCGATATAAATACATTGGTACTGCTATAATGTTTATGCAGCTCCTAGTAGCAGTGTTAGCATTATTTTATGAATCAAATAAAGCTTGTTAGTGGGATTAAAAAGCATAACTATACAGCTGCAAATTTATACAACGTATTACTAAAATGCGAAAGTATGCTTTACTCTTAATGTTGTCCAGACCGGAGTTACACTTGTGCAAATTTTTGACTTGAAGAAACCAAATGGGCTCTTCACCAAAGGGATATCCTAGGCAGCATGTACACCGTGCTTCAGTGACAAGATCAGCCAGTCTTTGTGGTAAGTCATGCCCAGTAAGAACTGGTAGGGCCCTAGCCTAAAGCAGTAAGCACAGTAATCAGTGTGATTTCTGGAGTGAACAGTACATGAGAGAGATTTTTTTATAAGATCTTCCGAAGAGGGGAAGAATGTTATTAGGAGTAATAGATTGACGGTTAAAGCAAGGAAAGAAAATTGTAGACTGATGGAGGGAACTATTTTCCAGCTGTGAGATCTGATGCCTCCTGTGGAGCAGTCTCCAAAGGAAAGCAAGGGAGATGTCATCACTAGAGGAACTTACAGACACAAGTAGGCTGAAAAATACATGATACAATTTACTGCAAATAGCATTAGTACAGCACTGGAATGCAAGCAGAATAACTAACTTCATGAAAAAATTACCATTCCTAACTTCTTGTCTGTGAACGTAGTGTTGTCACTTTGCTTATTCTTAATTTTCCTGAAGTAAACTAAACTCCTGTTTTCTAAATGGTGTAATATATATTACTTACTTTTTATGCAACTTGAGTGACAGCCTCACAGTCTCAGCTATTCACCTTTATCATTGCCCTCCCCCAGCACACATGTAATTAGCTTCTGCTTTCTGCATGTAGTAGAGACGTTCCTAGTTGACATCCTTTCTTCTTCCAATCCCTGTCAACTCTGCTAGCAGCCTGAGCAGATGTTCCCGATATGCTTTGCGTTATGGTCTGCACAGGTAGAAGGTGGTAGGTGTCTTCCCTGTAAGTACTCCTAGAAGATCGTTATTCATATATATATATGGAAAATATATATATATACACAAACACACTCTGATGGGAAGGGGGAATATATGATTTTATGGAAATGCAAAAATCAGAAAGCTTTAAAAGAATCTAACAGCATTTTCAAACATCACTTATACTTTTTAATTCTCAAACAGTCAGAGTGCAGGGAAGACATCCACCAAAGCTGGGCTGAGAAAGCACAGGAACCGTTGATGTACAAGAAAGTTGCTGTTAAGATCTGCTGGTACAGTGGAGGTGCCGTGCAGGATATGTACAGCTCAAATGACCAATACATTCTTCTCCTGTTGTATTTTAACTACAAGTGTAATAGCAGGTCATACCACGCGTCATCTTTTGTTAATATACAGTGAAATGCTGCCTGCCAGGAAGCCAACTGCCTTTTGTCCCAAGGAGGCACAGTGGTGGGCAGTCCAGGAGCATAGTGGCTTAGCTTGAGGGCACCATCCAGGAGCCATGCGATATGGCTTGGCCCCCTTTCCCCTAATCAGCTATCGCTGTCTTCCCAGCCCAGTGAAATCCCATCTGGAAGGGGTAGCAGAACCAAGGATAGAGAATAAAAGGTAATGTTAAGATCATTGATGTGTTTTTAAAGTGACTATCTATTCGTAAAAGTGTTTTTTCCATGAGGTGTGGCATTAATGCCATCTGGTTTTCTGGCCCTCAGCCACTGCCTTGGCTCAGGTCTTGTTCCTTTGCTCAACTCTCTTCTCCAGGAGCCTTGTTGGAACTTTAATCATCTTCGTGACACTGGTGTTTCTCTGTCAAGTTTGGCTCAGATGTTCTTGAGGGATGATGATTTAACAATTACCAATGTTAAACAATGTAATTGAATCTCTTAATTATTAGAACTTCATAAAGAAAACGGTTTTCAATGTTTTTTTTCCCCCCAAAAAAAGTTTATGTATGGCCTCTTCACACAATCCCAGCATGCGGCAGTACATGAGAGCAATGTGATGTTCCTAAACATGAAGGGAGGACAACAAAACCTTCCTATGGACCAAGATGCAACTCTTAACAAACTACGGGTGTTCAGAACAAAAACTGTAGCTTGAATATCTGGAAATGCTTCCTGTCAGTCAGATCTGTGTCACTTAGGAACTTCCTTTTAAGTGAAAAGGTTTATATCCCCATCCTCTAGAATAAGGTTTTCTGCAGAAGTTATATGTACAGAAGAATCCCAAACTGCCTCATAGCGGAAAATAGTTTACAACCTCAGTTTCTTTGACCTTTTTCACTGTCCCAGCTTGTTCAGTTTCTAGCTGCTGTGGTTAAGCCTCACACATTTCACTTATGTGATGCCTGTATTATTTCCAGAAACAATAAAGGGAAGGTCAAGACAACAGAGTGAAACTCACTTTGAATCCTAAAATTATGTAACAATTCAGTAACGATTCTGGTTTATGGCATTTGAGTTTAATCCCTTAACAAATGCTTGATGCTATATAAACAAAAAGACATATTTATCAGATTTGAAGTAGTTTTTGGTTGGGGTATTATTTAAATAGGATTACTCTTTGTTAGATAATCCACTGAAGTGAATTTCACCATATGGTAATATCTCTTGAGACATGTTTTGAGCTTTCTGCAGATCCTACATGTTTTAGGTGGTCTTGGAAAGTTCTGAATTTTCTTGAGCAAAATAGCTTTGGGAGGAGATTGTGTGCTTAGCCATTTAGGAAACCAAGCACTTCCATTGAGGTGCCTAAGCACAGGCTTAGGAAATTAACATTGGAGAAGCAGACTTGGAGGATATTCAGATCATTTTTCAAGCGGTCAAGCTTGCTGAGGTATTGTAAATATCAATAGGAAATGGATTCATGGTTATGCATAATTACAGTACACTACTTCTCTTGCTTCTAGATTAAAACTGAGCTGCTACTGTAATAAGTAACCATATAATTCAGAAAAAAAGAGAATTAAATTTACATAAAGTATAATAAAATTGAATAAATTTTCACTTTAGAGAGACAACACAGTTATTCATTGAGTGCTATAACTGTTAAAATTAAGTTTCTAAGAAAACCAGAGCACACGTCTGCTAAATGTGGGAAACAAAATTACCAGAGGAGCTATTCTAACTCTTCCTTCTCATAATTTTTCCATGTCACACACACCAACAAATGTTACTTATGGAAGCATTTGAAACCCTGTTTTCTTAATAAAGACTGCTGGAGAGCACTGAGCGCAGAGTTTGATAAGAAAGGATTAAGATTAAGTGCATTCATATTTGTCTTACTTGGAGCCTAGTTCATTAATGACTACTCTACATGCAGCTCTTAGGAAATTTTAGATATTTCTAAGCACTACTTCGAAGAGCAGCATTGCCATTTCAAAAATGAAGTCTCATTGTAAGTGATTGAAGCCATAGCTCCAAAAGGAACTCGAAAAATTGTTACTCCTCGGCACAGTAGGAGAAATTAATGCTTTCTTTCATGGTTGGAGCTCCCATAACAAGTCTGAAAGGGTTAGCATATGGGCAAAGTAAATTGTTGACATTTTGTTGTTTCATGAAGCATGTACATTCAAAATCTGTACGTTATACATCTGCTGAAAGAACTTAGCTAATTTTGTCTCTTTCTTCAACTGTTTGTAGTGCATTATGCTCTGACGCAGCTGTGATGACATTGTGATAACCATGAATGTTCCAGGATGTTAATTTTTCTGTAGACTTTTGCATTGTTTAAAAGTAAATCTTTTAAAAACATCCTCCTTTCTCAGGAAGAATACATTCTCTGAGATATTTTTTCATTATTGTTGTTAATAACAGTTACTAAGGATAAAAATTACATGAGGCTAAAAGCATTTGTGCCAAATCTCCCATCAACAGGCAAAATAGAACTCCCACTATTCACCGCTTCCCAGCAAATTTCAGTGTGGTTGATCGATTCAAGTGTATTCAATAATTCAGTTGTAAAACTTATCAGAGTTTTAGAACTTCCATTTACCTTTATGAGCTTTAGTTATTTAAAAAAAGGGGGGGGGGGTCCATGGGTCTGAGTGGTAATTCTTGCTGTGATTCATTTACAGCTGTTGTAACTGTTATAGCTGTTACAGATTCAGTTAAGTTGTGTTGGTATCTATCTACTGATTGTGACTGCTACTGGTTACATTGATCAGGGTATTGCGTAAATATTTAGAGGTATTTAGTCAGTTCTCATTCAGAATTATTTGTTCTTCAGGGAGAAAAATTTGTCCACTGTCTTTAGCAGAAGTCCTCTCAGCTAGAAGCTGTAGGCAGTGTGATAACC
Source organism: Ibycter americanus (assembly GCA_035590275.1). Classification (NCBI taxonomy): domain Eukaryota; kingdom Metazoa; phylum Chordata; class Aves; order Falconiformes; family Falconidae; genus Ibycter; species Ibycter americanus. The sequence continues at coordinate 56,401,633 of JAVJGI010000060.1, read as the reverse complement.
AGGCTTCATCTCTCCTCTTGATACCTTTTTCCTTTCCCATTGCTGCAGATCAAGCTGAAAATTACATTTTCCAGAATTTGTAACAGTTCAGGGGAAATGTTTATGCATTTTTACTGGAAACGAAGAACTGGAATTGAGATGAGCTTACGTTGGATCAGGGGCATTTTTCTAGAGTGGTCCTGATGGCTTTTTAGCGGCTGGGCTGCTCACAGGGGTACACAGGGGATCTTGAGTTCAGATTCCCTCTTTTGGCTGATTTGGTGCAGGGCTTGGAATTGATTATAGAGGAGATAGCTTTAATCTGTTTTACTTTGTACGACATACCTAAAACATTGATCGGAGTGAGTAAGCAAGACTGAATGATTGTGTAGCTGAGAGTTTGGGTATTCATCTATGAATGTGAGACCGGGGTTCAAGTCCCTGCTCCAGTAAATATTTCAGTTTTCTTACAGAATGGGGGATCTTTAACAGCAGGGTCTGAGTTTACAAGAGAGTAAGTTGCTGCAGGAATTGTCCTAAAGGTTGTACTGAGACTCTGTCTAAGCTAAACCTTCCTCAGCTTCAAAGCTTCTGTAAACCACAGGCATCAGTGGACACATGTTTATTTTTATCTGTGAAAGCCTCCAGCTGCAAGCTGGGGGGATAACAGAGAATGCTGTAGCATAGAATTTACGAACTATCACTGGTATGATACTGTGCCAAAAAGGATGCTGAGCTTTATAAGATAAGCTTTTTTATAAGCTTTTTTAAGATAAAATTCAGGATAAGTTTCAGATACAGGAAGTATGAGAACCTATGGTATTTTGTGCTGTACTGGCAGGATTCATAAAAATCTGTTGCTTTTAGTGAAAATTATTCTTCATTATAAAGTTAAGGAGTGGCAAATGTCTGTGAATGGCATATTACAGATCTGGGAATGCCTGAAGTAGTAACTGTGATCCTGGTGTTTTTAATGGTTGAGAAACTAATCTTGGGGATGTTCTTCTCTCAGCTGTAATCATGCTCTTGACAACTTGTGTTGTCATCCTCTGCCTCTGTGCAGGTATGTGATTCTTTACAAGTCTGAGGTGTGTGCTGTCCTAAACAGTGTAAGCAACAACACGTGCAGTTGATCTTATTCCTCCCGTATGCTAAGACAGCTGGAGGTGTAGCCAGCTGAAGATGTAATGTCCTTCCTTGTGGAGTCTTGGGACTCACATGGGTTGGAGGTGCTTCACAGTAGGGAACGTTTGAGGAACACCTCAGATTTCACTTGCTTGGGTTCTGAAGTCTGCTTAAAAGCTACATGGTCAAACTCTGAAAAGGTTTAAATTCGGTTCTCCCTTGGCCAATGGATGGCTTATCCTCTCATGAGACATAAGTAAGCTGTTGAAGAATGAAAATGAAAAACTGAAAGACGGAAACTCTCTGTTCTCCCTCATAATGCTTTCACATCTACTGTTGGAAAATTTTAATACAGCTTCCAAGCTCCCCAGTATTAAAAAATACCCCTACTTTTGAAATTCCTCACTTAAAAATTTGGTACCACGTTTATTTCCCCTGCTCCCAGAGGAATGCAGGCTTTGTGGAAGCGAAGCAGGTACGAGTGGCGATGTAGAGCTGAGAACGGGCTGTTGTGTGGGAGAGACAATACGAACCAGTGAAGGATCTTCACATTTCCTCTCCATGTAGGAGGGCCAAAGTGGCAGCCACTGAGTTGTTCAGTGGCTGTTCCCAGTGGGGCAGAAAGAGGCTTCACCTTCGTATCCGACAAGATGCAGTTGTGTTTAGTTGCCTTCTGGGGCCACCTGGTGCTGCACGGGATTTGGACACATTTACGGGGTTCAGTACTTACCGCCTGGACGTGCGGTGGCAGCAGCAGTGAAGGAAACAGCCTCTAACCCATTGTGAAGGCCTGAAGGAGGGAGTGCTCTTCGACCTTACCACATCTGTAAGCATCCTTGTGTCAATAGCTTTCACAGCCACCTCAAGAGACACGCAAATGGTTCGGTGGCCATAAACCACCTGATACATCCAATACCTAGACTTGACTGAGGAAATATCTTTAGGCTTTCCCTTTTATTCCCTTTTATGTGTCCCCAGTTGGTATCCTTCAAAGGATATTAAACTGAATACAGCAAATATCTAGATTTCATATGGTCGTTTTGCTAGCACAGTACCAAGCACTTTAGATATCTATCTATACACATTGTCCGGTGTATAATCTCTGTAGGGTTACATTACTGTTGGTATGTTGCAGTGTGTAGAGCTCTTAGTCTTGGTCAGAGCCCCCCCGCCTCGTATAGTAAGAGCAACGCAGAACGGTATAAATGGGTCACAGCATGGTCCCTAACTCAAAGAATGAATCATTCAGTTACAGAATAGAGATGCCACCAGGTTAAAAATAGTCAGGAAAGTGCAAAAACCTGTTTATCCGCCTCACAGTCAATAGCTACAGGTAATAAGCCTACGGTAATAGTTGTAGGCGGTAGGACTGCTTGCCTGTCCACTTGATCATTATCTTTGCAGTCTTTAATTAGAAGAATTGTGTGCAGAGCTTTGAAAGGCTGATATGTGAGCTGCTGTTGCCAGCATCTGAGGCTGTTTCATGAGGACGAGTAAAAGGAAAAAACAAGAAGATCATTTTGCTTTGCTGGTTAAGCATCTCAGTAATCTGCAAGGCATCACCTCTGAGATTATCACTGTGTTCTGCCAGGAAGGAGGTGAATTAACACAGTGAGCATCTTGTTCACTGTTGCACATTTGCAACTGCAAGAAACATGCAGTGTATGAATTTGGGGGGGTTGGGGAATGACTCCCACCTGTTAACAGCGTAAGAGGAATCGTTTCCTGTAGCCACTGAGTGAAGAGAGCTGCTGGCAGAGCAGTCACCTTCGTATGACCTAATGACTTGCTAGAAATCGTTTACTGTGGGTTGTCTAATCTCTTAGCCAGAGGAAATTAGGAGGGGAAAAACAAAAAAAACCCAAAACCAGTGATGTAATTAATGCAGCTCCAAGAGTGTATCCGCATAGCTAAGCTGGTCCTGCCGTAGGGAGGGCGGCCACCTGCAGTGCGATTCCTCCAGAAGCAGGCAGGAGCTGGTGCACCGAGCAGCAGCTCAGTTTGCAGCTGTGCGTCTGCCTGTTCAGATGAAGGTGTTTCTGTGCTCAGGGGTGATGCAGTTTGGCCTGCAACTCGCTCCCTGATGATGATATATGAGGACTAGGGGTGTAGCTAGGTGACATTTATGCTTCTGAATCTAGCCTGTTTCTCCCTCTGTTTTGTATGTGTGGCTTCTTACACGTCACAGTTTTACCTGATTTTGAGTTATTGTCTCCCATTGCAGGGGAATGCTTCATCCCCTTTTGCTCCTTTGCTTTTTCAGGGTGTTGGCTTGCTGGATTGGGTTTCGTCTCCAAGAAGTCTATCTGTGCTGTAGAGGGGGAAGCTGGTAGTACAAAACACTCAGACAAATCCCTTTAGGCGCTGGTATCATGAGACATTTTTGTATGTTTTAAGACCCTCTTTGCTAACTGTAGAGCAGATCAGAGAAGGGGCATCAATAAATTATAATTTGATAATAAATTCTTGTGGCCACACATACAACTTCGCTAATATGTATAAACAGATTTTTCCCTTTTTTGACAGTATGAATGGTATCTGACATTCCAGGGCTATCAGGGCTTCCTTGTCTTTTTAGTCAGTTTGCTCTTTAGGATGGCCTCTATTTCTGCATCTGTCTGCTATTTGTATTACTTTCCTGTCTCAAATAAGTATCTCGATAAGGCTGTTAGCGTTCTTTCTCCAGTTGGTTATATTGGTTTTCCTTTGTTTCTGGGAATCCTTTTACACTGATTTCCATTTATGTTGCAGTATGATTTTACTGTTAAATGGGCATTGAAAAGGGAATTCCTTCCTGTCCTGAGAACAGCTTTCCAACCCACTGATGATAGAATGGTTCGTTGTTCTTTCCCAATAATAATTGGGCATATTTCACATTAACAGGGGTGCAAAGTTTATGAAGCAACTTTTTGGTCCTTTTTTTTTGCTGTGAAAGTCTGTAGACAAATTAAGAAATGCAACGCGATTACGTGCCTGCAGTACCTAACCCATATAAATATCTGGTAAGTTTTCAGTGTTAATAAGCTTAAATTAAAATACTAGTTTGCTCACATATGCAGTCTCAATTACCTGTCATATCTGCCAGTTGTTGCGTAGAAAATACTAGACTTTTTGCTCAGGCTCCCTAGTAAGTAATTTGATCATGCACTCCCCTTCCCTCATCGGTGCCAATAACCAGAAAGATGTGCAGGCTTGTCCTTTATTCTGAACTCAGAACAACCAGAGGTACTCCCAGTGCAGTGCAATATTCTGAAAATCCTATTCCAGCATGAGATTATAGGTAATTTACTCATTTGCTCAGTGACAAAGATTCAATAAAAAAGGTCTGGTTATGAAAATTCTTCTTTCCTTTTTTGTCTGTCTCCAATCTGATGAGAATAATTTGTATGTAATAAGTCTGACTAGGAGAGGACTGTTTTATTCTGTAAATTGATATATTTTTCATAGATAGGGCATACATTCAAATAGGGCCCAAAAGTCATCACCATCCATCGGTTCCTGAGAAATTGTACTATGTTTCCTGCCCACTTCTTAGTAGAAAAATGCATGTCTTACACTATCTGCTGCCGCATTCAGCACCTGCAAATAAGTAATAATGGATGGGACATGTAAGCCACATCTTACTGATGAGCTCTATTTTTTGGTGTTGATATGAGTTAGCAGGGCTGTTTGGGAGAGCCTTGTCTTGAATTTGAACTCAGTGGTGCCTCTTCTGTGAAAGAAAAAAGATAATCCTATTTCCTTCAGAAGCTCTAGTTCCCTCTTGTTTTAATTCTTTTCTTTAATGAAGGGATGTATCTTCTGCATATGCAATAATAATAGCTTTTCAGCTTTCCTCAAATGGAAGAATAAAACTTTACGTGTCTATCTTTTTCTTAAACTGTGTAGCTGGATCTATGTTAATATTTTTTCATGCTTCTGTTTTCCTGTAGCTAACAGCTTTATTTTCGTGGAGTTTGTACTTGCATACAGTGTAGTCAAGCCTGTTTTCTTCCTCCTGGTAACAATGCAGTCCTAAAGCAATGGGAGTTCATTTTACTGTAGAAGAAAACCCAATTATATTGGCTGTTGACGTATTTTACCAATGTATGTTCTTCATTACTTGCTGAATTTTCATCAAGGTGCATGGCTATAAAACAGTATTTTGCCTTTTTATTTATTTTTTTTAAATTCATTTAGGTTTTTTGTTACTGCATCTGTCGAACAGTAGCAGCGTTCATGGTCGAGATTCTGGTTTTAAAAGCCAACCAGCTCTTCTAGTCACTTCTTTCTGAGACCTGGTTTTAAATTTAATTATGCTGACCAAATCCTTACGTCACCTATATAAAAATGGACTGCTGTCTTCGATGCAGGTTTCTAAAGGAGTTTAAGACTTTGCAAGACATAAATAATGTAATCAGCAACAAAGGCATATAATGTCAAGAGTGTCAGCTGAAAAGAAAAACTGATTCTCCAGGAAGTGTTCACATGGTTCTACTTGATCTAAGGATGCTATACCAGATAACGTAGTCTTTGATTCCTTTACTCATTGATCTGTATTTAAGCATTTATTCATGCACGTGCTCTAAACGCATCAGTCCTTTGCAACCTGAAGGAAAATATGCAAATAGAAGGATTTGATAATACTTTAAAGTGTTTGAGCACTTGATTAAAGGACGAACAAGACAGAAGCCTAATTTCTTCTGATTCCTTTCTTTTGATTGAAATAATAAAATGCGTAATATTTTCTTCTCATTCACGTTTCTTTTGTGAACTTATAGCTTGTCCTTTTTAAAGCTACCATGTAGTTGATTTTTTCCCCTACTGTCATTCTGCTCTAAAGAGGGATGTAGAAGTGACTCTCTGCCTAATACTGCCTTTAATTGATGACTCATCTGCTCATCCCACCATTAGTGGTCTCTTATGTGCTGAGGTTGATCAGTAGATGTTCCACGTAGTCTCCTATTTAGACACAGACTGTTACAGTGCCATTCTTCAGGCATAAATGTGCCTGGCCTATTTGACAACAGCTTTCTGATGTTTTCCCCAATCAATCATCAGGACAGAACAGGAACCACCCACTGACAGATCCTAAAGGAAAAGGAGTGCATCTTTACAGCTGCAATATTCAAAAGCTTCTGGAAGCCTTTCAGTCCTGAACAGGGATGGTACCTCTCTCACTTGAGTCTTTGACATGTGAAGCTTCTTAACATAAGAAAAAGGAAGTTTCTATGATTATGGTAACACCAAAAAGGCTTTTGTATATCAAGTCTGTCATCAGCTGAGGATTATCTCCGATCTGAGTTTTACCCCATCTTTTTCAGCTCCGCTATTCAGAGCTTTAGTCATCAAGTCTTAAAAGTGATATTGAACATTGAGTCAGCATTCAGAAATACCCATCCTTGTCTAGCTCACAGCAGCTCTTGTGCTCTGCATTGCTAGTTCACACAGTATTTGGGTTAAAATGTTGTTGGTTTTAACATTATATTTAACAGTAACTGGAAGTGTTGCTTATTTCTGTTTAGATGAGAGTCCTTACACAAAGTCTGCAAACCAGGCAAAGGCACCTGATGGAGCACTGTCTGTGAGAAGACAGAGTATTCCAGGTAAGACTTGCTTTGCTTTTTATAACACCTGACTTGTTTGTGAGCAGCAAGGTAATACTAATCAAAGTTCAACTAGTTATAAAAAGCAAATGAATTACAGTTACTGCCAAGCAACTGTATAAGGAAGGTTCCGTGGGAGCTGTGAGGAGTTCCTGCAGTTAGGTTGCATCAGGCTTTTGCTATGAAGAACGTTCCTGTGTCTCTGTCTTTTGCAGCAGATTTCAGACATCGAGCACAACCACCTTTTCATCAGAGGCTCACATACTTTCAGGCCCCATGAAATCAGTTCTTTGATATCTGGTTTCGATGGTATAGGAAGATTGGCTCATATTTTCTACTGCTGATCAGACAGGCTCAGAAATCTAGCTGAGCAACACTCTGTCAGAGCTCTCGTCTTCACGTGATTTTCTGCCACACCTATGCCCATCCTTGTCTTTTCTGTCATTGCATTGCACAAAGCTGGGCCACTAGATCAATGGTTAAAATATGTGATCTTCGAATCTGTGTCTCTTAAATTACTTCAATCGAGTCTGCGAAATAGGCCCATGAAAAGGAAGTTTATATATATTATGCAGCAATCTAAAGAGATTTTCGCCTCAAGTAAAATTTTAGAGATCTTTTAATGAAAACAAATGAAGACTGACAAAGTTTGTGCACGGGTGGAATAACTGATGTTGCCAGACTCACCTCAAGTGTAGTAACTTCTGGCTTAAAGGGAAGATATATTACAATAGAAATCGGAAGCTGTAAGGCAATGTCACCCACTTTCTAATGGCTAATGTTAACATTCTCTGCACTTTATGGCCTTATTGAACAGTCACACAACCCACAGGGAAGCTATGGATACAGAGGATGAAGCTCAGACCTTTACCACTGCGAGGCTCAGATCTCATCCCAATAGCTATAAGTGGTTCTGAAGTGCCAAAGTACATGTTTTGTGGATGCTTTGTGTGCATCTTTGTATGTGTGTGAGAGAGATAGCTGGATGATTTACTGTTGCTCATAATGAATATTTTTGTCTGTTGAAAACATCCTAGTGATTTAAAGGTTGTTATTTTTATGGTAGAGTCATGAAGTCATTTCACAGTGGTTATGATCATGACTACGGTGTCCAGTACGCAGTTATTGTTATGAGAAAATCTTTAATTATACAAACACCAACCAGGGTTTGTTTTCTCCAAGTCAACACAAATCAAGATTCATTGTTCTTCAGAGAGAATTAAGACCTCTATATGTGGGTACCTTTTCAGGTAATGCTTTAGCTCATAGGTCACTAATATTTAATGTACTGAAGTATCTACTTTTTTTTTTCTTAGTATTTTGAATTTTTTCACTGTGAACTTAGTAACTGTAATTTATGATGTAGTTACTGTATTTATAAAACATATGCTAAGGTCCAAATACGGGCTGAAGTTCATTGTTTCACATGACTTTTTGAGAACTGATGATTTTCACTTGTGTTCTTTAAAGAGAAGGTTTGATGGAAGCTGAACTGGTGCAATTTTTCTTTAAAGCATTTGATAAGATTAAGAATTTCAAGTGTTGAATAGTCATGATCAATGACCATTTATTTTGAACTTTTTACAAATTCGCTGTATATTCTGGAGTTTTTGAGAGCATTGCAGATAAATCTTTCCTGTGTGCTCTGCATAAGTCACAGTTAGTTCAAAGAGATAATACTGACAAATGTTTGGTGTGATGTACGCTGTTTCATTTCAGGTGTTCTGAAGAAAAATTATCTAAACTTATATACGTTCTTCAGCTTTTAATACAGTGAAGACATTTATTTTAATGTCTTGTTGAACTTCTAGACCTTAGGAGCCCCAAGGATAAATGAGATTGAGCTGGTTAGATATTATAAAAAATAATAAAATTAAAACTTCTTCATGCTCTGACAAAGTCACATTCTGTAGCACAGTGGATGTTGTAGGTTTAGATACATAAACAGCTTAGTAAAACTAAGAACTATATTGAGAAGTAACTTGAACATTAAGGAGTTGACTGAAGTTTCTGAAAATAACCTGTAAACATTTATATCACTTGGAGACTGAGAAAATTTGACCACACATTTCATATGTAAACTAGTACCTTGTAAATTAGCATTCTTGCTTGTCTGTGGGCAGTTTATCCACATTATGGATTAGTCTTGACACAGGTGCAGAAGCATCCCAGCTAGCCAGCTTGGCTTGGCACTAGGAGGTGTCCTAGTAGTATTAAGTAGTAGCATTAACTAGTTTGAGACCAGAAGTAGTACAGCCACTTTTGCTAGGGAACAGGATCGCACTTCTGACATTATGTAGGTCAGCTCCAAATAGCTTTTGAATTGGAAGGTGTGAAGCAATGAACCTGGTAAATTCTTCTAGACCTGGATGAAGACATGTCAGCTGGAGTTACTGTCAGTAATTCCTACATGGAGAGCATACACTGTATGGAAAGCATTCATTTCTGCTCCCCCCAGATGGCATGCCTGATAAAACACCACATTGCTGAAGTGCTGTTTTTTCAGGCTTGAAGCATGGCAGTGCCTTTGACAGTATAGCTGTCTAATCCACTTGCCACTCTGTCATTCCTGAAACATGGATGGCAGATGTCCTGTTCCCAAGGAATGCTCTGGCCATTGAATCAGACAAGAGAAGACTTTTGTGTTTTAGCAAGGTAAATGATCTTATACTGAGCTTTGCACAGGTTTGAACAGTCTGAGGAAAAAATACTAGTGAAAATACATATCCAGGATACATGATATAAATCTTCTAGCGTAGTGTGGGATCATATTATCTCCCTGTGCCTGGTGAAGGTTCCTTCTAATGACATTTGAATTCACTTTAAAGGATTCCAGTGCTCCTTCCTTTGACCAGATACCAAAAAGCGGAGCTTTTTTTGCTGAGAGACCTGAAACTACTATACCAACTGTAAACCCCAAGAGGCTGTTTTTATCCATCCATGTGAAACTGTATTGAAAGTGCAGTATTGATGAGCAAAGACTGAATGCACAGAGAAGTAATATAATTCTATAGAAGTTACATGGAGCTCAGGTTTGGTTTATTTTACCGGAAAAAATGTTGCAATAATCATTTTATAATTAAAGCCAAATGAGCACATACTGTGAGATCAGTGCACTGAGTTTAATTCCTTTCATCCCCAGAAGCAGGGAATGGATTAAGCATCTCTCTGGAGCAGAAGTTGCTTGCTTAAGATGCGGAATGCATTATTCATGTGATGAGACTACATGTCATATTTATCATGTCTTCACATGGTGCAAAATCAACAAGCAACAGATCCTTTCAAAGGGATTTACAGAATTGCTGAAATTAGAGTTAATTCAAATTATTTGCATTAATATAATTGCAGTTTGAAACTTGGACTTGATTTTGCAGATGTGTAGGTGTTGAGTTATAGTTACATATACACAATTGTTTGAGACATTATTCATCTTTACAGTCAGAACTTCTTAATGTAATAAAAGTGAGGCTTGAGGTAATGCCAACATGACAAGTAGCCTGCAAAGTAAGAAACAGATTTTCTCCTCTGAACCTTTAAATTTAGAGTAGGTTACAGAAGCTGAGGGGGTGTGTACTGTGCTTCATCCTGGGACCTATCACTGTCGGACTAGTACTTAGGCACATAAATGAAAGCAACATGTTTCAGAACTCACAGGTAAGACCCTTCCCTCAGAATCACAGATGCAGTTAAAAATATCTGTCATTTAAAAATAAAGCATTTGATACTCACTTGTTAGCTAACCTCTTGAATCCCTAGGTTTAGGTGGCTGTAGTTCCCATTGAGTTCCTGAGCTGAGGTTTCCTCCTGGCTTGCCAAGGGTCCAAGCCAAGTGGAAGCATTAGGTCGATACCACTTGTGTCAAAAGTGTCATTCCTATGGTTGCTTATTCCTGTGGGAGCTTTAAAAAGAGGATCAAATATTCAGACAGTACTGATACAATGTCAAGAGCTGATGACACTGTTAAAGGGGCACTTTGAAGTCAAGGAGACTTTAACGTACGCTTAAAGGGAAGCATGTTCTCAGTGCTTTCCTGAATATGGATGGGCTAAATAGCTGCTCCCATGCTTTCCAGACTAAAATCCAATGCCATCTTATCTGTTTTAACAGCATGGAGAAATCTGTTGACACTAATGCTCTGCAAATTGTTCACTTCACTTATTTGTTTGTCTATTTTCAATTCACTCACTGAAAAGTAGGAGGATGGAGGGGAAAGGAATGACCTGATGCAAGCATAAAAATCATTCCTCCATGAAACAAAAAAAAAAAAGACAGCATAAATATGATGGCCGTTAAAAAATTTTATAAAATCTGCAACAAACGTTTCATGTTGGTTTTGCTCCAATTCTTTACATGCTTTTTATTCAGTTTTAAAAGTTGCTATTATTTTGGAAAAAAAAATATTTTTAAATATATAGTCAGAACCCCTACATTTTTTTAAAGTGCTGAAATGTTTCAGCTTCTCAATGTTTTATTTTTGTTGGTTGAAATCAATAGTAAATTTCAGTTAAATTCTGCAAATAGTTTTCGTTGGGTCGAAAGTATAGTTTTTTAGGGAAAACCTAATTTGTACCCAATATATTTGACATTAAATTAAAAAAATCCATACTTTTTACTTCTTGCACCTACTAACTCCAACATCTGCACTATGGGAGACTTCTAGAAATGTGAAGTTTTATTGTCTGAAGTGGTCAAGGGCTCAAAACAACTACTGTGCAAACTGTAGTCTGGGACAGTAATTTGAATCATCTGTGAATTCAGAGATACAGTTTAGCCAGGAGGGTTGCATTCATGTAGCAGGCTGTCTCCTACGTAAGTTCTTATTCAAAGAACTGGTGCCAAATAATGAGGAGACATAGTGAGAATCTTTCCTGAAACCGAGGAAAATTCCTTTTCTCTGGGACAAAAGAATAACATAGCTGCCTGCCTTCTGCACTGCTCCACGCACCAAGCAACAAGTCCATGAAGTCTTCTCCCTCATCGTGTCTTTGATCCACTGTTTTTTCACTTCCCGCATAACCCTTGTGCTCCAGCTGTGCTGGCCTTGGGGACCCACAGGAGCTGTGACGCCTTCCCAAGTCTCATTCCAGCCACCTTCTACTCCAGGGTGATACCTGATCTGCTGAACAGGCAAATCGTCTGTATTTGTACTGAGAGTGCATGCTAACCCTTGTGGGGAGGAGCAGGAAAGACCAAACCTAGATGTTATGAATCATTCCTTTGACATTTTCTCCACCATGGGGAGCTTGTTTTTTTCTCTAACCAATTTTTTATTATTATTATTTTTCATTTGCAAGTTTTGTACGCAGTTGCAGGAAGGTAGTAACAGGTCAGTTGTTAAAATAGGTCACTCTTCTCTGAAGAAAAATTGTCAAGACTTTGAAGTCTGAAATTAAAGTGACCAGATTTTTCAGTTCCTTTGTACATGCGTGAATACTGCACTTTCTTTCCACACTACCTGATTCTTTGAAGCATGCTATAATACAGGTTTCCTATTTCAGTGTGGTGTTTGATCTCAAAAACAGGACTAGTCATCAAACTGGAGGGAAAACAGAGTGAATGTACAGCCCTGAGCACATCCTCTGCAGTGGATCAAGTTCTGGCATTGCTGTTATTAGCAGTTTTTAAGCCTCATTTTGGGGGAGTTTGGTAATGGAATTTTAATGCAAAAATGAAATGTTAAACAAACATAATTTTAGGGTAGGCTGAATTTTGAACTACTGGGCTAGAAGGGAGCACACGCAAATCAAAGAACCTTAAAGTGCCTTGCAAGGATAATATTTACAGAGCTGATACTAAAAAAATAATTACTGTATGGTGTAGTGTCCTCAGTAATTGCTTAGGACACCAAATATTCCTAGGAGAAGTCATGAAATACTAAATTATTGTACTAAAAACAATAATTAATATCCTGGGAATTTTCAGGCTCTGAAATGTTTAAATACACAATGTATATGTCGGTAGAAAGCAATAAGGCAGTTTTCTTCTGGTCCTTGGCTCTGAACACATACAGGTGCTGCTTAGCTGTTCACAAAAGTATGCTTTTTCCCCCTCCCTGACCCCCAGCCTGCTGTGCAGCAAACGTTCATATTCTGTCTCAGGCTACACCAAATGTGGCTTTCCTGAGGGGTTTGTCTACTGCCCACAACTAATGAACTCGAATGTAGGTCAGCTGGAAGCTGAAGAATTTGAAAGACCACTCTTTTCTCTTCACTGAAATTTTTGGGGTGTTGTAATGTATAGAAATGTCTCTTCAATCCTAAAAACAAAAATATACAGGAAAACATGCAAAGGTTGTGAAGAAATAAGAAAATAATTAAGAGTTAAAGTATATATGTCATTCTAGGATCCAAGATAGATTGTAATTAGAGACAGAAGCTGTGATCCAGTTATGATGTGCTTGAGTTGCCGATACATAATTGTATTAGCTGAATTTAACATTTGTGTGTGCTATGCTACAATTTAAATGAGGAAAAGCTCTGTACAGCATAGTATAATACTGGAATAAATAGAGTGCATTATTTTTCTTTTACAAGATAATCTCAGAAATAAGGGAGAAATGTAGAAAGTAAAACAGATAGGAGGAATTGGAAAAAAATCAACATGGATTTAAAAAAAAATATTAAAGACTTCTGATGTGATCCAAGGATAAAAGTTTCATTAAATGGACACTGCTTAGGAGGGAAGACAGCTCCCAGGTTATTTTTGCTGTAGCTCAGCTGTCAACGTCTGAGTCAGGTTCACAGTGACTGACAAATGTGACAGACAGATGATCCATCCCTGGTGGGCAGGTGTTTACCTACGTGCAAACACACCTCCAGAGCCAGTTTTGTTTTCCTCTGTGATGAACATGGCATTGCCAAGACAGTGGGTGTCCAAAAATAGCTGTTGCCATGCTTGCAGTTAACTTGGTCCAATTCCTTCAGCCTCCTGCGTCAAGTAAAACCGCAGAAGACGTGAACGATCCTGTTACTTTGTGATGGAGCGCTGCCAGCTTCAGCAGCCTCCTTTGCTACAGGGCAGCCACCTTCTCCAGCAGCGTGGCGTAGCTGGTGCAGACCTCAATCACCTTTTCCAGCCTCATCAAAAGAAACCTGTCTTGCCTTTGACTTCAGCTTCCCTCAGATTTTGTAAGCGCGCTTGATTTCACAGATGCAGTGCTGTCATACCTAATCCTTCACCCCTTACCAAAATATTAAATAGTCTTCACTGGCTAACTGGTTTTACAGATAAAGAGAATGATTTGGCTGAGGAACCCTGTCAAAAAATCATCCCCTACCTTTTTCATTGTTCTTACTGTGGAAAAATTAATTAATTGCAGAAGTAAGGCCTGAAAATAATATGTAAGTCAGTAAATGCTGGGCTAGGAAGCTGAAGTATGTGTCGGCAAAAGCACTTTTCCCCCTCAATTTGCATTTGTCTCATAGATGCTTACTTCTATTGTGTACTTTTTAAAGTTGGCACAGAATGCTCAGATTTGCCACTGAAGAAATTTCTAGCATTTGGAAATCCATTAGCAATAACCTCTGCAGTCACAGTTATTATGGTAACTATCTTGGGTGATTTCCTAGTGGAAGCAAGTGTTTTGACCTGTGAAATGCAGATCACAGGCTAGTAAGCCTTTCTGCACTTGAGGTGTTTATTATATCTGCAAAGTCATTTGCTGATTTTTGTGTTTGATGAGAGGCTGCAGTTGCCATGTCATTTACAGTCTTCCCTGTGTGTTTGTTTAACCTGCTGAAGGTTTATCAAACGGTCTGTGAAGCATCTGCAGAGCTACATGTCTTTTCCTTGGCATCAACATTGGAAATTCCTGAATTTGCTCTCACATATTTAGTACTGAAAGAAGTAAGATTTCTTCCTTGTCCTCCCTCCCTTGAACCAAAATAACTTTGTTGGAATGATTTCATATATGTCATTCATGTAAATACGTTTCATACGCAGATAAACCCCAAAGAAACGTGGCTTTCATCGAAAATGGAAAAAAAAGCCCACTGAGTTCTTACTTAAACAAGATCGCTGATTATTTATTTATACATTGTCTTTATGGGTCTGCTACATGCTAGTGCTTTTCAATACTGAAAAGGATTAGAATAGAGAACAATCTAATTCCATGCCTTTCACAATGCATGAGGAAGAAAATGCATTAAAGGCAATACTGTACATAAGGAGCATGCACTTTTTCAAATATCCAACTGATACAAGGTCTGAAAAGTTAAATATCTTTAAACTATTTTCATTTCTATATAAAAGCCGACAGCAGGATTTGTTACTGATGGTACCAAACACCTTCTTTTATGGATATTTTGATTTAGTCACATATAATTGAACCAAACTTCAGTCCTTCAAAATAAAATGTATTAAATTATTCCAGCTGCAGTTTTCCCCAGCATGTGAGGAGGGAGAAACTGGGAAAAGCCAAACAAAGATGGTCAAGACTAGCCTTGAAAGTGAAGTGTGGAGACATAGTCTCGGAAAGAGAAGCTGGACAGGCTGGGTGAGTGTGGAAAGAGGGAGGAAGGCCATGTGCTCACTGAGGGTCATGGCAAGAGGTTACAAGCACAGTGAGATCTGTAACTCTGTGACTGTGTGACTGATCACAGTCCGTTCCTGGCTATATCCAGAGATTATTGGGATTGACTCATCAACCCCAATAATCTCAGATGTCCACAAGAAGTTGTAAAACTCTTCTCTTGTGAAACTCTACTTTGACTGTCCCTTGTGGAGTAGAACAGACGATTACAGCTACCAGAGGTTCTTTGTTGTTTTAGGTAACTAAGAAGCTAAAGCTTGATATTGACCTCTTGAAAACCACTACATTTCCACAGGATAGCACAGCTGGGGGGCGTCTTCAGAAAAATGGATATTACATGAGAAGGAGATCCATGAGGAATGCTCAGGTTCCCCAGTCTGTTCAGAAGTGAGGAAATGTATTTTAAAAAATTCAGACAATATCTTTTTCTCTTGGATGGAAATCTATTTAGACATTCCTATCTGTAGTATTATCAGTCCAGCATTGGAGCAAAAGTGTGTATTCAACGGAAAAACTGATTTCTGCATTATTCAATCAAGACAATCCTCCTGGATCCAGTATCACTAGAGAGGAAGACTAAGCAGTATACCCACAGATGCATACTGAATCAGTGGATTCAAAAGGGACTGAACAAATTAATTGGCAAGAGATTCATATGTAAATATTACAAAGACTGAGGAGCGTTGTCACTAATATGACAGTACTGGTTACCGGGGAACTGTGGCAGGACTGAACTGGACAAAGTAGGCAGGCTGTCATTCTTTCCCTAAACAGGACCTCATTTTCTTGCTTTCCAAGATGGAGCAGGACTACACAGGCTGTTATTCTGACCCAGCAGAGCATTGCTGTCTTTCAGAAATCCTGTGTCCCACAATGCTGTAGGCAGACGCCTGTGACTGGCAAAATGTTCCTTTAAGGTCTGAGTAATTTGCTGATCTGAGAAGCTGAGGATAATTTTTTATCATTTGCCTACTTGGGTCTTTTTGCAGTTGATAGATTCCTTTTTTTCTTACAGTTATAGATAATTAACTTGATTTTTTTAATGATGTTCCTAATGTATATTCTAATACCTCTTTAAATGAGTTAGTGCATGCTTTCCATCTGTTTTTTTGAATATCCCATTCAGTTTCTGCAGTAATTATAAATTCAAGTCATCAAGATAGCAAGGAAATGATACGTCATCTACCAAGGTAACAACTCCGTCACACCAAAATGTGCTATCCCAGATCAGGATAGTGGCTTGACCTCTTCTTTTCAACTGTGGGTCAATGCTACTAGTTCTCAATGTAAACCTTGACTTTTACATCAAAATGTAGGGGTTTTTTTGTTTTGTTACAAAATTATATGTCCATTTTGCCAATATGAAGTGGTTTAAAGTGTTTTGTGTGGGTAGAGAAAGGGTTATTTCTTTACTTGTTTGTTTTGTAGCATTTTCGTGCTTTCTGTTCGCTTCTTGGAATGAAAAGAGGAAAAGACATTTTGGTGCTTGTGTGTCTTCCTCATCACATCCTTGGTATGTGGGGCAGACGGAGATACAAAACTGTGCCTCATAGTGTAGCATGAGTTAGACATGTCTGTTTTGTGTAGGAGCTGTAAGACCACAAGTTAATTATAGCGTCATTACAAACTAGCTGTTGTTTCCTTTCTATTTAAAAGTGCAGTGGTAAGAACAAAGAGCTCGTCCTTTCAGGTTTTACTGTATTTATTGTGAATTTACATGGAGTTTGTGGGCCAGAAGAGGCATTGGTGACCATCTGAACTAAACATGCAACTTCCCAGAATTTATTTATATCTCAACTTGTATTTGAATTATATTTTAGAGGAATATTCAATCTACTTAAGGTTGCTGGTGATACAAAACCCATCACAGCCTTTTGTGGTCAGTTAGCCTCACTGCTTTTGTTTCTAGCTTGCGTATGCATAGCTTCAGCTTCACCTAATTTGTGATAAAGAGTTGTGTTTCATCAAAATTCACTTCGTCCTTTATAGGCACTTCATTATGAAATCAACATTTAATCTTCCCTTTGTTAAAGTAAACAAATTGTACTTCTGGGGTCTTCTGCTCCCAGGCATGTTTATTGAACTATTCTAAAAGCTCTTTTCTGACTCTTCTGCCCTCTCTTTGGTTACTAATGATCTTATTGAATCATGTCACAAGAAGGAGATAAAGCATCCAAGTGACGGTTACTACTTCACTAAATACTGCTAAGTACTGCTCTGTAAAGCTGTCTTGTTTATATATTCATGGTTTGCATTAATTATTCTGGCCAGTAAGAGTTTTGATTGCTTGTCAGGGTTCCTAAATTCTTTCTGTCTACATTAATTTCATAATTAATTTACTGGGCACTGGTTGGCTTTTTTAATATATAGGTGTGCACATCCATTCATCTCTCTTACATTAATACAGCGAGAGACTTTATTAACTTTGTAGGTGATATACAGGCTAGTAGAATGCAGATGCTTGGGTTTTTTATTTACTGTCCTTGTCCAAATTGCAAGTGCTGTTCTTGCTTTGTATCTGCATGGTTTTGGGGATCTACTAACTTATGGATAAACACATAAAGAAGGCTCTTCAGTATTTCTCACTTATTAACAAACTGAAAACAGTACAGAAAGCAAAACAAGGAGTATTTTAATAGGGGAAAATAGCAACAAGTCCAAAATCAGGAGATTTAAGTCCTCTTATTCACAGAAAACACTGGTGGAAGGGCACTGTGATTACCAGTCCAAGCAGGAACAAGTGCCAGTCTTCAATGCTAATTGATTTTATCAGTGAACCAAAATGAGCCTGGCTTCATAGTTAACTGTGAGACAAGATCCCGCCAAGACCTTCTTCCCATATTAGATGACATTGTGACCCTGAATACTTGTCAGATAAATGATATAGAAAATGAGCATTGACCTTTGAGGTAGTAAAAACCCAGTGTCATGGAAAAATGAGACACGCATGCTGCATCTGAATTTTAGATGTCACTGACAAACCATGAGTGATCATACCTGGTAACACAGTGTGAATATTGATCCCTGAAATATTACTTATGTAAACAAAAGTGAGAAGTAAAAATTGATAGGGGTTGTATGGGAAATCTTGCTATTAGACCAAGACGGCAACAAAGGGGACCACATATATCAAAAATAACTAATGCTGCAGTACAATTAAAATTAATAATATTTTCTAAATAACTTGGATGGAACATATTCCATTGAACATAGTGGGGTAAAAACATGTGCTCTTCCAAAAAGTTTTCAGGTTAAGTTCTGGATAAAAGATATGCTATTAGTTCTGGAATTGAAAATTTAGCAAGCATATTTGTAAGCCACTACAAACTTGTAGCTACAAAACCAGATGCCTCATAAGGAATTTCTGCAGTTTTATAAGGATGGTACCTAACTCTAATGATACCATTAACATCGGAAAGCTTTATTCCTTAGCTACTAACAAAAGGTAATGGTGCAATAGAGAGCATATAGGGGATAAGAACATAATAAAAATCATGGAGTTCAATTTACTTAATCCTACACTACAGAAAATAATAGACAAGCTGTTTAAGTCAGTCAGTCTAGCTTAAGTGGTAGCCAGCTAGGGTGTATAGATGGACGTGATTATAATGTATGGTAAGATGTGTTTTTCATGGTCTTGAGTTAAGGGTGTTGGGAGTCGCAGTGTGGATATATTTTATAGTCTCTGTTTTCTCTGTGTACAGGGTTGGAGTAGAGTCTAGAACATTTTATATGCTGATCCGACACACATTTTAATATATGCGCTACTCTATAAAGATATCATTGACTAGTAGTCAATACATGGGGATCAGAAGATATCAGGGCATCATCCTGTATTTTTCTAATGCATGTATGATTTAAAATTAAACGTTATAAACTCAAAACCATACCAAATATTCTTATCAGGTGGTAGCAGTTAACATTAGGCTGCTCGCTCTATCTCCATCATAAGCTCTGGATCTTCACTCAGGAAAAATGTAATGAATGCAGACCTGTTCATGCCTGAAGATAAGCTGCTCCAGCGTTTGCTAAACCAAGAAGGAAAAGAAAATCCAGAGCAAAGACTCTTATTAGAGGCATTCTGTAAGATGTATAAACTATGTGTTTCCTGGGAAATATTGTTGGTGAGGCTGCGTTGGTTGAAAGTATGAATTTTGCAGTATTTCTAAATAAGCAAAGCTTCATTGTGGGCTTTGTGCCCGTCATGGGTGGGCAAAATGACATCAGCACAGAAGTGCTGTCTCCTTTTGCTTGACAAATTGTTCTAAATGTTTTTGGCTTCTTTTTTCCCCCATTATGACTTCATCTGTGCTGGGAGGGTTTGACATTATATCCACACTTACATGGTCATGTTGGGGACATTTATTTAATGTAAATCTGCCCTTAGCAGAAAAGGATTTTGTAGGTGGAACTTGCGAGACATTTATGCAGCGCAAGCTTAGAAGAAAAATGCATGCAGTGGTTGACCATGTTTTACAAATGCTGAGAAGTGTTTATTGGTTAGTTTTGTTCAGACATAAATCACCTTTCCCATCTGTTTTCAGTCAAGAAAATCTTGGAGGAGGTGACTTTCAGAATAAGCTAAATTCTGGGAATTAAGATAGATCCTGTCTAGAAACATTTACTGTTAGTGATTCTTCCACATTCTCCAGTTTAGATAAATAGCTCTGTGCAGTATTAGATACCATCTGCAGCCTCTCCTGCTCTCCTTAGGAAATCCCAAACTGTGCCTATAGATGGTGCTAATCTTTCTGGCCATTTTAATGAACTGTTGCATACTTACAAGTAAAAACAGATCCTATCATGCCGGATGTTCTTTGCTCCATAAGGTACCTTCAGACTGGTATGATACGCTCCCTTTAACAGTGCTGAGGTAAGTGAAGTTTTATAAAAATGGCAGAAATGCTAAACATGGCTGCATGTTTGACATAATGGTATCCTTTATATGTGTGCCCAAACTATAGAATAGGCTCTAGGTTAGGAAAAAAACAAGCTGTTAAGTCTAAGTATCTGATACAAGTTAAGGACTGGAGTGACATCCTCAAAAATTTCAGAAGCTAGTGCTGCAGAATTTGAGTCTGTAATTAGATCTCTGGTTGGTTTATTTGCCAGGAACTAATGGGTAAAAAGAAAGCAAATGTAATGGTTTGTTGTTACTGTCAAAGTGTTATTCTGCCATAGAAAAACCAAGGGGAGGCATTAGTTCTTTACGTTTCTGAAGTCCAAATCATGGTGCTTTTTTGCATTAAAGTGGCTGAAATGGTAGTTAAGGAATCCAACTAGTTCACGTTGCTGCGTTTGATATCGTACTTGGGACAGCAAAGCAGTGTATGACTTAAGCCATTGTGACTGCTTTAGTCACGTGAGCAAGCCTATCACAATTTTTCAAAGCAATTTAACAGTATAGTAATACAAAGAAAAAGAAGATTTGAGCACTGTTCTTTTCAGGTGAAATGAATGGCAATTGTAGATGCTCAGTGCCTGATCTTGATGGAAATTTCCCAGGGATGCAGACCTCAGCTGAAAAGCATCAATTTATTAAACCTGGGGTAGTTCATAAATCCATTGACAAAGGATAACTGAACTGCACATGAACTGCTCTGGTGTGGGGACCCCAGCCTTGCCAGGCTTCTGAGCATGCAGCATGGCATACTGATAGGAGCAGCCCAGGTAAGCAGCAGTGGAGCAAAAAGGTGCAGGTCACAGGGAGCAGAAGTTCATTTCGTTTCAAAAACACCCCATGTTGGTATATCTGGAGAAGAAAAAGTTTCAGAATGCACTCATGTGTGTAACTTTCAGAAGTTTTATGCCAAAATGGAACCATATCAAATGTGAAAATACACCTTTCCTGTAGTTTTTCTTCTAGTTCTGGTTAGCAAATTTTACTGTAAATGACAATAGAATATCTCTGTGCTGAGGCCTCTGTACTGAGAGTGAGAGGCCTGGTAGGTTCCTTAGATCATTTTGTAAACTTAAAAATCTTTAGGATTTAAATATCTTCTTACAAAAATCTGGCAGTATATCCTTTAACAGCAAAGGAGGAAAGAAACAGGGGCAGTCACATCTTGTGAGTTTTTTGCATGGAGTCAGCAACCTGAAGAAGTGCTCACAGGCAGTTTCCTTTTTCAGAACAGTCTTTATTAAGTGACAGCTATTTTTCACAGACAATCTTACTTTAAAATAGGTACATATTTTCAACAGGCATGCTTTGAGTTGTGTTAGCAGTTTCCCGTTTGCATCCCTGTTGAGATTCTGTACGTTGCATTTTGCTTGAAATTAAAGATGTCATTGAAGCCTCCAGGTAGTACTATTTAGCTGAATCTTTATCTGTTACAGTCTATTTGAAGATTTTAGCTATTTCCTCGATTCATAGAGGCACTTGCCAGTCTGTCTTTGTCTTAACGTCTTGGTCACTGGAAGGAGAGAAAGACATTGCAAGACACAGTGAACAAGATGTGTGTTGGAAGTAGATGTGAACCAGAATATACAGCTAGCATGTCTTAATATTTTTGGAGAGGCAGGTAGGTGTAATCATCTTTATTTTCACCTGAAGTTTCTGGAGGGTAAGATGAAATGTTGAAAGAAAAGCAAAAAAACTTTCCTGTGTAACATGCATCACATTTTGGAGTTTGACGGACGAAAGTCTTTTGATACCCTGCAGCATACAATAATGAGACTGCTCCAGGATAATATAAGCCTCTTACCTTGATGCTACATTCAGATTTTTGCCAAGACCTGCATACAGCTTCCTGAAGTGACTTGAAGGTGTAAAATGTTCCTATTGTCTCACAGGTAATGCATGCAATATTACTAGATGCTAATATGATGCCATTTCGGTTTCTGTGCTAATTCTGTGGCATATGCTGGCAGTTTAGATGACAGAAGAAATCACATAGGTACATTCTTGAAGCTCTGCATTTTACTGTTCCTCTGCAGTGATTTCTTCAGCAAGCTTGACTGTCTAATAAGTTAGTTCATGCAAATAAAGGCATCTGTCTTCATTCCTCTTCACCATTAGTTCATTATGCATACATTAAACCTTAGGGACTAAGTATAGAGATTGATTAGAGAGTTAGAGTGCAGGTTAGCAGCCAAGAAATGCCTGAATTATTCCTTGACTTTTTTTCCTTTTCTTTTTCCTGTTGGCAAATTTCGTTTACAGGGATAGTAAATCTTTGTGGATTATAAATGCTTATTGACAGCTAAAGTCATCAATATTCCTGTGTTTTGGCAAATTTTAATATAAACCCATAGCTTATTTTGTAGTTCTTTAACCCTGATTTTCCTTTGGCTTTAACTATATTTCTTTCTTCATCCTGAATGTTGAGTAAGTTAATGGTCCTTTTGTCACAGGCATTTTTCTTCTACTGTAAACATCTATAAAAAAATTCAGTGTGTCCTATTTGTCAGGTGTTGTTGCATATAGAATTCCCCCCCTAAGCCATCCTTCTAACTTAAGTTTTATATCAGACTGAAGTATGGAAAAAGAATGAGTCATTGTTGGATCACTTTTTTAAACACCCATAGCTATGCATTCTGTCAGCCTGTTTTTGCACTACCGTCTTCCAGAAGTGGGCATTTCTGGGTTGTGGTTTTCCAAAAAAGTTGGGAGAATAAGCAAACCATAAAGGTATCTGATCACTGAGCACAAAGGACAAAAGGTAAAATCTGTAGGAAGTATTCATTCCATTTTCCTTTTCTCTCATTCATTCTCATTCATTTTTTTTCATACATTTCTCATTTTTCTAAGGATTTTCCAATCTTTCACATGGAGACTTTGATAAACCCTTTTGTTATGCCAAATCTCCGTCAGTACTACCAAGCAGAACGATAGGGTGTGCATTTCATTCAACTTTGTATGTTCTACAGAGAGGTATATGACCCCTAAAAGCTTAAAATATCTGCTCCTTAATCCAAATACTAGTAAAAGTTCTACAGGCCCATTCCTCCAAATTTCAGTTGTCATAATATATATTTGAAAATTCACCATCCATTATTTGAATGCCAGCACAGTAGTTTATCTAAGAAGGAGCGACACAGTTACTGTCTTCTTTTCTGATCCTTACTGCTTCGGTTTTGCCGTGATACTTGTGATCTCAGCTCCATGTCATAAAAAGGAAAAGTGATGGTTTGTATTAACTAAAATGTTATATTATATAGCAACTGTAGACCATGACAGGCAATTCAAAGTATGTTTAGTAAAAATAAATGACAGTGCAAATGGAGAAATGGGATCTAACGGTACTATTGCTAAATCTTACCCGGTGGCCACAGGATGTTGAAACATTAGAAGGAACTACGAAACATGTCTTAAATGGCAAAAACCTAAGCAATTCAGGCACTGCTTAATCTAAAATAGAAAGAAGATTAAGAGGTGATTTGATTAGAGGTTACAGCTCTGTATCTGCAGGGAAATTGTGAGTGTGATCGTGGTAGTATAGTGAGATCTTCAGCTTGAAGGCTTGTCTACTCCCAATTCAGAAAGAAATTACCTGTGCATGTAGCAGATTTTCCATCACATGATGCTTTCAAAACCATATTGCATGTCTTTCTAAAAGGTAATCTGTAGCTGCAGATACCTCTATGTCATGTTTCTCTGTTTGTATCACTGAGGAGATCAGGGAGAGAATTGTTCTCAGTGGTTTCTTCCTGCCTTCAAATGCACAAATGCAATCAATCCTGTAATCATTCCTGTCTGATCCATTTTGGTAACTGAAAAGCAGAGAAACTGGAACAGTCAAGCTGCACTTTTGTGCGTAGTGTTACCTTAGTACAGATAAACACTAATTAGCAAGAGTTCTCTTGGTGCTAATTTCTCGATAAAGGAAATGGAGAGGAAGTTGGAAGTGAATCCATCAGAGTTATGGGAAGAAGTTTTATAAATCAAAATACTACATCAATGTCAAAGCTCTGTGCTGTTCTGCACAGCAGGATTTCCACTAGCAAGGGAGGAGGGTTACCGACGCTTTCATCCAAGTCAAACAGAAATCTAGAGAACACTGAAGTTGTTGTGGAGCTCTGTCCTTTCTTCATCAATAGTGTTTAACACAGACATGCAGAGGTGTTCAGGGTAGTACTGCTGATGCACAAGCCATTCTTGAGTTTAAGACTTGGTTGCTTACAGCATGAAGCAGAATTTTTTAAAGTAGATGCTTGTTTCATGTGGGAGGTAGAAATTTGAGATAACTATGAGTGAAGCTTTAGCTCAAAAGTACCTTCTACTACCCATTCCCCACCCAAGAAAAAAATGACATTGTGTGGGAGTAAAGAGGTTTCAGCTCTGGAAAGCCCTGTAATGCCTGTTGAAGAGGTTGTGAAGGTTGAGACTATCGAGTCATTCATCATCGTGCTTGTTTTGCCCTATGCTCCACCTCCCTTTCTTCAGAAAGCTCCAAGTTGACAGTGTAGTGAGCTGCTTTGGGCCCCACACATGTTCAGGAATTTGACTGCCACCACAGATGATGTGGAAGCAGAAAAAATTACTGAAACCTAGCAAGTGCCTCAAGGTGGAACGGATCCTTATCTGAAGATAAGGAAGTTGATCATTGCAAATCTTCAGGCATGCAGGTAGTGATCAACAGATAGTGTAGGTACTCTCCCAAAGAAAGCTGTCAATGAAAACACTAGAACTTTGCAGCTAGCTCAAGGAATAAATGTGCTTTAACTGAACTACATCGTTGAGCAAGTTTGTAGTTCACACTGCATCTTTTTTCCAACCCTGTTGCAAGGCAGCATGTCAGGGATAAAAACATCTTTTTTGTAGGTAATAATGCAAAAAAAAAAAAAAAAAAAAAAAATTTTTTGTGATTCCACTAAACCTGCATCTTGTTACGCTAATATATTAAAGTATTGATATTTAGTAAAGCTATAT